>OY728138.1:464300205-464710205 GCA_963277665.1 Viscum album
ATAACTCTAGTATTATAAGGACCCAACCTTATTACATTACTTAATATTAAAATTAGTAAAGAAATAACTTCATTACATATTGAGGATATTTTTAATTTTAGTGATTTAGTGATTTGGGACATAGTACATTCATAACATTACATAATAATACAGAGTGGATACCATAAAAACAGTATTTATTTCTTCCAAAAATATAAAACTTTTCCAAATTAAACATGATTCCTTGAAAAATCTTAATAAATCTTAACATTGGTTATTTATTTGTCTTAAAAATCCTTATAACCTATGAAAATCATTTAAAAACTTGGGGTGAGCACAAAAATCTCAGTAAGGTATATAAAAAGGAGGAAAGAACACATTAGTCCATTAATACTTGTAACTTATGTAATCATTTTCAAATGACACACTTATAAAATATATATAATTACATTGTGAAACATGATATTTCCACAAGATTCCCATAATAAATAAAAACATAAATAGAACCATAAAGGTATCTTCGGGCATTACTTACATAATCTTGTAACCCTCTCGGTTACCTTATAATTTGAAACCATCATGGATACCTTATAATTTGTGTAACCATCGCAGTTACACTTAGAGTAACCATACGGCTGAACTCCAACTTCCACATAACCAATGAATTGGAGGGAAATATAGGTCTTGTCCTTCATTATAAACAATTCCCAAGAACCATAACACAATCATACAACATGAATATTTTCATAAAAACATTGCTTTTGAATTTCATAAAATAGAATTTAAAAAAGAATTTTAAAAGAAAAGTCCCTTATAAATATCATATAATTGAAGTTAGAATTAATAGATTGGATATAATATGTATATAATATTTAAATAAACATAATTAAATATAATATAATCATAATTCATCACACAAAAAATATAAATACCACATAAATAATGAGGTAGAATGTTAACCCAATGAATGAAAATCGGGTTAAGAATTCCCTTACCTCGGGATTGTCATAATTCAAACTCATTTTAAACTCCTATATAATAGTTAAAATAGTGTTATTAATATCTTAAAAAAACATATATATCTTTATTATACCTTATAAGATCACTCCATTACATAATTTTATCCTTTAATTGTTAGTATTTTGTTCCTTGCATTGTTTTGGGTGTGTTATTTACATGCTTTCCATGATCGGTTCATGATGGATGTTATTATCGATTGGAAGTGAAACTACAAAATTGGAAATGGAATGGTATTTAAATATTTCCAGAACCATAAATTATACCATTTATCATTTTTAATTCTTACATTAGGATGATTCATAAGTTAAATCATTATTGATATTTGTTTAGGTCATGTTGGCGATTCTTCGATCATAATCAACTCATTTATTTTATAAATTAATAACATGTGTATAAAATGATTCCAGAACATTATATAAAATATAATACATAAATTATAATCTGCTTTAACAATAAAAATGGTTTCATGACCAGTCTTGAAGAAATTAAATGAAATTGAAATCACATCATTCATGATGTCGGTAAATCGACACATCACGGATGGTGTTTTAATTTCTTGAATAAGTGGGAGAGGAGAAGAAATATAATGTTGCATATTCCATAAACATGATGAAATAAAGAATATTTAAGATACTATATCATTAATTACTCTTGTATAATTATATGTGAGTAAAAAAATGAAAAGAAATGAATCTCAAAATAAAAGAAAAGTTGAGAAATTCCTTAGGAAAATTCAGTAGCCTAATGGCGTCGCTTAAATTTTCATAAAATATTTTGATGAGATAAAAGGTTCTCTCATCATTATTACATAATATGGGCAGTAAGGGAAATATTTAATGACATATACCAACATAATCCAATGGAAATTTAAAATAATAACCTAAAATGAAAGAAAATAAAGAAAACAAAAGAGGATGTTTACCTCTTGAACTCTTCTCCTTGAGATCCTTCTTAAGGCCTTTGGTTTTGGCCTTTTGGTGAGACTAGTAGCTCTAGGATGTGGGGAAGATTCTTTGGGGGGATATTGGTTATAACTTAGGTAAGGCTCAAGTCTTGAGAGGCGTGGTAGGAAGAGGGGATTGGGGGTGGTATTTATAGTGGAGGGGATGAGGTATTTTTAATTATTTTAATCATTATTATAATATTTTTGCTCAAGATTATGAATAATCTTAATTTATATGACCCCAAATAGTAATAATGGCATGTGATTTAGAACCAAGTGGTATTACATCACTTTGAATGTCATAAATAGTCTATTTAACTAATAATTTGAATATACGGTATTTTACCGTATTTACTATTCATCGAAAATTCAGGAATTTCAGAAAAATACCAAAATTTCACTCGTACCATTTTTTGATGTGTAGAATTAAAAAAAAAGAACTCCATTTTTTGAATATAATTTTCTAAATATTATTAATTTTATTTTTAAATAAAATCATACTTTTTTCAAAAATTAACAATTTTAAAATTATAACTGCTTTTATATCACATTTAAAAATTAACCAAAATGTCATTATCTTAAAGCATTAATAAAATAAAATAATAGTAGAATATACTATTCATTAGGGTCATATTCATATTCATATTACTATTCATAAGGGTGTGTTACTATTCACCAAAAAAACATGTTGGTTCCATTAGACTCCAAATAACTTACTGAACACAATTGTAGATGGTCATTTCTTGAAATTCAAAACATAGAAGTAGCAAAATAATGTTTAAAGGATAGTTATAAATATCTACTTAAAATGAAGTTTCATGTATTTCAATTTTTTTTAGAAAACCTTGGGGTGTTACAAGTATCATATATATACTTGAATTTTATTTTTATAATCGAATATATACCATCCACCCATTTCTCATCACCCCTAATTCTAAAAAACGAAACCATTTTCCAAATTATGTCAGTTCACCGACTATATGGATGATAAGTTTTAATTTTACACTGCTACCTTTATAAAAGGTTTAAATTCACTTATAATGGTTTAAAATTAACTATTTATGTATATTATTTATTTTTTCGCATTTTTTAATGAATATTTGGCCATAATATTAAATAAAATGAAACTAGTTTGTGATGGTTGGTAAAACTGCCTAAATAAAATAATTGTATAATGCTGCCATTTTTACTAAAAGAATATTCCCTATGTCAAAACACATATAGGTATTTGGGACCATTTCAATTTATATAAGTACATTAATATTGTTTCATTTCACTTCTGTAGTTTTAGTCCCATTTTACTAGAACATCAATAATCTACAAGTGATCTAATCATAGAAGCATGAAACAAAAACACCTGGAAAAAAAATATAGATCTCAATAAGATGATTGTAAATTAACATAATAAAATTATAATAAATTAAGTATACATGGAATTTTTTTAATTAAACAATAAATTAATATAATTTGATTATCCTAAATATTAATTGTAAGTGTAGAACGAATTCAGATATGAGGTGAGGGATCACTTAGAACCACCACTTTTCTTTGGATTATAAACGTTATATCCATAACTCACATTCTATATATATTTGATAATTTAGATATATGTATCTTACATACATACCTAGATTATTATCCCTTCCTTTCATGGTTTAATGCATTACTTAAGTTCATTTCTCAAATTCCTTCTTTAAAATCAAACCTAGTTAAGGGGAACTTTTCTATCCCACTATCCTTTTATATAACACTCATTTAAAGTATTTATTCCCAAATGAACACCATATTTTGAGACTTGTTCTTATGTACATAGATATAAATTCCCATGATATTTAATTCCTTCTTCTATTTGGAATATTTATGAAATTTCCTTTGATTATGATATGAGGCATGATTATGAAACCCATTTCATTACATTGGTAATTTTTTATGTTTATTATTTATTATTGATTTCCTTTTATGGAACACATAAGCATGTACATGTTATGATTAGTGCACCCATATAGCTCTATAATTAATTGGTTAATGTTTTTGTCTCATGATGAATTGTGTATGGGATTAGGGATTAAACCTAATCCATGATGGTTCTCTATCCACCACGTGATATTATCTTGGATGTTAGCCTTAAATTATTCTTCTGTCATGTTATATATTTCTTCCACATTCCCGAGTTTTATTTATATTATAACACCAGGTCATTTACATTATTCTCCCATGTGATTATTCATAAGCCATATTTTTTATGATATCATGTTATTTCATTTGACTCCCATGTTATGCTTTGTTATCATGTTTATTCCTATACTGGGCTTTTTAGATCACCCCTTTGTTTACATATTTCCCTAGATTATCTATGTAGTTTTAGGATCTCAAATGGATTTAAGAGCTTATTAAGGGGAATAAAATAAAGATGTTATGTTTTAGTTTCCTTTTAATGTATTATGAACATAGTATTCCAAATACACTAGTATGTGCTATCTTTGGGTTGTATTTATTGGATATTTAAGTTAAAAATTATGTAATAATATGTGTAAAAGTATTGGGTCACTTTAAAAATAAAAACCTAATAAGGATTAAAGATAGATGAAAATTAGGAAAACTAAGGAATAGGTAGTCATCTTAACTGATTTCATTATGTAAAAAATCATGTAATAATATGTTTAAAAGTCTTGGGTCACTTTAAAAAGACCTACCTAATAAGGATTAAAGATAGATCCAAATGAGGATACCCAGGGAAGAGGCAATCATATTAACCAAGTTTATTTAAGTTTTTTATTATTAAAACTCATCTAGATATTCTATAACCATCTTAAAAAAATAACATAAATATAATTAGTTTAACTAAATGTTATTATATTGATTTAATAAACATCACTACTTCTTTTCCATCCTTGGTAAAATAAAAATGTCACCTATGCATATGTTTGGACTACTATCTCCATGAATAGTGTATAATTTTTCATCACTATCTTACATAGGCAGTAATAATAGATGTATTTAATGTATAAATATTATATTTAAAACATAATTAAGATTATATAAAGATAAACTAGTATATACCTTTCTTTCCTCCCATTTATTAGAAAATGAAAATGTCACTCATGCATATGTGCGAACTACCACCATCACGAATAATGTATTCCATTTTCCATCACTTTCTAACATAGATGGTTTTAAAAACATATTTAATTTATAAATTTTATACTTATAAAATTATTAAGGTTCTTGAATTCTTATATATAGATTTTTATTCTCTAATAAAATCAATTCTTTTATGAAATCAAAATTTCTAGAAGAAAAAGATTGTTAAGATTTCTATGAGAATCA
The DNA here is from genome assembly GCA_963277665.1 of Viscum album. Classification (NCBI taxonomy): domain Eukaryota; kingdom Viridiplantae; phylum Streptophyta; class Magnoliopsida; order Santalales; family Viscaceae; genus Viscum; species Viscum album. The sequence continues at coordinate 464,305,475 of OY728138.1, forward strand.
TCATCATAAGTTACTTGAATTGACCATGAAACTATATAACTATAAAAAACATAATATAAACCATTATAATAATTTTGGATATGGTGAAACCATAACCAAGGTGTAAAATTCAAAACCAAAAAAATAGAACATACATGGAAAACTGAATAGTTAACACAAAGATATTGATTTTAACAAAGAAGTATTACTAAGTGAGTAAATATAAATTAAAAGTAAATAGTATATAGTAAAATAAATATAAATATGGTTTTGATATATATTTATAGTAAATATAAATTTATTATAAAAATATATTAAAAAAATACTAAACAAGAATCCAAGGTAAGGTTTTCTCATCTCACGCTTCCTTTTTTGAGACATGTTTTAAATTACACACATATTTCTCTTATATGGTTTATATTACACATATTTGAAATATTATATAATTATATAATTTTTAAATATGATAGTTAAATTTTTTATTATTTGTATCTCTTATAAGGGGTTTTAATTTTAAAAGTTACCAAAGCGGTAAGGGTTTATGTTCCAATCTCATTTTTAATTTGTATTATTTATGATTGAATCTTTATTAGGGTAATTATATGATCTTTCTCTCTTAAAATATATATATTTTCTTATCATATAGTTATTTATAATTTTTTAAGCATTTTTCCATTTTTCCTCTTTTTAGTACTAAGAAACCACTTAAAGGATATTCATAATAAAAGATGATCTTATCTCTCCTTTTTGGTCAAGAATCTTTCTATTTTATATCCATAATGTTTATTTTATTTCAGGAATGTTCTTTTTATAATTCAATGATTTATTAAGGTTGTTTTTTATGAATTTTATTTTCTATTCTAAAATTTAAAATTAATATTTTAAATACTTTTAGAATAGGTCATTTTCTGTATTCTTCACAAAAGTGTGAAAAGAATCTATTTTTAAACATTTTCTACATAAACAGATTTTCCCATTGTAATGAACATTATTTATTATTTATATTCCTTCCTAAGTTTTTATGGTATTAAAAATTAATATATATTTCTGTTATTATATTAAATTTTTAGTAGAAAACAATATTATTTTTTAAAAAAGTTTTGAAAAGGGATTTCATTCCACTTATGAATTTTTTTATCTTTCACTCCACATTTTCTTACTTAAGTATGTTTTATTTTCAATACTCAATTATTGTTCATTATTTTTCAAATAATTTTTTAAAATTTTTATTAAATTCTCATGAAAATATTTTTATAAGTGACTTTAAACTTTATTTTTATAATAAAGTTACAAAATATTTTAGGAAAATTATTTTTAAAGTTTCACTTTTATTTTCCACTACATTTTCCAAAAGACTGAATTTAATAAAAAACATAATTTATAATGAATTTATTAGTATCATTTAATTTCTTATTAATTTATGTTTTTTAACTTAATTTGTATTCAAGGATTATTCTTGTTTCTTCACCTCCTTGTGATTAGGTTCTTTATCACTCTATATCTCCCTATTCACTTTATTTTTATCCTTCATGTCCATGTTACTTATTATCATGGATATGTTCTATATCATTTCTAGTATTGACTTAGCCATATACTCATTTCTCTATATGGTGTGAATACTATATCATACATAAATCATATTTTAGGTTGTTCTTTAAGAAAGACAGCTCAGTTATTGACTATAAAATTATTGATAATTCATATATTCATTAATTTCATATGAATGAGTATTGATTTCTAAAGGAAGATTGAATATGTGTAAATGAAGTTTTTATTTTCCATATAATTGATTCAATATGGATAAATATTTATTGATAAGTCATATTGATGATTCATTGTCTGTGATTAATGCTTTGGATATGTGTGACTGATGGGTGGGGTCTGTTATATCCCCACAATGCATCAGATAAGGTCTCATGAGACAAACAAGAATGGGTATAACTTAGTGTATATAATCCTATAAAATGTAATATTTCTTGGTTTATAGGCCTTGAAGTAATGTAATATGTCTTGGTTCATATGCATTGATAGTATTAATGATTTCATTGTTAAGGCCTTGATGGTAAGATCAAGATGTCTATAATTATGTATTTCATCACTATAAAGATAGTTATTGGTGTTTATGTGATTATTTTCTTTGTTATATTAACTATTCATATATTTAATACTAAATTTATTTATTATACAGAAAATTTATTTATTATTTACTCAACCATATTACTCAAGTTTACTTCACAAAAAAATATTTCATTGTACGTTACCCTTACTGAGTGTTTGAGCTTGCACTTTTTATGTTTCCATTTACTCTGGTTATGAAGAAGAGTAATGCATATGGTATATCTAGAAGGGTATCATGTCAAGATAATTTTATGGAACATGTTGAATAATTATTATGGAATAATAAAAACGGGGTATAATGGGGAAAATGTCCAATGGATGGAAAAGATGTGGGTTTTTCAAAGTAAATATTTTTTCTAATTATCTATATATCTAAACCTAAAAAGTTCTTGGGTATGTAAGTGATTCAAAAAACTATTTTGATACTATAATTTTGGGTTGTTAAAATTGAGCCACATCTTTTAGTATCAAAGCTAGTTTATAAATAATGTGTTTAACACCAGATCCAGGATTATAGACCGAGGGAGTCTCATTCTAGTTATGTTATGTGTTCACAATTTGCTAATAGAAAGGATGATTGTGTGTATGGGATGAACATGATCATATAATAAGATTAATATTTATTAAATAAAAATTATTAAGCATGCATTAGGTAAATATTAGGATTAATTTCCTTTCATCTTAGTATTACACTATTTGATTTTCATTATCTACATTTTTATTTTTTGTTCACTATTTTTCCTTCTCTATCCTTAATATTTATTTCTATAGTTTTTTAGTAATTATTTTAAATTAATTTAATAATTTAAAAAACAAGGAAATTTTTTTTGAGTAATGCTCATTTGTAGACGACCTTATTCTAGTAATGTAGTATAGTCAATAAGTGATTGAAAACAATTTATAAGGATTTCATGAAAAACACCTTCTATCAATTTTGTGGTGTTGTTAGTAAGTGTCACTCATGCATGTTTTCTCTTGTTTTTTTTAAAATAAAATACTTAAAATACTTAAAATTTGAAAAAACTCACATTCACACATTCCCAATGATGTATTTTAATGAGTCTCATTCATATAAATGTTAAGTTCATTCTTAAGTGCTCAAAAAATCAATGAGGGTAACCGAAATTAAACAAGGAGAGAGTTCCAAATCATTTATTTAAAATTTTATTAAAGTTTCACTAAGAATTCACTACTGCCTTTATTACATTGTAGATTTGGATAACAATTGTGTTCCCTTGGCGGATCCCAAATTTAAAGAAGAATTAAATGGTGAGGAGTATATGGAACTCCTAGAAGTTATTTAAGATCTCATTATTGGAGAAGAATAATAACTAATGGTCAAGAAACCTATATTGAAGTCCTCATTATTTCCTTATGAAATAGAGAATATAAATAATGTGAAGGGAATTTTTCACCATATATAAAAGGGTTACAACACAAAAAGGATGAAGATATTGTTAATGTTATTACAAAACTTTTCTTTACATCACACTAGGATGAAGAAGATGTGATCGTTCCTTCTAAGGAAACCCCACACCCTATATATTGGGGAAGTATTTATGGTGTTGTAAAGATTTATAGTAAAAATCCCTACATGGGAGTGATAAATCATGTTTATCTTGTTTTTTCATTCTTCCATCCTTTTAAATTTTTTTCTTTACTTTTTTATCTTAGTAGGTTTATGGTGGGAAAAAATTAGGACCTTAACTCAGGTTTTCCTAATTGATATTTATCTTATATCTCTCTTTATTAGTAGTTTAACTATAATATTCATTTTATTTTTCATGAGATTAAATAAAGGGTAGTTTAATATAAGTGTAGGGGTGATATGCTAATATATTTAGATATTTCACGTTTTTTTTCAATTTTTAGAGTTTTTTTAAGAATTATTAAGTTAAATTTAATGCCTTGGTAGGTTGAATTAAATTATATTTTTTAAAAAAACTGCTTAATTTGAGCATATAAGGGTTTAAATTAATGTTGTAATGAATTTTACTCCTTAAAATATAAACATAACATTTAATGAATTTTTCCAAATGTGAAAATCATTTAAAAAGTGTTGTCTAATGTTAAACTCACCAACCTGGGAGATTTCTAATCCATTTTTACATATTCTTAAATTTCTCTATTTTTTGAGTGTCATGATTCATGTCATGCGATCTAGAACTTTCTATTGTTCTCTTTTTAAAAACTGCTAAAGATTATGAGTTGGGTAAAAAATGATTGTGGTGCTATTTCTGAAATCTATTCTGAAATATTAACCTATTTTGAGTCTTCCCACACATATGGCCTTTATATTAATCCATCAACAAGACATGAACTACCTATTATAAAGTCACATTATAAGATTTTAATCCCTATATACCCTACTCTTGATCACTTTTCATGATTATATTAGAAATAAGTATAAGGGAAGGAATGCTTTGGGAATTAAAGGGAGGATATTTTCATTGTTGGAAAAAAAATTTAGTGTGTCATCATATATTAACTAGGAAAGTTTACAACAATAATTATAGTAATTTTACCCCTATTTATTTTTATAAAAAATATAAACATAAAAAATACAAAAAAATAGAGAGAAGAGGAAGAATCATTTGGCGTAGTTTCCTCATATGTGAAACTCCATTAATAAGGAAAATTTTGCGATGGAACAATCATTTAAAGATGAATTAGTAAGAAAAATTCACACTTTTTTAAATCATGAATTGTACTTAAAAGAGTGAATACTCCTCTTTCTACCTTTGTTTTCGCATATGAACCACCCAACTTAACCCATTGAACAACCCATGTAAAATCCTTTACTATTGTTACATATTGTAACTTTGTGAATTAGAGAGACTAGAATGGTGAAAAATATATGGAAATCATGCATGAACTCAAGATTGAGTAAATCCTTGAGCATAATGTATTGAGTGAAAATAGATATAATTATGAGAATGTGGGAACAAAATGTTCATATTAATTAGAAGGATATTTCATGGTTTTTCTTAAATAGAAAGGAATTGGAGAAATAATATTCATATAAGAGGAATGATATTTTTAAGTGTGTAATAATTTAAAAATCATTTTCAATATTGCCTTAAGAAGTTTATATTAACCTTGGTATATGTTTTTTTCTAGAATATACAAAGATATGTGTAGGGAAGTGATGTGATCCATATTTTAAGAAATTTTTTATTGAAATTAATTATTAAAATCTCATATTAATCCAAAAAAAAGTTATTTTAAAATATATCATATATCAAATTTTGATGTTCTTAAGATTTTCAGGAATTCAGTGTATATACATGTGATTAAAAAATAATATTCTGAGTTTTTATACGTTTAATGGCCAAAGATTGAATCTCGTATATGAAAAAAACTCTGTCAAACAAGTAATGTGTGTGATTAACTTGGCCAGGTGTGTTTTGTATAGGAATAAATTTCCAAATATGAAACTCACAATAGAATAAATCCACTGCACCAACCTAGTCTTAGATTAATTGAAGTGTTGCACTAGAATAACTAGGTCACACTAATCACTATATAGGAATAAACTACTACCCCAAGAATCATTTCATATTAATTCATGGGCTACAACAAATTAAAATTGGAAATGTGAAACTCTTGTTAGATTAAATGTTTCTTGTATGTGATTAACCAAGGAACCTATGTCACTCATGTCAAATTAACTCCCATGAGCCAGGTGTTGTGTAATATTAAATACAAGTGATTTTTTCATGTCAATTCATCCTCTACGACCCATTTTTATTTTCTTCATCATAATAAATCATGTGTTGACATACACAGAAGATTAAATAATAATTATACAAAAGTATTTTGGGCTCTATGTAACACTCTAAGATTTCAATACATATTTTTTTTAATATAGCATTTTATAGATTATATCACACTCATCTCCAAATTAAAATTATTCACTGTATATTAGATGGAAATTATTAAGAAAATTATAGGAGGATTAAAATATCTAGTAAATAAAAAGATAGCAATCTGTTAAAAATGATTATATTTAAAAGATAAATAATTAAGGAATGTTTTTCAAAGATCTATTTATATAGTATTATGTAATTTATTAAGTTTATCACTTTTGAAAGTAGATCATTATTATTTTTAATATTTCAATTTATGAACTAATATACTAATTTTCATTTAATTGGTAATTTATATGAAAAAATATTAAGGACACTTAGTGTTTAAAATTATAATTTTTCTATAAAAGGGGTTTTTCTTTATATTTTTCATTTTCAGTTAAAAGATATTTTTTTAGTTTAACTATTGAATTTGACAAAATAGACTTCATTTTTTACATCAAAATATTAAAATTATCTTAGGTTGAATGTTTAAGGTTTTTCTGAAATAGTTGATTTTTCTATGAATAGTGAGAATGGTGATTTTTCAACTACTATCACTTTTATAAAAAATATCATGATATAATTATAAATTTAAGTATAGTAAAAAAAATTATAGAAAAATAAATATATTTTTGAATTAATATAAATTATTTAAAATATAGTTTTTAACTTATAAATATATGTTTGACATTTTTCAAATCCAAGTATTGTTTTTATTCTAATAAAACTTATTTTTGATTCTTTGATTTTAATCAAATATTCAAAAGGTTACATTCAATTTTGAAATTGGTTTTAAAGTAACATAATAATATTTTATTTATTCATAATCTTATTAAAATCCATAGGAATAAATATTTTATATTATTTTTCCATAAAATCATTTTTATTCTTAAAAGGTATGTTTCCTAAAAAATTATTTTTTATGCATACTTCTTTTTTAATTATTTTTTAAAAATTATAGAAATTTAATATTTTAAAATTGAATCCATATTTTTAATTATCCTGTTTATATTTAGTAACAAGTTCAATTTCATTTTTGATAATGAATAATATTTTTCATGGTAAAAGTTAATAACCACGGTAAATGGTAAAATGGGTTTAATGGGTTTTAAACTATGGGATATGTTTTCAAAATCTATCAAACACTTGTTTTTATTTCATTGGATTAGTTTATTTCTACCCAAATCATCCAAACTTTGAAAAAATGGAAATTTTGTTCTATTTTCCCTTGTTAATTGTTTTATATTATTTTAAGTAAAGAATAATTACAAAACATCAATCACTTTATTTTAATATCTATAAAATGTTTTAATGAGGATAAAAATAAGTTATAAATGGTTATGAATAGTTATTTTTAATATTATTAATTTTTTTTAATATTTAAATTAGTTTTAAATTTTTAGTGATGGTATAATTACCTTGAACGTTTACACAATGTCGTTGTGATACTTGTGCAAGCAGTAGAAAAATCAAGTAAATGATATTAAAAACATTAAAAGTAAAGTGATTTGTATTAATTATGGTGTTCCATGAATTTCATTAATAATTAAAAATTATAAGTGATCTTTAAAGTTTTTATATTCTAATTCCATTATTAATTTTAAGTATTTAAATTCAATTATGTGAATAGTCTCCAAAATGACTTTAAGGATATTTTATGTTAAAAAAATATTTTTTAAAATTATTAAAGTCGAGAAATTATTATAATAGGACAATTGGTATGAAAAATGGCTTAAAATTTCATTCCTATTCCACTTTTTAGCCAATTTACACCTTATAAGTTAATTTTTAACCCTTAAAGATTAAATATTAATGAAAATACCATTGATTTTTTTCTAATAAAAAGGGTTTTAATCTAACCTTTTCTAATAAATGTATGATTTTGGTTTTTATCAAACCTATATGAATATACCTATACACATTTACATTATCATGTTACCTAGCCACTAGAGTGATTAAATTTCTCTTCTCAAAAGGCTATAAGTTCATTCGAAAGGTGGTGTTTTAAAGATCGAGGTATGGGTTTCTAAGCCACTTTCACCTTTATTAATTATGATTAATTATATTGAAAACATATTAAACCATAACTTATATTGATTCCACAATTACATTACTATGTTACTATCATATATTTTATCAATTTATTATGGGGATCACTTTTCACCTCTCAATGATATCTTCTTCAATAAGTTGTTATTATTTCAAAATGAATATTTTTCAAAGATGGTCTTTTCATTTCAAATTATCCTTTTAATTTTTCAAAAATTAAAGTAATAACTGGAATTTTATCCTAAATAATTGTTTTTTATTATAAAATTTCTTTTATAAAACTTACATATTTACTATGTTTACCCTTATTTTAAACACTTTTTTAAATTAGTGTTCATCGTAGTGGTTTTACACAACCTGTGTCAATGATGATGTCTTCATGAATTTAAGAATTTCATTTGTATTATTTAAAATTTATTTTATGATTTAATATAATATTATTATTTAGTTAATTTTATTATTATGATTATATAAGGGTAAATTATCCATTATAATAATTAAAGTAAATGTAAACAAACATGGTAATTTTTAAACATCAAAAACAGGCTTATAAAGGAAGGTTTTCAATATGTTTTCAATTTGATGACATATTGAAATTTAATAGTTATAATATCATATATAAACTATACCTTTAATATATAATATTTTATGAAACCATTAAACTAAAACATTTGATCATTATTAATATAATGAACCTGTATTGGTGATTATGAACCGAACAACACGAAAACGACTGATGTGAACTATACTAATTTAGTAAAAAATGAAACATGATAATAAGGGATATTAATAAGGTAATTAAAAATAAATAAGTTCTTAAATAATATATATAATTAATATAATTTTATTATTATGGAAATTTTTTGATGTATGAGGTAAGTCATGACTCACGGTAAGGGGTTTCTTAACTCAATTTCTTTTCACTGGGTTATATCACTTATTTATTGACTATGTTATTACAAGATTATGTGTGAAATTACCTCTAATTATTTTATGTTGTATTTAAACTTGTTTTATGTGGATTTAAATTTTTAATGTAATCAATTCATGTATTTATTCTCACTTCAAGGGTTATGATCTTTGTAAGTGTTTTTAATATCTCAAACTCCCTTCTTTGAGTCATGTTTTTGTATTATGAAAATATTTTATTTTATATGGTGTATATAATACCTATATAAATATTATATTAGGATTAAATATTTTATAAATATATTTAAACTTCATTTTTAATTCTCCCTTTCATGAGGTATTGATTCTAATGTTATAAAAGTTACAAGGGTTTCCTTAATCTCAATATCAATTTCTTGAGACTTGTTTAATGTTGTGCACCATGATTTCTTTTATATGGTGTAATTAATTTCCCATGGGTGAATTTTGACATATTATTTATTTTAATTAATTATATTCACAAATATATTTCATGTTCTATCTTTCAATGTCTTTTAATCCAAAATTTACTAAATTTGTAAGGGTTTTAACCTCACAAATTTACCTTCATTAAGATATGTTCTATATTAAAAACTTTAATTCCTTTTTATGGTGCATATATTACCAATTAATATCATTTATATTAATTTTTCTAAAAAAATGAGGTTTTAAAATCCATATATGGTTTTGTTTTTCAAAGAGTTTTGAATTTTAAAGGTCGAAAAAGGGTTTTATTTAAACTCATTGATTAAGAAGTTTTAAAGTCTCTTAGCCAAAATCTTTATCCTCCATTTAATTGTCTTTTTTCAAAATATATATTTTCTAAAATGACATCCTAAATTTATTTTCTAGGGAATTTTTATTTTTTAAAACGTTTTTAAAAGTAAATTTATTAACTTTTTCTGTATTAGTTACTTTCGACTCTCTTTACAAAGGTATGAAATAAATGTTTTTTTATAATTTAATTTTTAATCAATTTTTCCTGAAACTAGGTCATTTCATCATTATTAAACTTCCTTTTAATTTTCCATTATTTTTTGATGAAAATTATTTACCCATTTGTTTGATAATTTTGTTTCTATATGTTTTCAAAAGAAAAGGGTATTCTTTATTATTTTCAAAAGTAAAATTCTAGATTCTTTTATAAAAGTGTTTTTATCTATTTTGATATCTTCTAAATGATTTCAATGATTCAATGGGGATATGTTCTAATTATACCATCAAAAAGATTTTATTTTTATGTTTTGTGATGATTTTTTAAATATACAATCATGAAACTAATTTTATATCTAGAGGTTAATCAATCTATAAAGGGATGATAGTTTTTTAATATTTGGATAATTTTGGTTAATTGGGATATAGGGTTGGTTATTTGTGGAATGATTTAAGTTGCAATTTGGGTATTTTTTGTCGAAATTTTGGAGATAAAAGTATTATTTATTCATATAAATGTTTATTATTTTTAGTTATTATCTTACCTTGTGATAAATATTTTGGTTTTAGTAAATATATGATTAATATATTTTCATCCTTTTATAGATCTCATGATCTATTAAAATTTTATTTTCATGATTTTGGCATAAGAATTATTCATCTTGGATATTCATAATTTGGAATATGGGATGAAATAGAGGTGAAAACTGATTGAAATACACAATCAAAGGATGAAATTAAATTTATGGATTTGAAGAAATCAAGAATATTTTATCATGTTCTTTGTCTTGACGGTAAAAGAATTTATCAACTCTATAAAAAGGATCTTAAAATGAAAATGTTTTATTTCTTCTATCATTTATAATGAATTCATGGTCTCTTCCCTCATTCAGTAAAATAGATTTTTAATTCAAAGCTTATTCCTGGATAAACTTATTTTTATTATAAGTACAACATTGTTAATAATAATTTTTATCCAATTTATCATTTATTTATATTATGTGACTATATTTTCACTTCTTGTTAAGTTTCTCCTTATTTAGGAACCTAGTTATGTGTTATTCTAGGTGATCTTCATATTTTTCCTTTCATATTTTCAAAATAAAGTTTATTATTCATTTTTATGATGTTTGATTTCAAAAAGTGTATTTTTTAAATAATAAAAAAAATCCCTTCATTATCAAATTTTTTAGCTTTCAATCCACATTTCCTCTGAATAACATTTATTCCATTTTTTAAGGTTCCATTATTGGGGATTATTTTAAAAAATGTGATGTTCAAAGTCCTATTTAACCTATTAAAATTGTTCTTGATGATGTTTTAATAAAATTTTTCACTTCATAATCCTTTTTATTTTAAACATGAGATAAAATTAAAGGGAAGTAATTTATTTGGGGGGGTGTAACACCTCGATATTTTAATATATAATTTTATTTAATATAGAGTTTGATATCATGTAATGCATGCATCACCAAAAAATGATTCAGGGAATATTAAATGAACATTATTATGAAAATTATAATATAGATAGAATATTTTTAAATAAAAAGTTAGTAACTAATTAAAAATGGTTATATATAAAGATTAAATAATTAAGGATTCAAAGATATGTTTATAAAGTATTATGAATTTTATTAGATTAATAACTTTAGAAATTTGATTATGTTGATATGTAATATTTTAATTCCTAAACTATTATATCAACATTCATTTTATTGGTTATTGATATGAAATAATATTAATAACACATAAAGATTAAAATAATCATTTTCTATAAAATGTGTTTTTATTTATATTTGTATTTTAATTTAAAAGATAAATACGCAAATTTTAAAATTTTAATTTGATAAAATTTAATTCATTTTTTATATAAAAATCTCAAAATTATATTAGGATGAATTTTTAGGATTTTTTCTAAAATAGTTTATTTTTCTGTGAATAGTGAAAATACAGATTTTCAACTACTGGTACTTTTATAACAATATTATGATATAAGTGTGAATTTAAATTTTTTTAAGAAATTTTATATACTAAATATAAATTTATGAATTAATATATAACATTTAAAATATAATTTTAAAATTATAAATCTATGTTTAACATTTTGGAAATCTAAGTAATGTTTTTATTCTAATAAAAATTTGTTTTCATTCTTTACTTTTAATCAATTATTCCCAAGGTTACATTAATTTTTTAAATTGTTTTTTAAGTAACATAATCCTATTTTTTATTAATAATCCAATTAAATCCGTGGGAATCAACATTTTGTGTTATTTTTGGTATAAAATCAGTTTTATACTTAAAAATGTATTTTTTTTTTTTGAAAAATTCTTTTTGTTGCTTTACACGTAATTATTTTATTATTACTTTTTACCACCTATATAAATTAAATATTTTAAAATGGATTAAATATTTGGAATAATCATGTTCGTATTTATTAATAAGGTCAATTTTATTTTTTATCATAAAGAATAGTTATCATGATAATAGTTAGTCACCTCGGTAAAGGGTAAAAATGGTTAAATGGGGTTTAAAGTATGGGATAATACCTAAAAATATCTAAAACACTTACCTTTATTTCATTGGATTAATTTATTTCGATCAGAATCATCCTATCTTTAAAAAATAGTGATTTGGTTCCATTTTCCTTTGATAATGACCCTTATATTATTTTAAGTAAAGAATGATTAAAAAACATCACTATATTTATTTTAATATATCTAATTTGATTTCATAGGGATAAAAATAAGTAATAAATGGTTATAAATATTTATTTTGAATATGAATAAAAAATATTTTAGCAGTTTATTTTTAATTCTTAGTTATGATATAATTACTATAAATGCTTATGCAACGTCGACACAACGCTTGTGAAAGCAGTAGAAAAATAAAGTAAATTATTTTAAAAACATTAATAGTAGTATGTTTTGGATAAATTATAGTGTTCCATTAATTTTATGGATAATTATAAAGTATGAGTGGTGGTGAAAGTTTTTGTATTCATATTTCATTATTATCTTAATGTCTTCAGAGTCAAATTATGTGAATAGTTCGAAAAATTACTTTAAGGATATTTTATGTTAAAAAATATTTTTATTAAATGATTTAAAAGTAAAAAATGTATTGAAAGTAGAAAAGTTTTATGGGAAATAGTTTAAAATTTCATCTATTTACCATTTTTGAACCACTATTCACCTTAGAAATACATTTTTAAACCTTAAATTTTAAATATTTTTGAAAACACTATTGATTTGTTTCCTATAAAAATGGCTTGATCTAACCTTTCCTAAGACACATGTGAGTTAGATTTTTCTAAAACCTCTACCTAGATAAATATAAACACCTACATTTTCACATAACATATCCCATGGAGTGGTCATATTTATCTTCTCTAAAGGCTTTAGGTTTAATCGAAATGTGACATTTCAAAAATCTAGGTAAGGATTTCCAAACCTATTTCACCTTTCTTAATTATGATTCATTATCTTGAAATTATATTAAAACATTACTAACATTGATTACATGATTCTATTACTATGTTAATAGAATATATTTTATCAATTTATGGTGGAGTATCACTTTTTACCTCTTAATGATCTCTTCTCCAATAATTCATTATTTTCTCAAAATGTGTGGTTTTCAAAGACCATATTTTCATTTCAAATTATCTTATTTATTTTTAAATAATGAAACTAATTAATCAAAATTTATCATAAATAAATATTTTCTATATTATCAAATCTATTCCATAAAAATTCATATTTAAAATGTTTTTCCTTCTTTTAAACACTTCTAAAAAACATCATTCATCATTGTGGTTTTACACAACCTACGTGAACAATGATTTTTTCTTGAATTTAAGAGTCTAATGGGTATTATTAAAATTTTATTTTATGATTAAATATAACATAAATAATCAATTAATTTTATGATTTTGATTTTGTAATGATAAATTGTCCATTATAACAATCAAAGTAAATATAAACAAACATGTTCATTTTTAACCGTCAAACGTCGACTTATTAAGGATGGTTTTCATGATGGTAACAATTTGATGACCTATTGAACTTCCATAATTTTGGAATGATATGGGCCATATCCCTTGAATATTTTTTAATTTATGAAATCATTTTACTAAGAACTTTTATCATTATGAATATAACAAACGTTTTTGGATATTATGAACCGAACAACCCCAAAATGACTGATATAAACTATAACGATTTAGTAAATGAATGAAACATGATAATGAGGCATAATAATAAGTTAATAAAAATTAAATATGTTCTGAAATAAATTATATAATAAATATAATTTTATTATTCAGGAAATTAGTGGATTCACGAGCACTACCACAAAACTAGGTTTTCATAGCGTCATTCTTTATCAGTGCTAAAAAAAGTGCTGATAAGGGGGGGGGATTTATCACCGCTAAAAAAAGCGCTGATAAAGGGAAATTTTAACAGCTCTAAAAAACACTGATAAAAGTGACCCTTTATTAGTTTTTTTAGCACTGTTAAAGGGGTCCCCTTTATTAGTGCTTTCTTTTAGAAGTGCTGATAAAGGGGGGATTTATCAGTACTATTTTTTAGTGCTGATAAATTTCAAAAAAATCATGAAAAATAATATTTTTTTATATAAGTATATTTATATTTATATAAATATAATATATATTTTTTAAATTTGTTTTAGATAAGTATAAATAGACTATTACATTTAATATATAAAAAATTTAGTGAAAATGGCTTTAAAATATTTTAAAAAATATTATAAAATAATAATTTGCTAATTATAATTGATTAATAATCATTTAATAACAATCTTAAGACACAAAAAAACAAAAATAATAATAAAATATCTAAAATAAGTTGAAAATGTAACTCAAACTTCAAACGGCCATAACTTTTGATTCGGGTGTCCGTTTGAGCTCTACAGCATATCAAATCGAATTTTGTAATGAGCTCTACGCACTAGTGACCGAAAGAAACCTTCTATCACATTTTCAAGGCCGAAAAAGGCCCAGTAGGCCTCTAAAAGTGATTTTTAGTTAGGATACCCTGATTTTTTAATAATTAAACAGGTATAACTTCTTATCCGGATGTTCTCTAGTACTGACCACATATCATATCAAATATTGTTTTATTTTATTTGATTTTACAAGTTATAAAGTTGAAATGAACTTATGTATTATAAGTTATGGTTGTTTTAACATTATATGGATTTTTAGATACACATATATATGTATTTATTTGTAAATGTGTGTGTGTGTGTTGTATATATGTATGTATTTATTTATTTATTTATTTATAAACACACATAAAAAACATATTTCATAAATGTATTTAAAACTAAACTTATAAATATATATTAATATACAAATAAATATATAGATAAAAATTTATAACTAAAAATATATATATAAATTTATATTAATATATATTAATATAAGAATAAATAAATATATATATATATATTAATATATGAATAAATCTATATGTATTAATATAACTAAATATATTTATATTAATATGAATCTATATTAATATACGAATAAATATAACTATATATATATATATAAATAGATATACCATTAAATGGAGGAACAAACTAAATGGATTAGTGGTAAAGGTGCAGGCGCGCAAGGGGGGAGGTCTCGGGTTTATGTTCTGGCAGAAGGAAGGGTCACGAGTGCAAGTGGGAGTGGGTTGCGCGGGTAAAGGCAACATGCAGTGAGGAAGGGGACTCCGCCTAGCGTTGATAAAAGGGGGGGTCAAGCACTGTTAAATTCTCCCCCCGCATTATATATTCTTTTTAAATTTTTTAAACTTTTTTGACTTTTATCATCGCTAAAAAGAATTGATAAAGGACCTTTTTATTAGTGCTTTTTTTAGCATTGATAAAAGGGGCCTTTATCAGCGCTTTTCGGAGTGCTAATAAAAGGAACCCCCTTTATCTTCACCTCAATTAATAGTGCTATAAAAGCGCTGTTAATTCCCTTTTCTAGCACTGATAAAGGACATATTTGCAGTAGTGGAGGCAATTCAGGACTTGCAATAAGGGATTTCTTAACTCAATTTTCTTTCATTGAGTTATATAACTTCTTTATTGACTATGTTATTCCAAGATTATGTGTGAAATGACCTATAATTGTTTTATTTTTTACTTCTAGTTTGTTTATGTGGATTTAAATTTATTCTCATAATCATTTCATGGATTTATTCCCACTTCAAATTTTATGATCTTTGTAAGGGTTTTTTCATCTCAAACTCCCTTCTGTAAGTCATGTTTTGTATTATCCACCTATTTCATTTTATATGGTGTATATGATACCTATTGAAATATTATATAATAAATAAATCCTTGATAATGATATTTAAAATTACTTTTTAATTATTTCTTTCATGAGGTATTGATTCAAGTTTTATAAAATTTTCAAGGGTTTCCTTTATCTCAATATCAATTAATTGATACTTGTTTCATGTCGTGTGTAATGTTTAATTTTATATACTATAATTATTTCACCATGAATGACCTTTATAATATTATTTATTTTAATTAATTGTATTCACTAATCTAAATAATATTATATATTTCATTGATCTTAATCCAAAATTTACTAAAGTTGTAAGGGTTTTCTCATCTCAAATTTATCTTTAATGAGATATGTTCTATATTCACCTCTTACTTTCCTTTATATGGTGTATATACTGAAAATGAATATAATTTATGATACTCTTAATAAAAATAAATATGGTTTAAAACCCATCAATGGTTTTCTCTTTCATGAATTTTTTAATTTTAAAGGCCAAAAGTGGGTTTTATTTAAAATCATCGATTAAAAAGTTTTAAAGTCTCTTAGTCAAACCCTTTATCCTCTAGTTAATTATCCTGTTTAAAATTTTTTATTTTCTAAAATGATTTCTTAAATTTATTTACCATGGTATTTTACTTTTTTAAAAAAGTTTTAAAAAGAAATTTTCTTATCATTTTCTGTATGGGTCACTTTGGACTCTCTTTATAAAAGTGTGAAATAAATGTTTTTTTTAATATTTACCGCTTGATCAATTTTTCTCAAAACTATGTTATTTATTCATTATTAAACTCCATTTTCAGTTTTCAATTATTTAAAAAGAAAATTATTTGACCATTTTTTTGTGAAATTTTAGTTTTTAAAGGTTATCAAAAGAAAAGGGTATTCCTTATTGTTTTCAAAAGCAAATTTCTAAATGATTTTATAAAAGAGTTTTTTATATATTTTGATATATTCTAAATTATTTAAATGATTCACTTGTGATATTATCTAATGATATCATCAACTTATATTTTTATGTATTATGGTTATTTTTTTAAGAGATTATCATGAAACCCATTTTTTCCATAGTTTAATAAAGTTATAAAGGGGTGATGGCTATTTTCAAATGTGTTATGATAAAAAGTGAAATATTAAAAATATTTTCTTCATTATATGGTACTTGTAAATTATTGATGATTATGGGTGGTTTCATAATCCACCCTCCCTCCAAAGGAACCTCTCCTAAGTTGACGATGAAGTAAGAGAGATATTGACCCCTGATTCCTTCCTCTAAGCCCTAGGTTGGTGACTAGAACTGATGGAATAAAGAAAGTCACACATATTGGAGACATTACACTAAAAAATAATCAAGTAGGATTAATATATAGGATAACATACACCAATAAACTCCATGACATAAATAAATTAAAGAACCTGCATTATCCCATAATGCATGTAATTCCATATAAATACTAATAAAAGTCTCCAAAAAGAATACCAAATAAAATTCTATGGAAGAAACTCAAAAAATCTAAGCTCTAAGATATGAATGTCCATATTAGTATTCATATACTTCCTAATAACCAAAAAAATTATTTTTTATATATATCGGGGTGATAATAATATATATACTTAGTAGGAACATACTCAAGGACTCTCATGTAAATGTGGTAAAAGCATACTAATGCCTTAGTGAACAAACAATAGAAAAAAACAAGTACCTATCGATCAACTAGTTTTCAGCCTCACCATGGATCACTCACAAATTAATACATCTCAATGTAGTATTATAATAAGAATTATATTGAGAAATGGTGCCCTGCACCACTTCCCTATTAATTTTCCACTCTTATACCCCAACATCATACGTATCAGAACTCCCATATCCTATATATCTATCAGCATCATACCATCACAAGACTCATCAAAATAGGATATCCTTATCTATTTACTCGTTCCATATCCATCACATATTCATCATCTCATAACCACTATCATAAACTAGAATAATAGGGTATCGTGAACATGAAGGACATCAACCTTGTGACCTCCTCCTACTATGCATGATCCTCACTAAGAACCACCTCATCCTATCATTAATCATCGCATATGGTACACTATATCTACAATACATTACATATTATACAAAATAACCTTGACTAGAATAAAGAGCAGGGAAGAAGGGGTAGTTATCCATCCATTCTCGCCAACCTGTGTGTTTGAAGAAAACACATGGAACCCAAAACCTTTGGGTGTCATTATGAACATATGACTCAGGTGGGATGCATATAGAAATTACAAGTAAAATGAAATTTATATTATTACACATGAGCTCAACATATGGTTCCACACAACCAAACCACCCAACTACTACAACCTATGTATCACCACAGTCACATGCCAACATTTCTTCTATAACACCATCCAACCATCTTATCCCACTTATCAATCACAAAACCACACATCAATTCATAGTTCTCATTTAACCAAATTAATTAATAACTAATTACATATTATTTTACCATCATACCATGTTTAAATTAAACATAATTATTAACCCATTTAACATTCCATCATTCACTTACTTCCAACCCCAAACCATTTCGTTTGTCCCATGTTAATTTAATTAGAACTTACTACTTTCCAATCATTCTAGAACTATGGAGAAAATAAAAATCCAACACCCAATTACATCAACCATTCACACACTAACTCCATGATCCCACCTTAAGCATCATCACCACATCCCCAACCATCTCACTGAAACAACTACACATCACAACCATCTCATATTATCTCACAACACATCTCATTTTAACTAACCATGGTTTCACCGCCCAACATATTTGGACTCAAACTCGGTTATCTCAATCATTTTTATAATACCCACATTATCCACACACATAAAAAAAGTTAATGAAACAAGCACATTAAATCATAGTAGTACATTAAAACTCCCACAACTACCACAATTTTAATTTAAGGGATTCCATAACATCACCGCTTCTTTAGCATTAGTATTATCACAAAATTATATATTTCCATGGGAAACTAGTTCATTATCTATATATAAGTTCTTTATTATTTTATTCATGGTGAGTTCAAGAAATCAATATAATAATGGTTTTGAAAATCACATCAATTACAACACAAACAAGGACCCTAACGATAGTGATTTTCAACAACATCAACAAGAAAGAATAATTCTATTAGCAATATCATCAAAAGCAATAAAAATATGTGAATAATCCCCTTACCATTCAATTTAAGATTAATCTAATTCATTATCTTTTTATTTAAACCCTTAATATCCACCCAAAGGAATAAAAAGGAATGAAAGTCCCAAATATGTACATAAAAGTATATAACAAGGATCCTCAACCTTGATTTTCTCTTCAAGGAGAACCATGATTACAATGAAAGAATAAGGGAATCCAAATCCACCAATATCAAAGGAAACACCACTAGAATCTACCTAAAAAGTTGTTTTCCAAACTATACTAACAACATAACCAAAAATATAGGGTCTCATTATAACAAAGATAAATACAAAAAGAGAGAATGAAAGAGAGAAAGGGGAGAAGAAGGCACTTGGATTAAAGGGAACTCAATTATCCATGATCTAATAGGTTATAATACTTAAATAGATGATAAAAGGGTGATAAGGGGGTTTGGAGTAGACCAAGGGTCAGAGGAGAAGGAACATAATCAAGATGAGGGAGGTTGGGCCCTCTATTTATAGAGGAATCTCAAATGAGCTTACCATGGTGTGGAGATAGTTCGTTACACTGTGGTCTTTCTCGATCAAAGGAGATTTAAATCTCTCATATCCATTTCCCCCTTTCTCACATGTTTTTAAAAACTAATTTGGTTATCACCACTACATGGTCAAATCTATTTTGGCTCCTCAGACGTCCCCCATTTCCAGTGAGTATGGCATAACACAAAAGGTTTAGCCATTTTCTCCTCACAAAAATCAAGACCACAGTGTGGTGATCTCCAACTCCTTGTTTTACATAGTCACTCCCCCAAGACACTATACCCTTCACTAGTCATTTCTAACCATCTTGTTTTACATAGGGAGACCACCCAGGCACTACACCCAACACCATGGCCCACCAGGTTGTTTCACTCATCATGGCACATCCTTTTACCACATGACCGACCCCAATTCCAACCTCTAAGCACCCAAAAAACTACCAGCATCATGCCCTCCACCATAGCATAGTGACCTTGTGAATGAATAGAACACTTCCTTATCCTTTGAAAAACATTCAAACTCCTTCTAAGCACCACAGATCCCTGGAAAAACATAAAGGGTGGTCTTTAAGAATATGATCTCTCACATCAGATACCTCTCAAAAAAATTTCATCCTCGATAATCAAAAAAATGGATAGAAAGGGGATAAAGGTAATGGTTCAAATAACCACCATGTGAGATACCTCTTAGGGATATCTCTATGGCTCAGATGCAACCATTATCTAATCATGATCAGTAATAGAAAAAGAACCTTTTTAAACTAGACATAAAACAAATGTTACATCACCTAAGGAAAACAAAACGACCAAAACTCAAAAAAATGGGGTTAATGAACACTGATTTGTGTATCACATTCCCATGTAATCTCTTAAAAGTGGTCATTCCTCTGCAAAATATGATCCAAAGGGATTACACATCCACACAACACTTTCTCTCGATGTTATTGAACCTCAACTAGTCATTCTACAAACGTTGCATCATCCTTGATATCTAACTCTCCACAGTCGATAACATAGGAATAATCATGGAGATACCAATGGATATAAGATTCATGGAAGACATCATGGATCTGATCTATCTACATAGGAAGTGCCAACCGATAATACATCTCACCAATTTTCCCTAACACCATGAAAGGTCTGATATATCTAGGTGAAAAATTGCTTCCCCAACCAAACCTCTACTACCCATGATAAGGGGAAACCTTTAGGATCATATTGTATCCATACACTAAATCCAATGGACTACTCCTTAGATCTGAATAATAATTTAGATGGTCTTGTGCTGCCTTAATCCTATCACGAACCATCCCTAACTTCTCATTTGTACTCTGTAATACATCGGGGCAGAGAATAGATGACTCTCTAACATCAATCTAGCATAGTTGGGATCGATGCGGCCTCTAATACAATATCTCAAATGGATCCATATAAATTTATGAGTAATAAATGTTGTTATATTTGAACTCAACAAAATTTTAGTGCTTCACCCATGATCCACCAAATTCCAAGACACTTTCCCACAACATGTCCTCTAGTTTCTTGATGGTCCACTCTATCTGTATGTATTTCTAAGGTTGTAAAGTAGTGATAATTTATAATTGAGTATTAAAATAATGTTTCAATCCTCTCCGGACACATGAGGTAAAATGATTGTATGGGTCTGATGTGATGGACCTTGAAACTCTAAGTGACCACAAAACCTCATCCATAAATCTTATTTCTAAAACATTCATTACCCTCGACTCTGAGGTGAACCAAGATTTTCATACATATATATTATATCTTATTACTTGAATATTAATTACATATAATTATGATCTATGTTATAACTATAAAGGTTTAGTGACTTTGTAAACTTGAATATATAAACAATTAGTACATAAAATATCTACATCATCACTCAATTGGTTCTTCACAATTAGTACCCTTATTAGATATGTCATACTTAAAACTTTTCTTCATATCCTAGGGAAATGAAACATAATAAAAGATGAGATCAGATGCTAGGTAAGGGTAAAAAAGGAAATATCAATATTTATTTAATCATAACATGAGTATAAGGGTATAATAACATTATATTAACATTTGAAAATCATACACATCAATTCATAGGTCATAATCATGAGTTTTGTCATAAATCTTGGTAGTTCAAAAAACAAGAATCATAAAGGAACCAAAAAACATGAGTCATGAGAGAATAACATTGGTATAATATCATGTCATAAATGAGTGGAATGTAGTGTGGCATAATAAAAATCATAAAAATATTATGTCAATGTTATTTACCAATACATTCATCACATGTTAGGCTCAGGTAACCACCCATGTACCTAATTTGAGCTTGGAAAAACCTCATGTATACCCTTTTTGTGTAAGGTCCTGGATCCCTCTAGTATTTCTCCTTTTATTTTTTCAAAGACCAAGGAACCTGAATATGTGAAAAATGTGTTCTGTAGTATTTCAAAGTTGGAAGCTAGAAGTATAGGAATTCATGACATGAAAGGAGGTTCACGTCATGAATATGTAGTTCACAGCTTATGTGGGGTCTGGTTTATAACCCAAAAGTAATGTGTGGCTTGTGTGAGGGTGATTCGTATGGTCCATTCATGTTCTATACAAAACATATGACATGAATTGAATATTTTTTACATCTAGTGAATCTGACCATAAAAAAATACATCGTGAACATGGGATTCACAATGTGAATTAATTTAAGGTCGAATGGTTTGAGGTTATGTGTTTTTCGGTGGAACTTAAAACCTGGGACATTAAAATTATAAATGATCCATTCATGTGGTGAATTTATACTTGTAAGTTCACTTATAAAACCTTCAGTTCCATCACTTCATCAAACCCTATGGTTTTCTCCCCCAACTCATGGCGGCCAGTGGTGTTATCCCTAGGCATTTTGGAAGACATTCGATGGGGATTAATTCATGGATTACCATGTTCGATCTATAGATATTTGAGGTGAGTTATACCGATTTTATTGTGGTTTATTCTTGGTTTAGTTGTGTTCCCACCACTTATTTCTTTCCATATTACGGTGTTTCTCTCCTTGTTTCTTATAAAGTTCATTTGATGTTTGTTGGCATGGTTGTGGTGTGGTGTTCTTGGAGCGTTGTAGTTTTCTTGTGGGAGAGGTGACTGGAGATCCTCAGTGATGTTACATTATCATTATAGTAATTTAAAATCCTTGAGATATGGGATCCATTGTTTCTCCTTTTATATTTTGTGAAATTATAAATTAATCAGGTTTTATCACCTTGGGTAGTGGTGGAATTAACATAAATAAATAATGAACCATATTAAATTAATAAATTGTTTGTGGTTGTAGAAATATCTTATTTTTCACCATGATAATGGTTGCCTAGTGTTTTTCTAAACAGTATGTTATTTTTTTTTATACTTGTAATCATGTTTTTATGATTGGGTTTATCATGTTAATTTGATGAAAATGGTTAAAGAATATAAATCCAATAATTGTTGGTTGGCTAAATAAATTTAATGAGGCATGTTTAATGAAACCATTATTTCTAGTAATTTTATGGAAATAAAATGATGCTTTAGGCATTCTTAAATTGTTATTATATATGTATTTTTAAATATCTAAAGAACCTAAAGTTTTAATGATTGTTGTGGATAATAATAAAAGGAATGTTATATGATAACTATTCTTCCTGTGATTTCTTTAAAGTATAATTGATGCTAGAGAGTATGTTTTAATAATTTAATAGTTTTTTATAACTAATGTATTAGGTTACCCATAGTTGTAACCTATAATAAATGAATTAGTTAATTCAATATGGAATAAAATGGTTTGTTAGATAAAGATAAATGTTTGGTTTTGTGAGATCCTATTAGTATATAAATCCTAGAGGCCTCATTTTTAGGGCATGGATGACTAGTTGATCCTTGTATATTGTTTGATACTTTATGTTTGATCTATACATGAGCCTTTCTATTTGATGTGATGAGATATTAGGATGGTTTCTGGTTGGTGAGTTATGGGTGGGGAGATTCAGGGTTGTGGTAGCATTTGACGCTTTTGACGGCAAGATGCATGGTGGTATGCATGATGGTGTCGGGGATGACACCAAGTTTGATAAAATGGGTTGAAGTAGGGTTTTCCTATTTTTGTTCTTAAATATTAGATTCTTTCTTGTTAATGTTATTCTTAAGGATAAAAAGTCTAGTTTGATTATTTATCTTCATCCCTTTCATCACTGCTTGATCCAACTGGTTGTACTTGGTTACGCATCTTTTTTTGGTACTTTGGGATGTTTCCTAGAGTAACTAGAATTTTGGAATGATATTTTTTGGACTCCTTATGTTTTAATGCTCAAAAATCATGTTTGGATATTGTTGGACTTCTCATGTTGTAATGATCACACATCATGTTTAGAGATTGTTGGAATCCTCATATTTTAATGCTTACAAATAATGTTTGGAGATTGTTAGACTCCTTGTTTTTAATGATCACACATCATGTTTGTATATTTTTGGACTCCTCATGTTTTAATGATCACAAATCATGTTTCACATATCAAAAATAATTTATAGATCTTGTAAACTATGTTTAATCTTGTTCTATCATGTTTCAGTATGATTATGTTTAATCTTAATCTATTCTATGAATATTTCTTCTTAAAATAGATTAAAGATATTTGGATAAGTCTATGAAACCATAAGTTTGCTACCGGTTCCATATTTTCACAAATCCTGTGACACCGTAAGCTTGCTACCGATTTCTGATTTTTGGAAAGAACCAGACATTGTTTCCTTGCTACCATTTCTAAGACACTGTAACAAGACACCGTTCATCATTTTGAAAAAGGACTAGACATTGTTACCGGAGACACCATTTTCCTCACACCGCAGTCTTGCTGCTGGTTCCAGAATTCTCTAAGGACCAGATGTTGTAACTCTACTACCAGTTCCAGATCTCAATACAACTATTGCACTGTGACTGTCTCACTATGACTGTCTCACTACAACTCTGAAATTGTTCCATACTTAAGCATTTTTTCTATCTTTTTCAATTTAATTTAAAATTTGTTTCTAATGGTCATATTTGAGTCATTTAATGATACTGGAATAATTAGTGATTTTTTTGTAGACATATCACCTGACATTATGAGGTACAAGGTGTAGAAATTTTTCTATCAATCATCTATAACAAATACATACCAAATATAAAATACATACTGGTGCACGATCTACATATAGATCAAGAAGTGAAAGATACTAGAAAAAGGAGATGATAACACATACATGCAAGAACATACACTAAAGAACACACAAAGAACTCTTGATTCCTGGCGGCTGGACTGCTATGGATCAGAACCAAAAACATCCTTGCAGTAGTAACTCTAAGAAGAACAAGAGCTTCAAAGCACATCTCATCGAACAAGAAACTATAACATGAGACTCATGACACTCTATTTCCACAAGAGGACTCAAAAATCACATCTTTTATATCCAACAAGTCCAAAGCTATATAGAACAACACTTAGAGAATTTCTAATCCTTTCTCATTATCTTTTCTCTATTATGTACCATTTCATTAATATTTTTGAGAAGTGTGTTTATTTGTTTTAAAAACACACATTGTATCCTACACTGAATTGGTAGATACAAGATATCATCACTCAAATATCTTTTACACCTTGATTCACCCACATATAACTGTGGAAGAGGTGTTGTGTGAACAGGTTGTTAGTTTTCCAATGTAGAGTAGTGGAAGAGGTATTGTGACCTAGAAAGTCTTGTGTACTATTGTTAACCCTGATCCAAGGTGTGGATCAAAGGTTATTTTATATATTTCTTGGTGGAAGGTGATCAACAAGTGGAGTGGATTAGGTCTCAGCTTGAGACTAAACCACTTGTTTTATCTGTTGTGTCTTTCAATTTAGTCTTTATCTATTTTAATTCATTTTTTAGAAAACTAAATTTTACTTTGATAGTTAGTCTTGGATAATAGTTATAACTATTTTTCCTTATTAGAGTAGTTTCAAAAGTTGTATCAATATCTCATACTTTTATAACTGGGAATTAATCAATCTTTTGAGAAACTATTTGAACTGTCAAACTATTATAATTTTACTTCCTTGGTTAACTAGACTATTTTATTTTTAATTGGGGAATATTTTAAATAATATTTTTAATATAAATGTTCATATGAACTCAATTCACCCCCGTCTTTAGTGTCCTACTCCAACCAACATTTTGTATCATAGGTGGTTTTCAAGTTTCTATTTTCAAAATTTTAAATCCGTTTTAAAATATTTTTCAACTGTGATTTTAGTTGTATTTTGAAGATCTATAAATTTTTGTTAGTTCTAAATTTATAGTTCTTTAAAAGACTATTTCTTTATCATGGATAATATATTGGAAGGTTCTTCTACCAACATAACTCCATTCTTTAATGGAATAAATTATGCACAATGGAAAATTAAAATGAAAATGCACTTAGAAAGTATGGGTTTTGAGATTTGGTCTTCAATTATCGATGAATATAAGATTCCTTATACTAATAGGCATACTTGGGATGACCCAACTAAGGCTTCATATAATAATAATTTCAAAGATATGAATGCCTTATACTGTTCTTTAGGATATTAAGAGTTTAACAGAATTTCTGCATGTAAAATAACCCATAAAATTTGGGATCCTTTATCAGTTTCACATGAAGAAACCTCTAGTGTTAAGGAAATGAGACTTAACCCATATAATATTAAATATGATAACTTTAAAATGAAGCTTTATAAGCCTATTTCTGACATTTATCTCATTTTTTATGAAATTATGAACACTATGATCTCACTGGGAAGAGATGTTACAGCCAAGGAGAAAATTATGAGAATACTCATATGCTTTACAGATAGATAGAGTGGGACCTCTGTATCAATTATAGAATCTTATGATATTATCAAGCTTCCAATCAATGAGATTATAGGAAATTTTATGATGTATTATGAAGAATTAAAAGTCAACAAAGAAGAGGAGGATGGCCCCAAAATTAAATATGTGTCATTCAAGACTACTGCCTCTAAACACAAGGAAAAGAAGAAATTACAAGCCCCTGTAAAAAGTTCCAATAGTGAACAATCATCACCAGAGAGTGATGAGGAAATGTATCAATTATCTAGATGATTTAATAATTTTTATAGAAGAAATAAATTTTTTATAAATCCCAAATTCAAAGGATGATATGATCACAAGGGAAACTGGAAGAAGTATTGGAAAAGAAGTGACAAATCAAATTAAATAGTCTGTTATAAATTCCAGAGAAAAGGAAATTTAAAGGCTGATTGTCCCAATCTAAAATATAATAAGAGGTATGAGAAAAAATATAGAAATTTTAAAAATTAAATGAAGTAAACATGGAGTTCTTATGAGGATAGTTAAAGTGACTCGGAGTCTTCACATGATGAAAATTCTGACAAGGTAAATGTGTGTTTTATGATAAACACATATGAGGTAACCCAAGAATATCTTGTATATAACTTCTACTATTCTGAAGATGAATCTAAAAATGAGGGAACTATGACTAGTGAAGAATTATTTGAGTACTTCCAAATTCTAGAGGAAACCTACAATGAACTAAAACATAAATATAAATCTTTAAAGAAACAAAATTCCTTGACTACTACTATCAAATATGATCTTACTATAGAGAAAGAGAAAAATGTTCAATTACTCAAGGAGAATAATGAACTTAAATTATCTAATGAGAAATTGAAAAAGGACCTGGAGAAATTCACCAATGGAAAAAAACACTCTTATATATATGCTTCCTAAAAAATTGCCCCTATATACACTACTCGTATAGGATACCAACTTGGGCAAAGAAATATCACCAAAAACAAGTTTCTAACTAAATCTGGAACATCTGTTTTTCTACCTAAAAACAAAAATTCTATTACTAGTTCCAATTATAGAAATTCTTTTACTACCTCAAGTTTTTTATGGACCAAATAGAGCCTATTTTTCAAATATGTTACATAATTCTTATAGAAAACCCATGAAGAGAATGTGGGTTCCTAAGGTACTGATTACTAATGTTACTGGACCCAAAAAAATCTAGGTACCAAAATCTATTTTTCTTTCATTGTTTTGTAGAAAAACTATTCGAAAAACTCCTAAAAAAGATTATGGTACTTGGATAGTAGATGGTCAAGACACATGATAGGATGTTACTCATGTTTCAAGAATTTAATAAAGATTTATGATGGGTATGTCACCTTTGGTGACAATACTAAAGGAAAAATAATTTTCCTCATCCAGATTGGTAGCTCTAACTCAGTTTTAATTTATAAATTAATTTTTGTTGAGGGATTAAAATATAATCTTATTATTATTTCACTGTTATGTGATGATGGTTTTCATGTTAAATTTAAAAATAATTCTTTAAATTTTTTTAATTCTAGGAATGAGTTAGTATTTTCTGTATTTAGAAATGAACTTTTTAATATTATTAACTTAGATTCTTTATTTTCCCTGAATGTTCCATGCTTAAGTGTATTTCACAAAGAGTCGTGTATTTATTATAAAAGACTAGGACACTACAATATACACTCCCTTAGAAACTTACTAGAAAAGTTTTAGTCAGGGACCAACCCAATATTGAGTTTCCAAATGACAAAGTCTATAACCCTTGTCAAAAGTAAAAATATCACAAGATATCTTTCAACCCAAAGAAAGAAGTTTCCACTTCTCAACCTATCTAGTTGGTTCACATGGATTTGTTTGGACCTTCTAGAGTCTCAAGCCTTAATGGGAAGTATTGTGTCTATGTTCTTGTATATGACTACTCTAGATATACTTGGACCTTCTTCTTGGCTCATGAAAGTGAAGCCTGCTCTCATTTTACCAAGTATGCTAGGACTATAGAAAATATTAGTAGCCTAAGAATTAGAACCCTAAGAAGTAACCATGGAAAAGAGATTGAAAACCAAGAGTTTGAATCCTTTTCTCACAAAATGGATATAGTCATAACTTCTCTTCCCTTAGGACACTTTAAAAATGGATTTATAGAAAGAAGAAGTAAAACCTTACAAGAAACTTCTAGAACCATGCTTAGTGAGTATGACCTACCTATTTAATTTTGGCTTGAAACTTTCAATACATCATGCTATATTATTAACAAAGTGTTAATCATATCTATTCTTAAAATAACTCTTTATGAGTTGTGGAACAATAGAAAACATAAGGTTAACTACTTCAAAAGGTTTAGTTACAAAGCCTATATTCTTAACACTAAGGATAATCTAGACAAATTTTCCTCCAGGAGTGGTGAAGGAATTTTTCTAGGATATTAAATCTCTAGTAAATCTTATAGAGTCCTTAATAAAATAACTAAATGTGTGGAAGAATCTATACATATCAAATTTTATGAAACAGATCCACATGAACCAAATACCTCTCTAGAGAATCTTGATGATGATATGTCAAACCTGGACATTAATTTTAAACCTTCTAACCATCCTATAAAGGAATCTGTTAAAACTTTCAGTTATGGAAATTCTATATATTCTAATCATAATGAACCTGAACCTATTGAAGAACATGGAATTAGTAGTCCTTGTTTTTCTAGATCTGTTAAAACCCTTAAGAACCATCCTCTAGATGTTTTTGTTGGAGATTTAGATAAAGTAACATAGATTAGAGATTCTATTATAAATCAGGTTAATCATCAATACTTTCTATCATATCTTAAGCCTAAAAACATCTATGATGCTATAAATGATGAATTTTGGGTGACGGATATGCAAGAGGATCTAAATAATTTTGAAAATAATAAAGTATGTAAACTTGTAGATAAACCCAAATACATCTTGACTGTAGGAACCAAATGGGTTTTTAGGAAAAAAGTAAATGAAGCTTGTAATATATTTAGAAACAAAGCTAGACTGGTTGCTCAAGGTTGTAGTCAAGAATAATGAACTGACTATGAAGAAAATTTTACACCGGTTGATATACTTGAAGCCATTAGAATCTTTCTTGCATATATAGCACATCTCAATTTCAAACTTTATCAAATGGAAGTCAAGAGTGCATTCTGAAATGGGTATATAGTTGATGATGTTTTTGTTAAACAACCCCCTTTTTTTACAAACCCTCACTTTCCAAATCATGTTTTTAAATTTACTAAGCTTTTATATGGTTTAAAGAAAGATCCAAGAGCTTGGGATGATAGATTAAGTAGTTTTATAATTTCCAAAGGTTTTAAAAAAGGTATATCTGATCCTAATTTTTTTTATAAAACTAATTTCTAAATATGTTTTTTTTTCAAATCTATGTATATGACATTATTTTTTGATAATCAAGAAATTATTTATCTACTAATGTTTTCAAAAATGATGAAAAATTA
Source organism: Viscum album (assembly GCA_963277665.1). Taxonomy (NCBI): domain Eukaryota; kingdom Viridiplantae; phylum Streptophyta; class Magnoliopsida; order Santalales; family Viscaceae; genus Viscum; species Viscum album. Next base: position 464,335,761 of record OY728138.1, read on the forward strand.
ATTTGAAATGAGTTTAATGGGTAAACTAAAATTCTTTCATAGATTTCAAATCTTTCAAAATAAGGAGCGTGTTATTTTAAATCAAATTAAATATAATAAATATCTTCTAAAATGTTTTTGTTTAGATAATAATAAAAGGAGTAATGCTCCAATGAGTACCGCCTATAAGTTGGATCTTGATAAGAATGGAAAATCAGTTGATCAAACCACTTATAGAGGAACGATTGAGAGTTTACTCTACTTGACTACTAGTAGACCTGATATTATGTTTAGTGTGTGTATGTGTGCTTGTTTTCAAGAAAATCCTAAAGAGTCACATCTTCTTGCTATTAAAAGTATTTTCAAATACCTTAAACATACTACCAACTTAGGATTGTTCTATCCTAGAGGACAAAATTTTGATTTAGTGAGTTATTCTGATGTTGATTTTAGTGGTTTTAAGTTAGATATAAAAAACACCTCTGGAACATGTCACTTTTTAGGAAATTCTCTAGTATCATGGTGTAGTAATAAGCAAAACTTTTTTCATTATCTACTGTTGAGGCTGAATACATAGCTACTGGTTGTTTTTGTGGACAAATTTTTTGAATGAAACATACTTTACTAGATTATGGATATCAATTCAGACATGTCCTTATAAATTGTGACAATACAAGTGTTATTAACATTTCAAAGAATCGTGTTTCACATTTCGGGACTAAACATATTGATGTAAGACATCACTTTTTGAGAGACCATTATCAAAAAGGTGATATCACTTTGGAATTCATTGGAACTGAACATCATCTTACTGATATATTCACTAAGCCATTAAATTCTGAAATGATAAATTACATCATACATGAATTAGGGATGATAAGCCTTAAGTGAACATTTTACTATTTCATGGATTACAATTTCATGATTCATAGTTTCACAAGTTACTATATCATAGTTACTGTCTCTTAGTTACGGTCTCATATTTGTTGTCTCAATGATATGTTTGCACTTTTTAGAGTCACACTATAATGATGAAACTGTGATTACCTATTTTGGTCTCATCGTAATGACTCAAACTTCTATTTTTATAATTTTCTTTCTCATATTGCTATATTGATTATTTTATTGATTTTACACCGTGTATTTATGTTTGTGATGTTTGAAATCCCTAAATGATAAAAACTTGAAATTTTCACTCCTCTCTTCACTCAAACTCTCTTCTCTTAAAACTAAAACCCTTCTCCCTCAAACTATTAGTCCTATTTCAATTTATCATCTTTATTGAACCCATATTGGATGCCCAGAATTAAGCATACGTTTTCATTGACTCCTGAGAAGTGTTGGTCTCAAAAGAAAGTGAAAAAGGTTCTAAAAATAATACTTGAAAACCATTGAATTCAGGACTTGCTGATCGAACAATAGTGCCAGAGAAAAAGTTTTCCCAAAGTGGCTGCTGACAAGAAGGCCACTTCTTTTGAAAGTTTTGGAAGAATAGGGATGGTTGAACTAGTTCACAAAAGAGAAAATGTCCATTTATCTAAAGCTATTTTCTGATTTTTATCATTATATTCAGTTTCTGTTCAATTCTAAAGATGATTTTGTAGTAAGAAGATGGGTAAATAGTCAAAGATGTATTTTTTTCTTTGATTATGTGGGCTTCCTACCTAGGAATACCACATGAAGGAATTTTTTAGGATTACCAAAAAAGTCCTCCTCCACCTAGTGATGTGTTTAGCCTAGAAGAGGCTCTTGTAAGTTTAACTAAAAACAAAAGGAAGTGAAGGTCGATAGCATCTGAGTTGGATGGTGAGATAAGAATGTTGTTTAATTTTATTCATCATCTTATTTGTCCAAGGAAATGAGGATTCTCCACTCTTAAGTATCAATATGTGATCCGGATACATATTTTTAAGAATGGTCACAAGATAAATCTATGTAAGTATATTATACTTCACATATGAGATAAGATCAAGACAAATTCAAAATAAAATTCTCTATTTTATTCAAGGATGATTTTTGAAATGTTATTATCCAAGGGAGTATTTGGTTCGATTAAAAAATTAGTTGAAGCTTATGAGTTTTTTATCTCAAAGGATATAGTTATAAGGATTAAAATTAGCTGGAACCCATAGAATAAATCATGGGTGGAATATAATGAAAGAATTTATGAAAGTTTCAACCTGGTTGAAAACCCTTCAAGAACTAAGAATGTATTTTACCCTGGTATGGAATCTGATGAAGTTATTGAATACTCAAGTGAAGAGGTAGAATATGCAGTAGTTGCACCTAAGGAAGGAATTTCCATATAAGAATAAGATAGTGTCCTACCTATTCCATAATAATTAATTGCAGAAGATGTAGTTTCTAAAGTTGTTGAAGAGATAGTTAATGAAGAAGTTGTTTCAGAAGGAGAAACATTTGTAGTTATAGAAGAATAATTTTTTCCTGAATAAAATTTAGAAGAACCTTTGGAACAGTTTGAAGAACAAATTCAACCTGAAATAATACTATCTTCTAAGGAAATAATAGAACAGGCCTTTCAGTTAGCTAGAGAAGACATGGGTAAACCTGACAGAGTTGAGAAATTGGTAATTGGTCAAGAGATTGAGTCTCACAGTCCTAGAATATATGAAACTATTGAGGCAAAGAATAACCCTCATTTGGAAATAATTTAAGTGTCCAAACATGTGGATTTAAGTTCAATAGATATCGGGTATAAATTTCCAGAGTATTTTGATGTTGTTGATTCTCAAGGAGTCTTAGTTAAATAAATTTATCCCTCCATGATATTTAATATCAAACCAATAATTGTTAAAGAAATTGTACCTTCAATTGAATTGGAACCTATCTCAGTTCCTACTTCTTAACATACTCAAGAAACTCCTTCTTATGTAAGTAAATATGACTTAAAAGACTTTGGAAACACCTTTTTATCAGGACTTGAAAAGGTCGTGAAGTCATAGCCTTACCCTATTACTAATCTCAGTAAAAGAGATGATAAATTTATGTTAGAGAAAATTATATTCCAAATTCAACTGAAGTTGATTCATGAAATTTATGAATTTAGGATTGAGAACAAACAGTTGAGTGATGAGGTGAATTCTTTAAAATTTACGGTTAAAGATATGAATAAAGTCTTGAAAACTGGTCAAGATCCTATTTCTCATCATAGTGAGGATGATTATGATAATATTCCACAAAATTTTGTATATCTAATTCAACCAACCTTGATTATGGTATATGAAAATTGGTTGAGAGAAATACCAAGATACATAATTAGATGTGTGTGCTTTCTACTGGACTTAATAAGCTGACAGATGAATATAAAGGTTGTCTATAAAAGGTTTTAAATCAACTTAAGTCTCTAACATCAGTTGTTATAGCTTCAACTGCCTCTAGATAGCCATCTCATCCAATGGACAGTGACTTGATTATATCATTTTTCAAAGAATAGCTTCAGTCAGTGTTGAGTGGTGTTGATAAGGAAAGTTTCTTTGTGGTCACCAAGAACAATGACCATGTACTTGATTTGGGGAGGATCCATTCAAAGATTACCAATTATGCTTAAGAATAAATCTCTAAGAAAGTGGACTTCTACTTTAATAAAATTTATTCTAATCATGAGATGACCAATCACTTCAATTATTTTGTATAGAATTTTAAAATACCTCCAATCACTAAATACTTTAAGGATTAAGTGAATAAGATCAAGGAATTAACACCCACTCTATATAAGTTCCTAGAAAAAAAATATGACTTTTAGAAGGCTATATAGTATAGAGGTGATTTTATCACTGATTTTATTAGGTTATTAAAGCCCTATCTACATGTGAAAAGTACTGCCATTGTGTCTCCTACAACTACCCCTTTCTAGCCAGATCCAACTCCTTTCTCCTCTAATACCTTTTCTCTTAATACTATGTCTGTATCTCAGGATCTGATCCAGATCAAACCTATTATTATTGAGAAAAAATTCCCTTGGTCTTCCACCAGACCATCTCTTTCACCCTCTATATTTGAAGGAGTGACTTTTCCTTCTCTCGCAGTTGGATCAATCCCTTCTACCACTTCTACTTCTAATCCTATGGCTCCTCCTGATATATCTACCAAGGGAAAATAAAATACTTATGGCTCTAAAGAGAAATAAAAGATTTATTTTGATAGGGATGTATTGTATTTTTTCTCATGCTTGTAATGCACTCACTTGTTCTATTCAATAAAATGTGCACTATTGTTGTTTATTCTCTTACATTCCTTTATTCAGTTTTTCTTTTTCTTTTTTTTTTATTTTTTTTCTTTTTTTATAATCCCAAAAGGGGGAGAAATAAGAAAAGGAATTTATGGAAGAATTTATGGGAAAAAGGATCATCATGGGAGAATAACAGTTTTTATACAGTCTATCCTATATATACTCAAATATATTGTCTTTAATAAAACATATGGCATATAAATGTCATGATTTGTGATCATCAAAATGGGGGGTATTTTTAGACTTCTCATGTTTTAATTCTCACAAATAATTTTTGGAGATTGTTGGACTCCTCATGTTTTAATTCTCACACATCATGTTTGGATATTGTTTTAATACTCATGTTTTAATGCTCACAAATCATGTTTGGATATTGTTGGACTCCTTATGTTTTAATTATCACACATAATGTTTGTATATTGTTGGACTCCTCATGTTTTAATGCTCAAAAATCATGTTTCACATATCACAAATCATGTATGAGTATTTTAAACTATGTTTAATATTATTCTATCATGTTTCAGTATGATTATGTTTAATCTTAATCCATTCTTTGAATATTTATTCTTAAGATAGATTATAGATATTTAGATAAGTCTATGAAACCGTGAGTTTTCTACCAGCTCAAGGTTTTCACAAAGTCTGTGACACCATAAGCTTGCTTTTGGATCCTGATATTTGCAAATGACCTAACACCATTTCCTTGCTACCATTTCCAAGACATTGTAACAAGACACCATTCAGAATTTTGAGGAATGACTAGACACCATTACCTAAGACATCGTTTTTCGGACACCGTAGTCTTGATACTAGTTCCATAATTCGCAAAGGACTAGACACCATGATTGTGTTATCGGTTCCAGATCTCAACACAACTATGGCACCGTGATTGTCTCACTGTGAATGTATCACCGTGACTGTATCACTACAACTGTGACAACATTCCATACTTAACCATTTTTCTATCTTTTTCAATTTAATTTAAAATTTGTTTCTAATGGTCATATTTGAGTCATTTAATGACACTGACATAATTAATGATTTTTTTGTAGACATTTCACCTGACAGTATGAGGTACGAGGTGTTGAAATCATTCTCCATGTTGGTCGTAACAAATACATCCTGAAGATAAAATGCATGGTAGTTCACGAGCTGTGTATATATCTATAAAGTAAAAGAGACTAGAAAATGGAGATGAGAACACATGCATGGAAGAACATACACTGAAGAACACACAAAGAACTCTTGATTCCAAGCAGCAGAACTGCTGTGGATCAAAACCTCAAACATCCTCATAGCAACAACTCTAAGAAGAACAAGAGCTTTAAATAACATCTCATCAAATTGAAAACTAGAACATGAGACTCACGACACTCTATTTTCATAATAGTACTTGAAAATCACATCTTCTACATACTACAAGTCCAGAGCTTCATATAACAACACTTAGATCATTTCTAATCCTTTCTCGTTATCTTTGTTATTCTTTGTACCATTTTATTAATCTTTTCGAGTAGTGTGTGTATCTATATTAAAAACACACATTGTCTTCTACACTGAACTGGAGGATACAAGATATCCTCACCCAAATATCTTTTAAACCTTATTTCACCCATGTATAATTGTGTAAGAGTTCTTTTGTGACTTGGTTGTTAGTATTCCCACGTAGAAAAGTGGAAGAGGTCTTGTGACCTGGATAATCTTGTGTACAATTGTTAACCCCAATCCAGGGTGTGGATCAATGATTTTTTTATATTGGTTGGTGGAAATTGATCACCAAGTGGAGTGGATAAGGTCTTGTCTTGAGACTGAACCACTTGTTTTATCCATTATGTCTTAAAATTTAGTCTTTCTCTGTTTTAATTCATTTTTTAGAAAACTAAATTTTACTTTGATAGTTACTCTTGGATAGTAGTTATAACTATTTTTATTTTTTATAGTAGTTACAAAATTTTTATCAATATATCATAATATTATAATTGAGAATTAATCATTCTTTTGAGAAAATATTTGAAGAGTCAAACAATTATAATTTTACTACCTTGGTTAACTAGCATGTTTTATTTTCAATTAAAGAAATCTTTTAAATAATCTTTTTAATAGAAATTTTTATAGGAACTCAATTCACCCCCCTCTTGATTTTCCTACTCTAACCAACAATATTAATAAGTTTTAATAAATAATTTAACCCTTGGTTTGGTGTTTATAATGGTGAAAATATGTTATTCTTAAGAAACCATGGACTCAGTTGGATTATTCTTGGAGGGCATGGACTTCACCTTTAAGGTTTAATAAAGTGTGTTTGGATGAGGTTAATTAATGGTTAACCAATTAATTAATGAAAATTGAAATTATAAAATAAATTAATTAATGAAATTATTCTTAAATTCTTGTGTTCTCATAGGATTCTAGTTCTTAGTAGTGGTAGTAGGGTGTCTGAGAGACAATAGTTGCAGTTGAGCCTATGACTAGGTCAATGCCCATAGTGTGATTGTGATCTATATTATACCCTATATGTTTTATGATTTCATATGTTACCCCATAAAAATCAGTAGGGTGACTGGAATCTAGTGGAATCTGGGAGGTTGTATTCCCTAATATCCAAGATGGTGAGATACGGATGTCTGACTACCCCATCTAGCCCCGCTCACTTCTCCAGATATAGTATTTATGTGTATGCATGCACAATGGTTATCTTTCACATATATGTGTATAGAGGGTTGTGATGGATTATGGTTATTTTATACACATTCATCTCCAGATATATTATCCTAAGGATTATTACATATATGACATGTATGTTCTATGATGGCTTCAGGCACATTACTCAATGTATGGGTTGTGATGGCTTGAGGTGAAATACTCAATGTATGATACATGACATATGGGTTGTGGTGGCTCTAAAAAACTACTTGATTAATATCAAGATATGTGTCATGGGATGATGAGATTATGTGATGTACGAGACGCATGTTATGATACTTTATCCCAGGTGTCTTTGAGATGGATTATTTTGGAGACAGATGGCTTTGGATGTATGACGTCAGGGAACAGAGGAAAACTAGCTGGGAAGAGGTAGTGGGGTACCCATTTTTTATTACTATATTATGATATATTTTATGCATTACTAAGTGAAATATATTCATGGTGAGGCTGGAAAATTAGTATACCTATTTATGTGATGATTTAACTCCACTTATTTTTCACTTACCTTTAACATGATTTCTTTATATTTTTCCTGAGAGGCTCTAAGGAAGATCCTACTGAGTATACTTATTATGATCACCCTATGTATATATAAACTTATTTTATAGTTCATTAGGATATTGTTGGAGATCATGATGGATATTACTATCTTTTGGTTATTCAATAGATGTTTGGGCTTCGTAGTCCCTTCCAAGATTATCTTTTGGTACTTATAGTTTATTTTTCAGTTCTAATAGTTTTGTATAATATTACATGCATGTAATTTGGTTTCATTTTATCTTTGTAATTAGGAGTTATTTGGTTTAATTATCTTATCTTTCATTCCATGTGTTATTTTAAAGGTAAATACCTCCCAATTGTATGTTTGTAATACCCTCAATGCTTATTACCAACCCATAGTCTATTGGATGTGGGATTCAGGCATCATTTTCTCATGACTCTCATTTTCATCATGGGAGGGGTACCTTTGGGAGGATAGGGTCATGAAAGTGTGGTATCAAAGGTTCAGGTTGAGTGATATGATTGAGTTTATAGTTCTTCATAGGTGAGAATGCATGGACTGGTAGGTAAACTAATGCACCCATTGGGTGTTTTTATTTCCCTATGGGTGTGATCAAAATTAAATTTTATAAAAAAACAAACTATGAAAATTAATTAATTAAAATGTAGTTTTGTTAAGTTCAAGTTTGAAACCACAGAGATAGTGAATTAGTTTGATTACATTTTTAAAAGATTTTATTTTATTAAATTGAATAAATAGGTGAAAAAATATGGGTTTGATTAGTTTTAATAAAATGAAAGATGAAATCAAAGAAGATTATCTGGTTTGTGATAAGTTTTGAAAATCCTTCTAAGGTTTTTAAATTTCATGGTTCAGGTGAAATTGGATTTTAGAAAATAGGTTGTTAAATTCATGATTGGTATCAGAATCGAGATGAGTGATATCTAATGGTCATTGTATCCCCTCCTTTATATGGTAATCCACTATTTCCCTTGGTTTGGTAATTTAGGGTTTAGCCGATCCAAGTTTGTCTCGATACCATATTTAAACCTAATTCCCCTAAATTTGAAAACAGTCATTCCTCTTTTAGGGTTTTCATTTGTTCAATTTTAAATTTCCTTTCAGATTCAATTATCAATGGTCGTGACAAAAGGAAAATAAAAGGATTGGAAGTTGAAGATTGAACTGTGGGAAAAAAATACATGAATAGAATAAAAAGAAATAAATCCAATGACACCTTCCCTCTTTTATTAAATAACCCTAACACAAGTAAACTTTAACCCCTCATTCTATTTATGAGAGGATAATAGGGAAGGAGAGAAGAAAAATAATGCATAATAAAAACACTGATGAAACTAGGGAGGGCCATGCACAGTTCAGCTTCTTGCTCCAAGCATTGGTCTCTGAAATATCCTCTCAAGCAGCAGGATGAACCTCAATTTATATCCACCATTTGGGATTTTTTTAATGATTAATATCATTAATTATTGGTCTAAAAGTGTTTTTGGGTGGGTCTCAGGTCTTAAAATGTGTTAAAAATGAGGATGCATCAAATATGGCCACTTAAATATCATACTGAGTTTTTACATGGCATGTAAATTATTACATGTAGTATAAATCCAAAACATGCTTTTATTCAATTCATGATGTGTCTATCTTTATTTACTTGCACAAATTCATGTTCTTTAATGATTACAATACATGCAGTGGTAGTTTTCTGCTCTAGAAGCCTCGGTTCACCTTGGTTCTTTGATTATGTTCCTTGGAAGTGCTCCATGATCATTCTCAAAAATCTGGTGTTTGATCCTTTTTCATTTATCTGTTTTATTATTCCATAAAACACAAAATGAGTTAAATCATTCAAAAAATTCCACAAACAATCATTTAAATATAGAAATCAATCTATTAAAACACCATAAAATACATGCATTAAATACATATATCAGCAACAATGTCATATAAGTTTAGTAAGTGATGTAAACAAGGGATACCGGCTAAGATATGGATATTTAGGTACCCATGTGATCTAATTAAAAGGCCTTTAAGTTTACTAAACTTACTAAGAGAAGTGATATTGTTTTCAGGGTAGAAAACAAAGAAAGGATCATCCATAGTTCTTCTTTGATCCAATGTTTAAAATGGGTTGACCTTGGGATAGGTTAAACCTTAAATTAAAATATATAGTAAATAATATATTAATTGATGTTAAATATTAAATATTCTAGGTATATGATTCTTTAATCATTTTATCTTTTTCAAGTATGTCTCTAGGTTGACATCCCTATCAAGTTCATGCAAATGATGTTCAGCAGGATGTACCATAAGATCATTGTAGAGTGGAGGTCAAAGATGGTGATACTTGGAGGAGGTCACTCTGATAGTTTTAGTGAAAAATCCTATATAAGTATGAGGGATCTATTTTAGACTCAGTGATAGAATACTGGTTGGAGGATATTGATTTAGCTTTCAATTCAATCTGTGCTTAGAAGGAAAATTGGATTTCATAGGCCATCATGATATTACGTAAAGTAGTGAGGAAGTGGTGGATCTTTTTCCTTAGGGATCATGAGGATTCTAAGGTCTCATTGGAGAAGTTCAAGGACCAGTTCCATTCAGAGTTTCTTTCCTTGATCATAAAGGCGGCCAATCACCAGAATTTTTTTACCATTTGACAAGGGAGTTTTGGCATGCAAGAGTTATGCATCTAATTTATGACCCTTCTCCAATATTATTTAAACTTTATTCCAGATTAATAGTTTGGAGTGAGGAATCTTGAGGAGGATTTGCATCTAGAGATCCAATTCTAGGTCACCCTATCTATGTTTTCAACATATCTCAAAAAAGTTGGAAAGATAATAGGTTTTTGAGAGAATGTTGGCCATAATCAGATCATCCTGAGAGGGGAGTTTTCTAGATTCCCCATTAAGGAGAGTTATGATCTAGGGTTCCCAATTGTTTGGACATAAGATCTTTTATATAGCATTTGGTGGGTCTCAAGACTCATCATCTCATTTATCTAAGAGTGGAGTCTCTTGGGAATTTATCAAGGGATAAAATGCTTGTTTTTCATCTTGAGGTTGAGGTCATCAATGATGAGAGTGCCCAATCTTTTTGAGTATGAAGTGTGCACTAGGTGTTCTACTTTAGGTTCCTCTATTGAGGCGGTTTCATCCAAATCAGTAGTAGGACTCTCTAACTTAGGATCAGCATATAGGAGATGGGGTGAGCATAGGATAGACCCAATATGTTCCTTGTCACCAGAGATCATAGCACTACCGTGGAGGTGGTCATCATCAGGGTAAGAGAGGCCATGGAGCAGGTCATTTCTAGTTGAAAATAATTTTTATGTCAATGTTGAGAAAGTTGGACATTGTTTGAGGTACCCTTTTCTTGTTTTCTACTTGGGTTCAATCTTTTTTTTATTTGGGAGTTACACACTCCTTCATATCACCTTCTCTAGTTTGTTCTTTTGGAATTGAGGTGTAGAGGCTTCTGGTAATCTTAATGTTGATATGATAGTTGGAGTTCAAGCATATCTGTTGGATATATTTAGAGACTGTGAGCTAGTGTTAGGGTAGAACTTATCTTTGGGTATTCATATGTTTATGGATACATCCCTACAATATCATCTTCAGTATGGACTTACTGTATTAAGTGCATGCTATTTTGGATTACTTTATGAGATAGATTTTATTTTATGATCCCAATAGAGATTATAACATATTTGTTAGTGATCAAAACCCTTATATGGGTTGAAGGTGTGTTATGTATTAGTCTTCCTTAATGGATGAGTTGATGATGATTTCATCATAGTTTTGACCGTTGACATTTCTTAGGGTTGTGGAAGAGTACCACAATATTTTTCCTAAGGATATTTCAGTGTTACCTAGTCAATGAGAGATCGATTTTGTGATAGAGTTACAATTGGGAATGTCTCCAATTGTGATGTCTCTGTATAGGATGGTACCTTCTGAGTTGAGAGATATGCAAGTATAAATTGAGGATCTATTTTAGCGAGGATTTGTTCGATCGAGTGTGTCTCCATGGTGGGCACCAGTTTTGTTTGTGAAAAGTTTAATGGTAATTTTCATCTTTATATCAATTATCATTGCTTGAAACAGGTTAAAGTAAAGAACCATTATACTCTTACAAGGATTTATGATTTATTAGATCAACTTAAAGGAGTGATTTGGTTTTAAAAGATTGATCTATGGATAGGATATCATCAGATGTGGGTGAATGAGGATATTCTGAAGACTACTTTCCAATGTTGATATGGGAATTATTAGTTCATTGTGATTTTTTTTGATTTGATGAAAGCCTCATCCATGTTCATGGGTTTGATGAACATAGTGTTCAAATAATTCTTAGATCGGTTTATGGTGGTTTTCATTAATGACATCCTTGTGTACTTCATGTTTGATATGGATCACACAGATCATCTGTGGGAAGTTTTATGAGTTCATTATCATCATTATTTATTTGGGAAACTATCAAAGTGTGAGCTCTAAGCTCATGGAGTTTTTTTCTTGGGAAATATCATATCTCAACAAGGAGTTGGTGTGGATCATTAAAATATTGAGGTGTTCATTTCTTGGGTATTCCCCAAGATTATTGTAGAGTTGGGGAGATTCCTTAGTTTTTCAGGATATTATAAGAGGTTTGTAGTCAACTTCTCTCAAGTTGAAACTCCTTTGATAGCCTTTACTAGAAAATATTAGGCATTATTATGGACTGACTAGTGTCAGGTATCTTTTGAGTACCTAAAGAAGAATTTTCTCATCACTCCAGTCCTTTTTTCCAGTAGAGGGATTTCATTTTGAGGTTTTCTATAATGCATCACATCTTATTTTGAGATGTTTTTTTATGAAGAAAATATCGTTTTTTCAAATGGGTCTTAGAATTTACATCCCTATGATCATAATTATTCCACTCATGATCTCAAGTTGGTATCAGTTGTATTTTCTTTTATGTTTTGTTGAAACCTCATCAATGACCATTCTGTGGTTTTTACTAAGCATTAGAGCCTAAGGTATTTATTCTCCCAATGTGGGTGAAACTTATGGTAGTGAAAGTGGATATAATTATTATAGGATTATGACTTCGGGATTTTGTATAGACCAGGAAAGAGAAATGTTGTGGAAGGTGGACTAAGTATTAAGTCATGTATTGATGTTTTTCATAAATATAGATATTCCTAGAGATTAATGGAGGAGATCTTAGTAATTCATCTTGATATGGGAAATTTTGGTGGTAGGGTTGTCTTTTTCAAATGATGTTTTAGTCTTATTTGGTGTAATAGGTGGAGGAGTCCTGACTAGGGGATTCTAAGGTGGAGTTGTGGAGAGACCAAGTTGTTTTTTGTGATGCCACTGATGGTTGGTATGAAAATAAATAAAATTGAGTGTTATTCTAGTGGTCATTTAATCCCTTTGGTGATGCATAATATGGTTCTATATGAGTTTCATAGCTCTCCATTAGTGGTACATCCTTGTGTGAAAAATATGTACCAATCTTTGAGAGGGTAGTTTTGGTGGCCTTAGTTTAAGAGTGCAGTTGTAGATATTATGATTCAATGTTTGGTTTGGAAGAATTTGAAGGCTAAACATCATGTTTCCGATGGATTTATTCATCCTTTAGATGTTCCTTGATGGAATTGGAAGGACATATCGATAGAATTTTTTACCGATTTACCTAGAACATAAGGAGGCTTTGATGTTATATGGGGGATAGTGGGCAGTTTGATGAAATCAGAGAACTTTAAATAGGTTAAGTAGTCGAGATCAATGGACAAATTTTTCAAGGCAGTGTCTGGAGGAGGTGGTGAGAATCCACAGAGTATTGAGTACTATCATCTCTAATCATGATCCTTGTTTTACCTCTAGGGTTTCAAGAGGTCTACAGTAATATTTTTTCTCTCAGTTATGCCTTATCACATCTTTTCATCTATAGATAGATGATTAAATAGAGTGGACTATCCAGACTCTTGAGGATATTTTATATTCCTGTATCCAAGATTTTGGAGGTTCATGGATGATTAATTTATCCTTATTCATGTTTTCTTACAACAATATGTTTTAATCCACCATTTCAATGGCATTGTTTTAATCTTTGTACAGTCGACCATGTCATTCTCTATATTTTTGTACTGGGGTAAAAGTTTCATCAATTATCATTTTAGAACTAGTTTATAACACAAAATATATGGTTCTGGTGATTCATAAAAGGATGAAGGTAGTTCAGTTCACTAGAAGTTTTATGTCAATCATAGGATAATTCCCCTATAGTAAAGAATTTTGGATCATGTGTTCATGAAGGTGACTCCTCATCATGTACAGTGAAGGTGTGGTCATGAGAGTAATATTTCTCCCTAGTTTATTTTTCCTTTCAAGGTTTTGGATCATGTTAGATCCATGTTATATCTAATATAATTTCCCCCATAGTTGATTTAATGCATGATGTATTCCACGTATTGTAGCTCCATTTTTATCTTCGTGATAATTACCACATCATTGATTAGGTAAATATCTATGTCGATGATGTGTGACCTTTGAGGAGTGGCCTATAGAGATCCAAGACCACTAGGTAAAGGTCTTGAGTGGGTGTTTTATTCCCTTGGTTCGTGTCTTGTGGTGACATAATGGCATAGAGAAGAGTACCTGGGAATATTATTCTCAGATGCATGATCAGTTTCCAGAGTTTCTTGTTGTTTATATCTTCCCTTATAGTAATTCTTTTTTGTGGATGTTTACCTTTATCTAGTTTATGAGGTGATTTTCTCTTCATTTAGGCTTTGTTTCTAGCCATGATCTTATTTGATAGGTATCTTCCTAGGAAATTTTTTTTGAGCTAGTTGTTGGTGTTTCTTGGCTTTGCATTGTGTTCCTCTGGATGAGGTGGTTGAGATCTTGTGTTAGCAATAATCTTTAGAGGAATCTTGCGAAGTGTCTATTTGGATGACCACTTTTATTTCCTTCTCTCCGAGTTTAGCTTTAAATTCACGATGATGAGAATAGTTTTATAGGTATCAGATATAAGTTCATGAATAATTATAGTCCATCCCTTTGCATGATTCTAAAGCTTGAGAAACTTGAAGAGGTGAGTAGCCGGTTTTTCAGTGTTTCAAATCTAGAAGATAGAAGTGGTGTAATTCATGGTGTGAAAGGAAATTCATGGCATGAATATTCGGTTCACAGCTTGTGTAGAGTCTGTTTCATGACCTAAAAGTAATTTAAAGCGTGTGAGAGGGTGATTTTTAGGGTCCGTTCAAATTTTGTATCTAAATCACAACATGAATTGAATAGGTTTTTACCTAGATAATCCAACCAGAAAAAAACTCATGTCGTGTACATGGGATTCATATTGTGAATTAATTTGAGGTTGAATGGTTTGAGGTGATTTCTTTTTCAATGGGAATTAAAATTTAGTACATTCACAATGTGAATGACCCATTCACGTGGTGAATATCTACTAATCATTGAACCTATAAAACCTATAGTTCCCTCAATTTTTCAAACCCTGTGCTTTTCTCTCCCAACTCCAGGCGGCCAGCGGCACCCTCCCTAGGTGTTTTGGAAGCCCTTTGACAGAGATTAATTCTTTGCTTCCTATGTTCAATTTGTGATAATTTTAGGTGAGTTTTTCCTCTTTTATTGTGGTTTCTACTTTGTTTGGTCTTTTCCTCCCTCTCCTTTCTTTCCATGATATAGTGTTTCTCTCTTTGTTTCTTATAGAGTTCCTTTGATGTTTGTTGGTGTAGTTATGGAATGCCATTCTTGGAGGGAGGTAGTTTTCTTACAAGAGAGGTGTTTGGAGATCTGTATTGTTGTTTAATTCTCTTTTGAGTAACATCAAATCCTTGAGGTATGGAATTCATTGCTTCTTCTTTTTATATTATGTGAAATCATAAATTAATCATGCTTTATCACTTTTAGTGGCATTGGAATTAACCTAAATAAATAATGAATAAGATTAAATTAATAAATATTTTATGGTAATAGTGATCGCCAATTTTCCCTTGTGATAATGGCTACCTATTTTTTTTCTAGACAGTGTGCTATATATTTTTATACTTGTAATCATGTTTCTATGTGGGGGTTTATCATGTTAATTTAATGAAAAATTTTAAATAACATAAATCCAGTAAATGTTGGTTAGATAAATAAATGAAATGTGGAATGTTTAATGAAATATTTATTTCTTATAATTTGATGGAAATAAAATGATGTTTGAAACATGTTTAAATTTTTCTTACATATGTTAATATAAATGGAGAAAGAACCTGAAGTTGTAATGTTTGTTATAGATAATAATAAAAGGCATGTTAAATGAGAATTGTTCTTCTTGCAGTTTGTTGAAACTAGAATTGATGCTAGAGAGCATGTTTTAATAATTTAATAGATTTTTATAATGGATGTCTTAGGTTACCCATAGTTGTAACATGTAATAAATTAATCGGTTAATCCAAGATGGAATAAAATAAAATTTTTGATAAAGATAAATGTTTGGGTTCATGAGATCCCATTTGTATATAAAGTATAGATGCCTTGTTTTTAGGGTTTAGATGCCTTGTTGAACCTAGTTTATTTTATGTTTATTTCTATGTGCTTTGTACATGAGACTTCCTATGTGATATGATGTGATCTTGGGATGGTTGTTGGCTAAAAAGACATGGGTGGGGAGGCTCGAGGTTGTGGAATCATTTGAAACCTATGACAGTGAGATACATGATGATATACATGATGGTGTTAGGTATGGTACCAGGTTTGGTGGAATGGGTTGAAGATGGGTTTTCCTATTTTTATGCCTAAAGTTTGGATTATTGTTTATTAATGTTCATCTTAAGGGTTGAATGATCGAGTTTCTTATTTATTTACATTCCTTTCCCTACTGCTTGAGGTAACTTGTTGTGCTTAGTCATTCATTTTTTTATAGCATGGGATGTTTCCTAGAGTAAATGGAATTATGGAATGATATTAATAATGTTTAATAAATAATTTAACCCTTGGGTTGGTGTTTTAAATTCTGAAAATATGTTAATATTGAGAAACTATGAACTTTGTTGGATTATTCCTGGAGTTTGTGGATTTCACCTTTAAGGTTAAATAAAGTGTGTTTGGAATGAGGTTAATTAATTATTAATGGATTAATTAACATTAAGATAAATGATAAAATAATGTAACTAATGAAAGTATTTTTAAATTATTGTGTGCTTATAGGATATCTGGTTCTTAGTTGTGGAAGTCGGGTGTCTAAGAAACTATAGTTGTAGTTGATCCTAAGACTAGGTCAAAGACCGTAGTTTGGTTGTGAGTTATATTATATCTTGTATGTTCTATGATTTCATATGATAACCCACCCATGTCGATAGGGAAAATGACATCAAGTGGTCTCATGGAGGGTGTATTACCCAACATCCAGGTTGGTGAGGTATGGATGAATGACTAACCCTTCTAGCCATGTTCTCTTCTCCTGGTAGTATTCATGTGTTGGTATGTAAGTGGTTATCTTTACCATATATTTTTTATAGGTTTTTGATGGATTATGGTTATTTCACACACATGTACCTTTGGATATAGTATCTGAAGTATTATTATAGGTATGATCTGTGTGGGTTTTGGTGGCTTGAGGTACATTACTACAAGTATGGGTTGTGATAGCTTGAGGTTCAATGCTCTATGTGTGATACAAGACATACAGGCTATGGTAGCTCCCAAAAACTACTCAATTACTATCTAGAGATGTGATTAATGAGATTCATGTTATGATACTTTATCTCATGTGTCTTTGGGATGGATTATTTTAGATAGAGGTGGATCAGGACGTACGATGTTGCGACAGAGCAGGTTGGATATTACTATCTCATGGTTGTTTGATATTTGTTTGGGCTTTGTGGTTACTACCAAGTTTATCTTTTGGTACTTGTAGTTTCCTTTTTAGTTGTAATAGTTTTTTATGACATTACTTGCATGTACTTAGGTTTTATTTTATATTTATAAGCAGGTTTTATTTTATTTACTTGTCATATCTCTCATTCCTTGTGTTATTTTGGAGGGTAATGTCTCTCATCTATATTTTTGGTAAACCTGCAATGCTTATCGCCAACTTGTGGCATGTTATAGATGGGATTAGAACATTATTATCTTGTATCTCTCATTATCGACCCAATATGGGTACCTTTGGGAGAAGGGGGTTATGAAAAAGTGGTGCCAAAGGCTCAGTTTGATGGATATGATGGAGTTTGAAGTTAGGAATATGTGAGACTGCATTGATTGGTAGGGAAACAACGTCTGAAAAGTTTAGTAAATGATGTAAACATGGGAGACCATATTAGATGTTATTATTTAGGTCCCTTGTGATCTAATGCACATATCTTGGAGTTTACTGAGATTTATAAGTGAAGTGATACTAGTTGTGGTGTATAAACTAAGGAAATGATTATGCATCATTCTTCCTTGTGTCTGCGTTTGAAATAAGTAGACCTTAGAGTAGGTTAAACCTTAAATAAATATAAATTAAATACTTAATTAATTATTGTTAAATATTCCATATTTCATTTTTATGGGTCTCTAAACATTTTCTATTTTTCATATATGGCTCCAGGTCGATGTCCCCATCAGGTTCACATAGAGTATGTTCAGCAGGACGTGCTAGTAGATCACTATAGAATAGTGGTTTATGACGATGACACTTGGAGGAGGACACTCTGAGATTTTTGATAAACCAAAAATTTATTTAATGTAGTATTTATAATAATTTATTTAATTCTCCCACATTTTAATTTATTTCAATATTTAATCAAAAGTTATAATTTGAGCAAGAAGTTTAAATTTTCATGGAAATTCGGTTTTTACCCTTTTAAAATCATTCTAATACTTTTATCATAAAATATTTTATGTAATAAATTTATTTGTAAAATTTTGTGGAAATATTAATCACATATATATATACATTTTTCAGTTAGATAATTAAATTTGGATTCACCATTTTAGGGGTAATAATTTTCCACAAAGTCAATGTTGATGTGGATCTAACTGAATGGGTCCCACCCCAATAATTTAGGTGATAACATTTATTATCGTGCTTCTATTGGACTAAAATTTTGATATAATTTAGAAGACATTATTTGTATCATATCATCTAACTAGATTAACTTTTGGTTCTCATGTTACCATGGTCTAAAATGCATGTGAAGTTGATACATCCAAATTCAATGAATCGGCAAGGCTAGAAATTTTATCATCACTAATTTGACCATAAATCCTTCAAAACATTGTTTAAGAGGATAAACTTTTTACGGGTGAACACATATTACATAGGGGATCAGGTTCACAGAATATTATATTCCAATATTCTACTAATAATTTATCCATAAATGCATGCACATTAGGTATATTCAATTTGGATAGTATGTTTGGAAATAAATAATTCCTTTAATGATTATACTATAACATCTTCAATACATTTCCAAATAAGATTAAATTTTTAATTTTAAAAGAGGATGCATGTAATAACACCTTTTTTAAGAAAAAATTTCCATATTATACCATTTAATTGTACAAAAATCCATAAAATTTTATAGGATATAATAAAAGAAAATGTTTTCCACCCCCCTTGTCTATAAATATGTAATCCCTCTCCCCTTCAAATAATCGATTTTTTAGTGAGCCATTTTATAGTATTTGTTTGTTTTATATGATATAATAGTTCTTTTTTATATATTTACATATCAGTTTCAATCCATATCTTTCATATCACATTTCTTTATTTTTTATTTTTTATTGTTTTATCGTGCTCCTGCTCAACTCCATGAAAATAGATAACTAACCTCAGTACATGTTTGAAGGAGGGAACAGTGATTATTTGAGTTTTTTGCACTTCAATATATTTTATTTATTTTTTATTATAATTTCAATATTATTGAAGCTGGTTTTGGTGTAGGGTTCACCCCACTTTCTCTACTATTGTGTTCTTCTTCTCATCTATCTATATTCCTCTTTGTCATTATTATAATATAGCATGTAGAGGGTCGGTGTAACATTGTAGTAAGGATGTGAGGGAGATTATATCACATAAATAGGGTTGGTGTGAGATAATAAAAACTAAAATGGGAGGATGTTGAATGATATGGTTGATTTTAACACTAGATAAAATATTATTAATTGATATTTTAAAGAACAATTATTTGCTTCACTGTGAACTCCTACGAACAAAAAATTCGTATCACTAACATATTTTATTTTCTTTTATATTCTTTATTTTATTTTACATTATTATACATATGTATTTATATCTTGTTAATTTTATAAAATAAACCCTATTTTAATATTTATATTTTAATATAATCATTATAATAAAAAAATAGTGTGTGTGAGTGGCCTCCTTGAGAGATCAACATTAGGGTTGTACTATATTGCATTCTTAGAAAGATAAAATTTTATTGAAGTGGGATTTGAGAAAAACATTGGGTATTAATTTTTTGTTATTTATATAGAGACGCATCTCTTGAACACATGGTTTTTCTAAAAAAGAAAAAAATTTCATAAATTTCATAAAATAAAATAAAATGAAATTCGTTGATGATGAACGCTCCTCTTTGTTAAGTGAAACAATTTAATTTCTGATAAAATGGGTAGGAGGGTTTTGTGAGTCTGCTTGTAGGGAGTAGGTGTTTCAAGAGTTAATTAGGGATCTCAAAGAAGACCTTGAGCAACCTATTTTAAAATATTTTGCGAAGGATCTTAAATAATTCTGGCACTACTTTATGGAGTTCCATCAAATGGTAAATAAGGCACAAAAAGAGCCTATCCCTCCTATATTTGAAGAAGATATCAAGGAGGTGGAAACCAAACTACACAACCCTTCATTCATACACAATTATAAAATCCTCTAAAGTGCCTTGAAAGATAATCCATCACTTGAAGTTGATCGGTTGAAGGGAATGGACTTAACACTAGATTATATTTTTTTTATTTTAAATAGTTATCAAATCCAATTAACTACCCATGTTTTTATTTTTCATAGTCATCACATATTTATACCCTATAGAGTGATGGTGATAAGGATTATTTGACCACCATCGAGGATAAGTTGGTGTTTGAATTAAAAGATGAAGAACTGCCTCGGGTTGTGCAATATAACTTGGAAGTAGATTATAATTAGTAGGATCATAAAGATTTGAAGTATTCTTATTTTCATCTTTATGAAATGGAACTTTTAAATAATTTTACTTATTATTTTAATGTAGACTCAGAAGATGTGTCCAAAGCGGTGGTCCAAGTGTAAGAGGAGGACTCATTCATTCTCATGCACCCACCTTGTAAGTTATACTATATTTCTAAGGGGATGGACCTATATTACTCTATTCATGGGTTCCTCTACAACCAATATAAAAAAGTGTACATTGTAAGTAAGAAGATATGGTGGTTTAAATCACACAAACCACATCTATCATCTGATTTTAGATGACAATTGGAACTTCCAACTGGAAGCAATCAAAAACCAATACCCACTTGGGGGTCCATACCAAGTTCTATCCCTTTTCTTATTTAATTTTTTTATTTAATTTATATTGAATAAATATATTATGTTCTTTTTTTTTATTCTTTGTACTTTTGAAGTGGCATTATCTAGGACCTTAACTCAAGGATACTATTGAAAAGAATATAATTCAGGTGGTATATTTCCTTCTATTTGGTTTTTATACCCTTACCATTTTATTTTATTAAGCATAAATGAAGGGTAGTTAAATTTAAGCATGGGGGAGTTTCATCCTTCATAGGATTCTTTTTTCCTTTAATTTTTATTTTTTTAGGAACATCGAGCTTCAATGAATATCCATTTTTATTTTTATCAAATTAATTTACTTTTGAGAGAGTTCTCATGATTTTGGATAAAATGGATTTTAAATTATTATTGATGTGGAAAATTTTTCTTTGATATTAATTTTCAAACATTTCTATGAGTTTGTCCAATTTTTTAAATCTATATCCACAAAACACTTATGAAAATTATTCTTTCCCCATATTGTGAGGTATTTTAAACCCTTTTGATATATTATACTTAATACCCACACTTCCTTGAGAGAAAATTATATTTTTTGTAAAAAATAGAACTTGGGATTATTCTATTTCAAATATTTGGAGTTCATGAAATGTTTTTGATGTGATTGAGGAATTTCTTTGGCAATCCACATTTTTATCTTCAAACATACCTTTTAAATCAATATTTTTTATCCCTTAAATGCTATAAATTATCTTATATGTTTAAACCACATTACAAACTAATTTTTCTTTACCTACCTTAACTCTTAATAGTTTTACATGGACATTTTAAGTTTGAGTGTGGTGAAGGTATTTTCATGTGTGTTCTTTGGTGTGTGAGGTGTGTGTAATTATTTTTGGTAGTAGAGAGATAGAAAAGGATGTGATTCGATATTCATTGTATTTTATTTGTATCATCTCATTCTCCAAAAAAGGGGAATAAATTAAAAACATAAGTTGTTTATTAGGTAGGTCAACAATAATCATTATTAGAAATATTCTCTTAAGATCATATGGGGTTAACTAGTGGTTGTGAGATCTATTCTAAGGGTAAAATTTGGAAAAAATAGAAAAAATATTAAAAAAATCAAAAAAAACATGAACTATTTCTTGGGTAGGTCAAAAATAACAATTAAAAAATTGATGGTCTTAAGATTATATGGAGTTAGGTGGTGGATTTTATATCTCTTATAAGTGCATCTTTTGCAAAAAAATGATAAAAATGAAAAAAAATTAAAAAAAATATAAAGGATAAAAGAAAAGAGGATAATTATGATGATTTTAATAATTGTATCCATTGCTTGACTCATGGATCATGTCACAAAAATGGGGGTGCTATGTTTCACATGTAATGGGAATTGAGTGAGGTATATTTCATGTATTTTCACTTGAATATTCATATGATTATATTTAATATTTCAACCTCCTCTTTTTAGCCTTGAATTTTTAAATGTTTTTACCCACCTACCTATAGCCACATAATTAACCTAGAAAAAAGTCATCATGAACGAAAATATTTTTTATGTCTCTAGGTGTAGAGAAAAGATAATTTTCACAAGAGGATGGTGAAACATGCACTTTCCTAGTATGAGCATAACTCCAAATTTAATTTCTATTGAGTGAAGAGTGGAATTAATTTCAATGTGAAGTAGGTGTGATTGTATCATAAATGAATTATTGAGGTTGAAAAAAATTAAATATAAGACAATAAAATGAAATAAATTTTTTTCGAAAATGAGACATGATAAATTTTGTTTTGGAAAACATCTTGTGAATTTCCCCATTATTGATTTTTGTGTGAATTTTGATATGGATATTAGATAACTGTTTCCCATGAGTGCAAAAGGGTAAGTGTGGGGGAGTTAATAAATCACAATTTTATTGAATATTTTATTTATAATAATTGATTTAATTCTCCCACATTGTGACTTATTTGAATATTTAATAAAAAAATATAATTTGATCATGAAATTTAAATTTTCATGGAAATTTAGTTTTTACCCTTCTAAGAACACTCTAATAGTTTTATCATAAAAAGTTTCTATAAAAAATTTATTCATGAAGTTTTTTGGGATAATTATACACTAATATATCTATATATTTTATTTAGATAATGAAAGATGGATTCACTATTTGATGTGAAATAATTTCCCATGAAGTTGCTAATGTGGATCTGAATAGATGTGTCCCACAATAATAATTCAGCCATAACATTATTTCCCATACATGGATTGGCCTTAAATTTTGGAAGAATTTAGAAAACATTATTTTTATCATTTCATCCAACTTTAGGAACTTATGTTTACTAAGTTATCATGGTAGAAAATTCATGTGAAGTTGATATATCCATATTCAATGAATCTTCTAGGTTAGGAATGTTATCATCAATGATTTGGCCATAACTACTTCAAAACATCATTTAAGAGGCTTAAATTTTAAAATAGAATGAACAAGAGATCAAGTATCAATTTCATAGAAGACTACATTCCAATATTCTACCAATAAAATATTCAAAAACATGTGTAAAATAGGTATATTGAATATTGATAGTCTGTCTAGAACGAAATAATTTCTTTAATGATACATCCATAACATCTTCAATACAAGGAAAAATAATCTGAAATTTTGAGGGTGAAAAGAGGATACCTGTAAGAAAAACTTTTATGAAGACACCTTGTCCATATTTTTCCATTTAATGGTCTGAATTGTTTTAAAATTTTAGACATAGTTCCAAAAAAATTTCCAACTCCCTTGTCTATAAATATGTAATTTCTCACCCCTTCAAAGAATCAATTTTATAGTGAGCCATTTTGTAGGATTTTTTTTTTGTTTTTCTTATGTAAAATTTATTTTTGTTATATATTTATATATTATTTTCTACCATTTTCTTCATTTTCTTATTTATTTATTTTCTATTTTGTATTTCCCCACTATTCTCCTTCTCAACTCCATGAAAATGGAGAACTAAACTCATTGATTGTTCTAAGGAGAGACTAGTGATTCTTTGATATTGTACACTTCAATATATTTTATTTATTTCGTTATAATAATTTCAATAGTATCGAAAATGGTTTTGGTGTAGGATTTACTTCGCTTTCTCTACTTTTGGTTTCTTCTATAGTTTGTTTATATTCCTCTCCATCTTTATTATAATGTTGTATGCAGAGGGTCGGTGTAACATTTTAGTGATGATATAAGGGAGATTATCTAAAATGAAGAGGGTTAGTGTGAGATAATAACAATTCAAACTTAAGGGTGTTAAATGATAGGGATTATGTTAACTCTAGATAAAATATTGAGAATTGATATTTAAAAAAATGATTTATTTCACTACGAACTCCTACAAAGAAAAACTTTTTATCACTAACTTATTCTCTTTTATTTTGTGTTATTCATTTCATTTTTAATTATTATAATTATATATTTATATCTCATTAATTTTATAAAAAACTAATTTTAATATTGTATATTTTATTATAGTCATGGTGATAGAAAAAATAGTCTATGTGAGTGGACTCCTTAATAAATCAACCCTGGGGTTTCACTATATTATATTCTTAGGAAAATAAAAAATTATTGAATTAGGATTTGTGAAAAATCTCAAGCATCAAGTTTTAGTGCTAGAGCATATAGAAGTGTGAGGAATCTGTTTCAGTCTTGGTGACATAAGATTGGTTGGAGGAGGTTGATATAGCTTTAAACTCGATCCATGCTCAGAATGAGCACTGTGTTACAATGGATTTAAAGATATTTCATGGAGTAGTGAGGTAGTAGTGGGTATTGTTCCTTGGGGATTGTGAGAAGTTTGAAGTTTCATGGGATAAATTATGGGACCAATTTTGAGCAGGGTTTCTTTCTTAGACCATAAAGTTGGCCAGTTTCCAAGATATGTTTACCCTTCGATAGGGTAGTTCCCACATGAAAGAGTTCGGGATCCATTTTAAGACCCTTCTCTAATATGATTCAAAAAAAATCCAAATTAGGAGGTTGAGGAGAGGAATTTTTAAGAGTCACTGTGTCTAGATATCCAGCATCAGGTCACCCTGTTTATATTTTTGACATATCTCAAGGTACTTGAGAGGGAATAGGTTGTTGAGTAAATGTTGTCCAGAACTAGATCGTTCATTGAGAAGATTCATTAGGATTTCTCATGAACAAGAGTTGTGGTCTAGGGTTCCCAGTTGTTTGAACATAAGAGCTTTCATATAGCTAGGGGTACATCTTAGCCTTCATCATCTCATTTCTATAGGGGTACTGGATCTCATGTATTTCTTATGGAATCAGACACTTTTTCATGTGGAGTTTTGGGTCATTAACAATGAGGGTGTCCAACCTTTCTGAGTAGGAAATATGCACCAGGTGTTCCACTTCAGGTTCCTCTACTAAGGTAGTTTCAGTTGAGGTGGCTTTAGGATGCTCCATATTGGGATAAGTATATAGGAGATATGGAGGTAAAAGGACATCCCTAATATGTTCCTTGTCCTCAGAGCATAGTGTATCCGTAGATATTGTAATCATCATGTTTAAAGAGTTTTTGGAGAAGGATGTGGCCAGCTGCATGCCATAACAAGCTTGGGATACATTTTAAGACCCTTACATGATATTCTCCAAAACTATTTTCATATTAGGTAGCCATGGTGAGGGATTTTGAGGAGTCTTTGTATCTATATATCCATCACTAGGTCACCCTGTTTATGGTTTCAATGTGTCTTGAGGTTTTGGTGAGAGCAGGGGTTGTTGAGTGGACGCTATCCAGAACTGGATCATCCCAAGAGAGGATAAATTAGGATTCCTCATGAATAAGATTCATGGTTTAGGGTTCCCATTTTTCTGTACATAAGAGCTTTCAAACAGCTAGGGGAAGGTATTAGCCTTCATCATCTTGTTTCTTCAAGGATATAGGCTCCCATGTGATGAGAATCAAGGTGCACATATGTATCAAAGAGTCGAGAGTGATCATGGCATGGACATTTGAAGGAGCATAAATTCACAATACCCACTGCATGGGATTGGTGTCTGAATTATAAGAAGAAAATGAAGAGGATGAAAGAGGCTTTACATTGCCTCATTTTGAAATTATAAGAAGAGGCCCAACATGAATCCATGGGAGGATAAAATGGGTCTTTAATCACTCTTATTAAAGCCCAAAAGTTAACTTAAATGACCCACCCAAATGATCCTATGAATTTAAATTCACTTTCATGAATAAAATATCCAAGGTCAAAAGTGGAGGGGGCTTATCTCCAAAGTTATGGTTAGAATCTCCAAAGTCTTTATAGTGATTACAAAAAAGTCTTATTGATGGATATATTGTCCCCTAAATCCATGGACATGTGTAAAAAGAGTCAAAATCATGGTTTAGGCTTTATACTTTTGTAGACTAGGTATTTTGACATTTATCCCTCTCATTTGGATATAAATAGCCACCTCTTTATACGCATTGATGGTTAATTATGAATTTGAATGTTTTTTTAACATTATTATGGTTTTTTTTGTTGTGTTATTGAATTAATGCATGTAAGACTTATAAAAGTTGTGATTAGACTTTTTGGAACTTTATAATTTGGGTTTTAAGGGTAAAGTCTCCTTGGGGTCCTAATTGATCATCCCCCATTCAACTTTTATTTTCCTTTACATTTATTTATTTTTCCATTTCTCCCACATTTATCCCTCATGTTTCTACATTTTCACCAATAAATACCGCACATTCATATGGTATCATGTCATCATGTCTTTTTCAAGGGATTATAAACTTGTTTTCCATGTGGAGGTCAAGGTCATTAGTGGTGAGAGTGCCCAACCTTTCTGAGTAGGAAGAGTTCACCAAGTGTTCCACTTCAGGTTCCTCCATTGAGGTAGTTTTAGTCGAGGTAGTTGCAGGATGATCCATCTTGGGATCAGTAGAAATGAGACGAAGTGGGAAAAGGAAAACCTCAATATGTTCCTCATCTTAAGTGATAATAGTGTAGTCATAGAGATGGTCATCATCAGGGTTAGAGAGGTTGTGGATTAGGCTATGGATAGCTGTATGCACTGGTGATGTTAGTGTCAAGTGAGTAAAATGTCATTCAAGGTAACCTTTTTTTCTACTTGGGTGTATTTTTTTTGATTTAGGAGTTACACACTTCTTCATATCACCTTCCCTAGTATATTCTTAAGGATTTAATATAGAGAGGCTTCCAATTCCCATGGCACTAACTATGCATGTTGGAGGTTGAGCTTATTTGTATGAAGTATGTAGAGGATATGAGATAGTTCTAGGACAACACCACTATTTGGGAGACTTTATATATTTAAGGATATGGACCTACCAAATCATTATCAGTATGGACTAATTGCATTCGGAGCAGGTGATTTTGTATTGTGTTCTATGATGTTGATGGTGATTCTACCATATTTTTTGGTGAGAAACACTCTTATATGGGTCGGAGGTGAGTTTCATATCTTCCTTGATGGAAAAGTTGATTCTGAATTTATTAGAGGTCTAGTCGTCGGTGTTTCCCAATGTTGTGGAAGAGTGCCCTAATGTTTTTTCATAGGAGGTTGTGGAATTACCCCCTTGATGAGAGATTGAGTTTTAGATAGATCTAAAGTCGATCATGTCACTGATTTTTATGCCTCTATATAGGATGGATCCTTTTGAGTTGTGAGATTTGTGAGAGTTGTGAGTATGGTTTGATGGTTTTTTGTAGTGAGTCTTTGTTTGGTTGAGTGTTTCACCTTGGGGTGCACATGTTTTCTTCATGAAGAATTATGATGGTAGTTTGCATCATTATATCAATTATCGTCATTTGAACCAAGTGATAGTGATGAACCATTATCCTCTTCCATGTATTGATGATTTATTTGATCAACTAAAAAGTATTGGGATAGTACTCTAAGATCAATCTATATTTGGGATATCATCATATGCAGGTGAAAGATGAGGATGTTTTGAAGACAGCTTTTTGATGTCGATATGATAATTATGAGTTTGTTGTTATGTCATTCAGTGTGACGAACACTCCATTTGTGTCCATGGGTTTGATGAATTCATTATTCATATAATTCATAGATGGTTCATGGTGGTTTTCATTGAATATATCCTTGGCTACTCTACATCTAAGGAGAAGCACCCTGAGCATCAATAGATTTTTTTTGGGAGTTTTTCATCATCAATAGTTGTTTGGGAAGCTGTCAAATTGTAATTTATGGGCTCATGAAGTTCATTTATTGGTGCATGTCATGTATTAGTAAGAATTAGGTTTAGATCCTTAGAAGATTTAGTAATTCGTTTATTGATCATTACTCAAGACTATTGCAGATTTGTGGAGTTTCCTTGGT
The DNA here is from genome assembly GCA_963277665.1 of Viscum album. NCBI lineage: Eukaryota > Viridiplantae > Streptophyta > Magnoliopsida > Santalales > Viscaceae > Viscum > Viscum album. Next base: position 464,364,061 of record OY728138.1, read on the forward strand.
CTTATAGGATATTAAAGGAGGTTCATAGCTGAAATATCTTGATTTGAAACGCATCTAATGGCCTTGACCAAAGAGGATCAAACATTCTTAGGGAATGACCAGTGTCATGTAGCTTTCGAGTACCAAAAGGAGAAGTTTTTCAATTCTCCAGTTCTTTGTTTTCTAGTAGAGGGAGTTCAGTTAGAGGTTTTCTATGAAGTTTTTTATATTGGGTTGGGATATCTTCTAATGAAACATAGATCATTTTTTTCTTATAGTCCTTGAAATTTATTTCCTCATGATTATAACTATGCAACCCATGATCTTGAGCTATACGTTTTTGTGTTTTATTTGAAGTTATGGAGACATTACCTCATTGGTGAGTGTTTTGTGGTTTTACTGATTATAAGTGAGAGGACCAGTTTGGGATATACCTAAAACTGAGAGGGGGGTGAATCAGTGTTGGGGAATTTTAAAACCAATTTCAACTTTTATCCCTATACCTCTTGACCAGTTAGGATCTTGATTATCTTATTCTCTTTTCCCTGTCACATGCAATAATAGAAAGAATTAAAAATATTCACACGATATTTTTACAAGGTTCACCACTCAATAAGAGTAGCTACGTCCTTTCCATGCATGGGTATGACCAGTGCATGGATTCTCAATTATAGTGTGATATGCTTTTACAATGTAGTGGCTAGGAAAACAATCCTCTAGCCAGTGTCAGTCCCTACACTTTGGAGGGGGGTAGGAAACAATCCTCTTCCCTGGACTGGTGATAGCCTAGTCCAACTTGTAGCCTCTAGCTGGTTTTTTATACTACCTAAGGAGACAGTCTTCTTCCTTCTTCAAAAGGTAGGTTCTGCTCTTGGTCTTCTTTAGTTCTCTTCACTTGATTACTTACAAAGCAGTAGGCAAGCAATTATTCTTTCTTTCATTCTCTTCTTTCTATGTAGCAAACCTGTAAGCTGCACACTCTTCTTCTTCTGCTACTTCTTTAATGCAAAACCAGTTGCACTGAAACCAATTCTTCTCCACACATTCTCTTTCAGTACAAAACCATCTACATCGAGCTATTCTTATTCTTCTTATTTCTATAATCACAAGTTATCTTTGTGATTATAAAAACAATGAAGTATAGATCAACTTAGCATCATCACAGTTGAACAGAAGCTGGTAAGAACTTCTAGAACAACTCATCTTGGGCGCCAATACTTACTTGCGTGCCACCCTTCTTGTGTGCCTCCCTACTTGCGCGCCCTATACTTGCGTACCTACAACTTGCGTGCCTCTTCTTGCACGCTGCTACTTGTGCACCACAAATTTTGCGGCAAGACTTGCACAGCAGACTTGCACGGCAACACTTGGGAAGCAGACTTGCGCGACAACACTTGCACGGTAGACTTACACAGCAACACTTGCACGGTAGACTTGTGTAGAAACACTTGCATGGAAGCACTTGTGCGGAAACACTTGCACGACAACACTTGTGCGGCAACACTTGCACGGCAACACTTGCGCGGCAACACTTGCGCGACAACACTTTCGCGGCAACACTTGTGCGGAAACACTTGCGCGACAGATCACTCTCCACTACTTGCACACTCAGAGCTCAAATTTTCTCTTAAGTGTTGAGCATAAAAAAATGAGGAGGCAAGTCATCTATTTATAGGAATTTTGGTGACTTGTGCGCCACATACACTTGCGTACTAATACTTGCACGCCACTGCATCACATGTGCGTCGCTTCATCACTTGCATGCCCTTCCATCACTAGCATGACTCATTCTTTCCTTTGTCATATTTTGATATGATGATGTTGGAATATGACTTGTGCACAACATACACTTCCACGCCACTTATACTTGTGCGCCACTTTTTGACTTGTACCCAATCTTTAACTTGCGAGCCATTTTATTTCCCTTGTCAAATTTTGATGTGATGATCCTGAAGTATGACTTGCGCGCCACATATACTTGCGCGCCAATACTTGCATGCCACTTTTGACTTGCACGCCACTCTTGACTTGCACGCCACTTTCTTTCCTTTGCCAAAAACACTTATTTACTCCCCCTATCCTTCATAAGGCCTGCATCACAAGTTCTCCTAACTTATGATATTTGTGAAATACAAATCAGCAAAGCATCGTCATAGTTTCTTCCATTATTTTTGGAATATGAATTCCAAATTACTTCTTTCATCCTCACTTCAAATCCTCAATTCCTTCTGGAGTGTTAATTACAAAGAACTCCATTTATATATCTTCTTCCAAAAGTGGAGGCTTAAGGATACTTCAAACACCTTCTTAGAATTCCAATTCCTTCCACACTCTTTTTTCATCTTCAGCCATCATTCTCTACTTTATTCAAATCGTATGATTCTTTTCTTCAAGTAAGCTCTTGCATGGTTCTCATGCAATCATGAAGCATTTCATTGTCTTCTTCAAATCCTCATTCTTCTTCAACCATACTTAGATAGATGATACTTCGCCATTCTGCTCCAATCATACTCAAATGGATGATACTTCTCCATTATTCATTTTTGTAAAAAATGTGTCACATTTGACACAAGTTCTTTGAACTTAGGATCAGTTCAACAATTTTCTTAATTCACTTCATAGAGAATTTCTCAAGTATTACATTCAATGATATGATTTCATAACATTTCTCTAGGAATCCTTACTTCAGCCAATCTCCATTAACTTTGGAGTCCTTCTTCATCTCCTTATTCATTTTGACTAGCATTAAAAACTTTTGACAACAAATACAATCTTCATACACAAAGTGGTCCCAACAATAAGATCTTATAGTATGTCTTCTCATAGTATGACTTGAACTTCCAGCTGAGAAAGTGGATGGAATTATTGAAGGATTAGGACTTTGAGATTTTATATACACCTATTAAGGGTAATGTTGTGATTGAGGTGCTAAGAAGGATGTCACATATTGATGTTGTGTGCGATATAAATATTCGGAAATAATGATGGAAGAGCTATTAGTGATTCATCATGATATGGGAGAGGTTGGTGGTATAGTTTTCCTTTTTTAGATAATGGTGCAGTCATATTTGGTGCAATGGTGGAGGAGTCTCAGCTGGGGGATATTGATGTGGAGATATTGAGAGACCGAGCTGTCTTTGGTGATGCCTCTATTGGTTGTTCTAAATATGAACATCATCAGGTGTTGTTCGAGGGGATTATTTTTGTCCTTTTTATCATAACCCAGCCAACTAGGGCCCACATGGTCGGAGAAATGTTGGGTGCGACAACCCCAATCTTTCCTCCAATGGTCTAGGGGCTAGAGAAAAGTGTTGAGAAGGAATAACTAAAATGAGAGGCCTTTTCTAAAGGTAGTTGTATGCACACTCACAACCATATCTATGAAAAAATGCATAGGAATATAAATAAATGACTATAACATCTAGAGTAAAATCATTCATATAACAACCTCTAGGTAATATGTCAGATTACCATAGTAGAATCCAAATTGAAAAAGGGAAAAATATACATCCAACCAGAAATGAAGTCCCAACCTAACAATAACTGTAAAAGAGGAAAACTGAGAGATCCCAACTCTTGAACTTCAAGTCCAACCACCATACGCATTCAATTCACCCAATAATGACTATGCTCCACCGATTTCATCACCGAACTACATGTCATCTATATAAAACATAACTCATGCAGGAAAATATCATACAGGGGTGAGTATATACATACCTAGTAGGGTGCCCCAAAAACGACAAATGGGGAAATAGAAAGACAAAACATAGGTCAAATAACCTCGAAGAAAGAGGAAAATGAAAAAACAATATATATATATATATATATATATATATATATATTCTCATTAAGAAACCCAGTAGAGTGATAAAGGGTATCTCTATCTCACAACCCAACCATAGTCAATGAGTTTTCCTATAGCTCTAAAAGTTTATCTCTGATTCCCATCATCATACCCAACCTCATAATAATCTATATGGATGGTTCACCCCTTGTCACCACACTCTACAGCCAAAGGATCCACAACTCCTATGGAGGACCCTCTCCCAAATGAAGCATGAAGATAGGATAGTACCACTTTGTAGATAGAGGAATTGCACTTTGTTTTGGGGGAGTACTGACTCTACCTATGAAAAGAGTATAGGGGACACATGCCTTTGTGTGACAAGGAAGTACCGACCTCGACATCACTCCAATAATACTTAATTTTTCATTTTCATCATTAATCATCACTTGAGGAAGTTTAATACTCATAACTCCACACATTGTATCTCATATTCCACAACGAAGGACTACATCGCATTCTATGGGTAAAAACACTCAAGATAGGCTACTCATGGGCCAAAATCTGAGTCCCAAAGAAAGAGACAAAGAAGGAATAAGTTTCTAGGGGTCATACATGGAATGTGACCTCACCTCACTACCTAGTATTATTCTCCCTTTAACATAGATTAGGAAGTCATGTCACGCTACATGAATTTTACTAGTTGTACATGATATGTCTCAGCCACCTGGGACATGTCCATTATCTTCCAACTATTCCCATGTACATTGGCATGTGCATGTGTACACAGTTGTGTCTGGGTATCCTAGCCATGTTCGTGTACACGGTTGTTCCCATGTAACCTAGTTATTCCTATGTGTATGTTCATGTTTGTGCCCGTTTACTCCTAGAGTACATGATAAGCCTCCAACACAAGGTCACACGGTGCGTGGGGAGTCCATACAGAGTGTGAATTTTATCTCTCCTTGAAACCCTAGTTTCCATATCCATATGACTACACAACATGTTTTCTTTACAGTACACACTATGTAGTCAAGTTTTTCATAGAAAACTTATTTTCTTGATGTGGATCTAGATCTATATTTACCACAGTGAAATATGTCATTTGGACACCCAAAATTGGAGGGTAACACCTTCCACCATAGATTCCCAACCTACAATGACCAGAAATCAAAATCTGATCATCCACTGATAAGTCATTGCATGCCCCATGTGTAAGGACCCAACCCTAGTTGCCTGGAGCCAGTGCCTTATTTGATTACATTTGAATACAAACAAGGAATAATCATCCCTAAGGATTGATTAGTTTAGTATTATTGGAAAAAAGAATCATATATAAGTTCAAAATTACAATTTTAAAATAAATACAACATAGAAACTCCTTAGACAACATCCATAACTCATAGGTTATTTCAGCATTTCATTCATAATAAACTTCTTCATGTCCTGAGAAAATGAAACATAAGAAAGGGGTGATCTCAAACACTCAGTAAGAGTAATCAATATAGGGTAAGATCACATAAACATTATACATGGTGAATAATTGAAAACACATGTCTTTACAAATAAACTTGAACATAATATGGCAGAAATATGAGCTAAGTAAATATTTCGATAATATAACGTAATCATGGGTATTCTAATAGTCGAATAACCACATGAACCATCAATACTATTTTCATAATGTGGGAAAATATAACCATACTATCAAGGCCTCGTTCCAAGACCATAAATAATCATTTTTTCAAAGCCTTGTTCCAAGACCATAGTTTGTCTCAGGAGGCCTATTAATGCACCGAGAAGCTATAGCGGGCCCCACCCAAAACTTACTATGTCCAATGAATTCCTATAATGAATGGGGATAAATATAAACAACATAAACATTCATATTGAAACTAACATATGAAATGTAAATAACTTTCCCTAATCATTAATCATAAACACTAACCATTCAGAGTAATATGGTGAATGGTTTCAAGATAGCACATCCACAGTCAAACTAATCATAAATTATTCAATAAAAAATAGTGGATGATATCATAGGAGACAAATCTCAATGAATTAAAAGATTAAACAAAGTACTTTGAAATATATGATGATACTTTTAAATGAGACCATTGAAAAATCCTTAAGGAAATAATCCTTAAACATTCCAAAGTGTCCCATACCACCTTGAAACATTCAAATAATAATCCCTTTGAATATAATGAGAATAAGGAAACTCTTTATATGATATACCAAATGGCATTACATACACCACTATAAAGAAATAAGTGGTAAACAATGAATAAATCTCATAAAAGTTAATGTGAGATGAGAAAAATCCTTTTTTACTTTTGAAAGAAGAGTTCTTTTAGAAAATCATTTATATTTCCCATGAAATCAGATTGTAAAGATTAAGATACCAGAAAATAAAATAATAGGATATTTAAATTATATTTTAGTCATAAATTATGTCCCACTGAAGTGAAATCATGTAAAAATAGTTCTTAATATTCTTTAGAAATAAATCATTTTAGAGCATTTTTAAGGATAGTATTAAAGAGAATTTTAAAGTTAAAAGGAACGTTTGTTCTCTTAAATATAGAAATTATCCAAGATCATTTTTCATGAAAAATGAGTGTTTTTATAAAAATAATTGTGGATTAAAATAGATTATGGTGTACACTTGAAATTGGGTGAGAATACAAAAATATCCCTTGAATCGGGTTTTTATTTCAGAACTAATTTTGAAAGTTCCTTTTAAAACATGTAAATACCTATAAAATTAGGAATTATTCTGGTTGGTGAACATATATAGAACACTCACACAGAATTTATTATGATTACACAATAATATATAAGAATTTCATTGAGGTAATTAGACAATAAAAGTAACCTGAATGAAAATAGAGGTTCGGGTGGAAAACCCCTTACAACTTTGTAATCGATTGAATCGTATGCCCCAAAATTAAGGATTGTTAAATGATAAATTTAATATAATAAAAATAAAATATATTAATGATATGAAACATCAATTTAAAGTATACATACACCATACACAAGTAAAATTAGTGATTACGGATTATCTCACAAAAATGGAAGTGGGATGAAGAAACCCTTACCTTAAGTCTGAATGTGTTCCGCTCTTGAGCTTAACATCCTGGAATATGAAATTAGAATTATTAATAAATTATTTAAGAACCTATTATATGTGTATTTATTTAATTATAATTCTTTTTATTTCACTTATGTCCTTATTGATAAGTTATTATATTGAATAATTTGGTTCTGGAGTGTTTGTTTTCTTGATTTTCATAAACGATTCACTTGTTTTTAAGTAATGGAATTCATGTGGAATGGTTGTAAATCTCTAGAATTGAAATTAAATATTATTTATGAATATACAGAATTTTTAATTTTCATTTCTATCATTTGGTTACACGGAATGAGGATGAATCATTATATGACAACCATTTTGATTATTTGGCGGTATTTGGATTATTATGAACTAGTTTTGTCATATAAATTAATAATATGTACATGTATTGGTTCCTGAATATTAATTTGGTTATAATAAATATATTATAGTCTATTTTAATCATATAAATAGTTTCATGACCAGTAATGAAGGATAAATTGAAGAACAAAACTCCATCGTCCACGAAGGTTATAAATTGGAACCTCATGGATGTTGATTTTGTTTATAAAATAAAAGGGAGGGAGTAAGAATATTGATGATGGTTATACCATTCACATGTTATAATTCCATTATATAGATGATATTGGAGTTATCATGGTCATCTGGATAGAGGAGGTGGGGAGAGGATTACAAAAAAAAGGAACTTGAAATGAAACTAAACGAAAAAGAAAGGTACTTTACCTCTTGATGTAACCTCCTTGGGAACCTTCTTAAGGGAAGGGGTTTTGGTCTTTTGGAAAGACCAGGAGCTTACTGGACGTGGGAAGTGACTATGGAAGGGTATTTGGTAAAAACTATGAGGATATTCAAGGCTTAGATGAGTGAAGAGAAGAGGGAGTGACGGGAGGTTTTATAGTGGAGGAGAGGAGTGAATTTTTTATATTTTATTCATTATTTTATTATTTACCTCAAGACAACCAATAGTATTATTTCATGTGAAACCTAATATTAATAAGTGCATGTTATTTCGAACCAAGTGGTCTTACATCACTTATGATGTCATAAATAGTGTATTTAACTAATAATTTGTATATATAGTATTTTACCGTATTTCACTCTTCATCAAAAAATCAAGAATTTCATAAAAAACCCAAAAATTAACCCCTACAATTTTTTGATGTGTAGAATTAAAAAATGAACTCCATTTTTCAAAAATAATTTTATAAATATTATTAATTTAATTTTTAAATAAAATCATAATTTATTCCAAAAAATACTTTAAAACTATAACTCATTTTATAAGACCTTAAGAAATTAATCAAGGTCCTATAAAATTATCTTATAATCATAAGACAATAAAGTAACAATTTATGATTACATTTTATGAAAATAAATTTCTATTTAAAATTATTCAATTAATTAGAAATTTTTAATTTAAATATTTATATCATGCAAAAATATTAATACTTATACTATATTCATTTTTTTACTTTTAAGATTTCTAAATTGTATGTTTACATTCATGGGTGAAGTTTATATTTTTTTTATATGATTTACTATTCATAATGGTATGTCACTATTCATAAGGGTATGTTACTGTTACCAAAAATTAAGTTTGTCTTATCAGACTCTAAATATCTTACTGAATGCAACTGTGTATGTCAGTTTTTCAAAATTCAAATCACAGAGGTGGAAAAATTATGTTTACTTGACTAGGTTATAACAAGGTGGTGTTTTATAGAGACTTAGTGTTTCATGTATTCTATAATAAATCTATTTTTAAATTCTTGGGGTGTTACATTATCCCCTCATAAAAAAATTACCCTCGAAATTTGAAATTGAACTTCTAAAGTTAATGGTTGATACTTGAAAATTACCTTGTGGAAAAACCACATAAAGAATATAGTTAAAATATTTTATTAATAAGATGAAAGGGAAACACATCAGTTACTTCAAAATAATGCATTATAATTGGAAAACATGTTCAAGGAAGAATAATCAAACCATCATGTTGTAAAGACCCGTAAAATTCAAGGAAAATTTTTTCTTAATTTTCTTTAGAATTTTACAAGAGCGCGGTTTCAGACGGCACCTGATTCCGAGGCCCGGAGTGCCCGGAATTAATTTCTGAAGTTTGGCTCGGGTACGTTCAGTGAACGAACGAGCGAGTTTTTCTAACTTTTGATACGGTGCTCGGAATTGAAATCTGAGGGCACCGATGAACTCGCAGCGCCGATATTCGCTTAAAGAGACCTTTTCGGGAGTTGCGTTTGTTGCGGGTTGAAAGTTAGTTTTTGGGGTTTTCAGTTGAGTTAAATAAAATTTGTGTAAGACAAATTTTATTTTAACTTATTAAAAACCTACCAAAGGAGGTTGGAAGTGGGACCCACACCCACTTAACCTCCCTTGGGAGGATTAAGTGTGGTGGGGCCCACACGAACCCCTAGACTTTTCAAATTCTCTTAAAACCTCCCCTTTAACTCATTTCATTTAATGTTGTCAACTTGAGTTACTTAATTAATTATGGGAGTTTAACCTTTTTGAATTTCAAACTTTTGAAATTCTAATGTGTTTTGTAATAATAAAATAAGATGTTATCTTATTTTATTATGGGTTGTTTGTTTGTCCCCTTGAGAGCTTTTGAGAGTTTCCTCTTCAACTTCAAGCTCTGACGAAGAACGAAGAACGCTCGAACTCCGACGAAGAACGACGCCTCTCTTCTTCGTCCTCGGTGTCAACAAGAGGGAACGCCGCTTCCTCTTCGGACCTTCTTCGTCGGCATACGAAGATTCGACAACGACTCTTCCTCCGACGTCAAAGGAATCGACACCGATATTCCACGACTCCGTCAACGTGCGACTATCGAGGTAGGGGTTCTTGAGTTTGTTGTTTCCTTTTTATTTGACTTTCCTCAAGACTTGACGTAGAACGCTCAAGTTCCGACGAAGAACGCCGTTCCGCTCTTCTTCGTCTTCGGTGTCAACGAGAGAGAACACCGCACCTTCCTCGGACAACCTTCGTCGGCGTACAAGGATTCGCCAACGACGTGCCTCATCGGACGTATCTCTTCGTCAACGGAATTGACGAACGACTACCGCGACGCCCGATCTCCGCGACGTCGGCTTCCGCGGACATAGTCAAATCCTCGAACTTATACCCGAGGTAGGGGATGTTGTTTAATATTTAATTATCTCATTCTTGCTCGTGGTTCGTATGACTAATGTGAGGATGTTGTTTATTTAAAGTTGCGTTATTAATTTAACGTGAGGGGGCCGGACCGTACGAACACGGCCGAACCCCCTCCAACGTTCTTGTTTGTTCTTGCGGGTGGAAGCAAGTGGCGTGGTGCCGTCGCACCACGCGGTTGATTGTGCATTTATTTTACGCAACGCCGTCGCGCGCACACCATGGAAGAAACATCAAGAACGCGACGCCGTCGCGCCGCGTTGAGTGAACTTCAAGCACGGCAAAGGGGGCGCGGTGTCGTCGCACCGCGCCGGATGACGAACGCCGCGGCCGGTTCCGGGCCGCGGCGGGACGAGGAGACCGCGGCCGGTTCCGGGCCGCGGCGGAAGAGAAGACCGGCGGCCGGGCCGCCGGCGTCGGAAGTCGAAGGCGGGACCGGAATTTCCGGTCCCGTTGGTAAAAACCGGCCGGCCAGCTGGCCGGCCGGATGACTTAAAACCGGGGGAATTAATTCCCCCGGCCAATGCTAAAAACCCCCCTCTTTATGAGGGGGGCGTTTCTTCAAAGGAGGGGGGGGCAGCAGCCCCCCGGTTCGTGTCTAGCCGGCCCCCACGTGCGGGGGCCGTTGTTTAACAAAAACGGCGCGGCAAAGCCGCGCCGCCATCCAAAAACCGGGGGCTTGATTGCCCCCGCGTGCGCAGCCCCCTCGCGGCGACTGGCCGCCGCGGCCCGCCGCGCCGCCGCCGCCGCCCGCCGCCGCCGGCCGCCGCCCGCCGCCGCCGCCCGCCGCCGCCGGCCGCCGCCGCCGGCCCCCGCGCCGCCCAGGGGGGGGGGGGGGTCGGGCCGGGTCGGCCCGGACCCGGACCCCCCCGTTCCGAACCAGAATTGGTTTTTGGCTCATAACTTGAGCCTCGGACCTCCGAATGACGAACCGTCTACGGCAACGCGATCCTTGGATCGAGACGGTCGTTTTGATATATCGCACTCAAGGTTTCGGATTACTTTGAGTTCGGCCGGGTTAGTTCGTTCACGAAACCAACCGGGCCTTCGGAGCGGAAACACTCATATCTTGAGCCACGAACGTCCGATTGACGTGCCGTCAGTCGCGTTGTGTTCCTCTTAGTGAGACGAATCTTTTGGCATACTCCGCCCGAGGTTTGGACGCAGGTGGAGTACGGTCGGGTCGGTTTTGCCTTAAAAACCAACCGGGCCCCGGAGACGAAAAAGCCAATAACTCACAGACCGGGCGTCCGATTGACGCGCCGTCTATTTCGTTGACTTCCTCTTGATGAGACGGAACTTTTGACATACTCCGCCCGAGTTTTGGATACAGTCGGAGTATGGCCGGGTTGGATTGTACTCGAAATCCAACCGGGCCCCTGGAACGGGAAAACTAATATCTTACAGACAGGACGTCCGCTTGACGAGCCGTCAGCAGCGTTGGTGGTTACGTTGAGTAATGGTCCCTTTGAGTATACCCTATGGGAGTTCGGGGTACAGTTGAGATACGGCCGGGATTGGTTTCGCTCACGAAACCAACTGGGCCCCTGGGACGAATAGGCTAATAACTCACAGACCGGGCGTCCGATCGACGCGCCGTCTGTTGCGTTGAGACACCTGTGACGAGACGGACTTTTGAGACACTTCTTCGTGGGACTTTGAGATACTTGGAGTATCGACCTGTAGCTCGTGGAGCGGACCCTCCCAGTGACGAGCGTGCGAAGTATGGAGACCGTGTAGCTGGCAGAGGCCGAGTGTTCGAGGACTGGACGGTACCTGGAGGTGGACTATACGATGAGGCGGTACCCAGAGGCAGACCACTGGGCGGGACATACTCGGAGCAGACGGCGGGACCTGAGGAGCAGAGGAGCTATCTGTACCCACCCTTCAGGTGGGATTTCCAGTGGACATCTCAGCGTAGCAGCTTTACTTTTCAGTCGTTGTTTTCCCTTTCGAGTTGTACTTTACAGTTGGGCTTGTATTTCCGGCCCCTTTTTACTTTTCAGCTCTTCTTTTTGTACTTAGTGTTTTACTTCCGCTTGTACTCTGTGGTGCTTGTTTTCTTTTTAAAGGCAATGCCTTCCCAGTTATCGGGATTTTACGCCTTGGTGCTAGTCGCCAGCCCCTGGCCTATGGAAGGCGGGCTTGGGGTAGTCACGGCACGGACCCCGAGGGCGGGTCGTGACAAATTGGTATCAGAGGAGTTCGGTTCTACCGCAGAACTTATAACTCTGATCTTTCTTTCTGTGAAGCAATAGTGTTAAGGGTACCGAGTGTGGTTTTCAGTTCAGGGAGTCCAGTGTTGGTGCGGGCGGCCGACGTATCCATACACCAGGACCCTGACAACTGATTTCCGACTTTGTGCACAAAAACACTGATTGCGTGTGTGTTTTCAAAAGTTTTTCCCCTTAAAACAGCTCAAACCAGGTCAGCTCACCAGGTATAATCGTTTGATCGTGTTACGTTGTTTCTTTCAGGATGTCTTTTCTCAGACGACCAGCTAGAGCCCGGAGGGATGAGCGTGCTGACAGTCTGTCGAGCGACGAGGCTTCAGTACAGGGCCCTCTTGCAGTTGAGGCACCAGCGGAGGCACCAGCGGTACTACCATACGTTGGGCCACCGATGCCACCAGCCCCAGCAGTAGGCGATGCACGACGCTTGAGCGCGCTGCACGAGTTCCAGCGCCAGAGGCCACCCAGGTTCCGGGGAGAGACGGACCCGCAGGCGGCTGAGGTTTGGCTGGAGTCTGTGGTGAGAGTCTTCAGGCTAGTGGGGACGCCGACAGACTTCATGGTGATCTTTGCTACCAGCCTCCTTCAGGCAGCAGCAGGTAGGTGGTGGAGCCACTTGTTTCAGTTTTGCGATGAGATGAACTTCGCATGGGAAGACTTCGAGACCTTCTTCAGGGTGGAGTTTGTGCCAGTATCTCTACACCCCGAGCGTGTACAGGAGATTCTGCCTTTGTCGCGTGTTTTTTGATCAGAAGCCGAGTCATCTGTGGGCAGTAGACAGATGATGCAGAGGTCCAGGAGGACCAGACCAGCAGTTGGGCGATCTCGGGTTTTAGGACCAGTGGTGCGGGGCACCCGAGGTGGGGTCAGAGCCAGGCGTGCCAGAAACGGACAATGTTACTCCTGTGGCGGAAAGGGTCACCTGGCATGTGACTGTCCGACTCCTCGATCCGCAGGCTTGGAGGGAGCCACCGAGGTTGAGGCAGCGACAAATGCTGGAGCTCTGGGAGCAGGTGGACAGGAGCGGAACTAGTGGATACGTCTTTTGTACTTCTAGTTCCATGTTGATGTTGCTTTTGCGTAGAGTCTTGTATTATGAGCTGCAATAATAAAAGACGCATCCTTTGTGATGTTTTCATTCCTGTCCTCTTTTGTGATGTTACTAAGAGGTTCCAGTTGACTGTTGACTTGACCCTCACTTGTGAGACATCTACTGGAGGAGACCAGTTACCACACACTGATGCCGACAGTGTGACTCAACCCTTGGAGGCGAGAGTAACGGTTGGATCTCTTAGTAGTAGCGTCGAGGCCTTACGACGTCATCCTTGGTATGGATTAGTATTATCCATGTTAGGATTGACTATTTTAGGCAAAGAATGTGGTTCATCCAGGGGATGAGACCAGGTTTCTCTTATCGGCAAAGAAGAAATCTTGCAGCTCATGTGGGACCAGAGATGGTCCGGGCCACGTCAGAGGAGGTCCATGTCATCCAGGAGCGGATGAGGACAGCACAGAGCCGGCAGAAGTCATACGCTGACAGGAGGCGGAGGCCACTAGAGTTCGAGGATGGTGACCACGTCTTCTTGCGGGTCTCACCTCGACGTGGTATTCGGAGATTTGGCCGAGGCGACAAGTTATCTCCGCGCTTCATCGGACACTTCCAGGTCCTCAGCAGGGTTGGTGAGGTGGCTTATCGCCTGGCTCTACCACCTCAGTTGCACCGGGTGCACGACGTCTTCCACGTATCTCAGCTGAGGAGATACGTGCACGACCCGACGCACATCATTGACCATGGGGAGCTTGACGTTGACAATGGGGCGACTTTTACGGAGGTCCCGGTGGAGATAGAGGATCGACAGGAGCGGGTCCTACATGGGCAATCGATTCCTCTTGTGCGCAACAGATGGCGGCACGGGAATCTCCAGGAGAGCACATGGGAGCGGGAGGCTCAGATGCGTGCTCAGTACCCTCTTTTGTTTCCCTAGTTTTTGATGTAGCTTTACGGGGACGTAAAGCCCTGAGGTGGGAGTAATGTAAAGACCCGTAAAATTCAAGGAAAATTTTTTCTTAATTTTCTTTAGAATTTTACAAGAGCGCGGTTTCAGACGGCACCTGATTCCGAGGCCCGGAGTGCCCGGAATTAATTTCTGAAGTTTGGCTCGGGTACGTTCAGTGAACGAACGAGCGGGTTTTTCTAACTTTTGATACGGTGCTCGGAATTGAAATCTGAGGGCACCGATGAACTCGCAGCGCCGATATTCGCTTAAAGAGACCTTTTCGGGAGTTGCGTTTGTTGCGGGTTGAAAGTTAGTTTTTGGGGTTTTCAGTTGAGTTAAATAAAATTTGTGTAAGACAAATTTTATTTTAACTTATTAAAAACCTACCAAAGGAGGTTGGAAGTGGGACCCACACCCACTTAACCTCCCTTGGGAGGATTAAGTGTGGTGGGGCCCACACGAACCCCTAGACTTTTCAAATTCTCTTAAAACCTCCCCTTTAACTCATTTCATTTAATGTTGTCAACTTGAGTTACTTAATTAATTATGGGAGTTTAACCTTTTTGAATTTCAAACTTTTGAAATTCTAATGTGTTTTGTAATAATAAAATAAGATGTTATCTTATTTTATTATGGGTTGTTTGTTTGTCCCCTTGAGAGCTTTTGAGAGTTTCCTCTTCATCTTCAAGCTCTGACGAAGAACGAAGAACGCTCGAACTCCGACGAAGAACGACGCCTCTCTTCTTCGTCCTCGGTGTCAACAAGAGGGAACGCCGCTTCCTCTTCGGACCTTCTTCGTCGGCATACGAAGATTCGACAACGACTCTTCCTCCGACGTCAAAGGAATCGACACCGATATTCCACGACTCCGTCAACGTGCAACTATCGAGGTAGGGGTTCTTGAGTTTGTTGTTTCCTTTTTATTTGACTTTCCTCAAGACTTGACGTAGAACGCTCAAGTTCCGACGAAGAACGCCGCTCCGCTCTTCTTCGTCTTCGGTGTCAACGAGAGAGAACACCGCACCTTCCTCGGACAACCTTCGTCGGCGTACAAGGATTCGCCAACGACGTGCCTCATCGGACGTATCTCTTCGTCAACGGAATTGACGAACGACTACCGCGACGCCCGATCTCCGCGACGTCGGCTTCCGCGGACATAGTCAAATCCTTGAACTTATACCCGAGGTAGGGGATGTTGTTTAATATTTAATTATCTCATTCTTGCTCGTGGTTCGTATGACTAACGTGAGGATGTTGTTTATTTAAAGTTGCGTTATTAATTTAACGTGAGGGGGCCGGACCGTATGAACACGGCCGAACCCCCTCCAACGTTCTTGTTTGTTCTTGCGGGTGGAAGCAAGTGGCGTGGTGCCGTCGCACCACGCGGTTGATCGTGCATTTATTTTACGCAACGCCGTCGCGCGCACACCATGGAAGAAACATCAAGAAAGTGACGCCGTCGCGCCGCGTTGAGTGAACTTCAAGCACGGCAAAGGGGGCGCGGTGCCGTCGCACCGCGCCGGATGACGAACGCCGCGGCCGGTTCCGGGCCGCGGCGGGACGAGGAGACCGCGGCCGGTTCCGGGCCGCGGCGGAAGAGAAGACCGGCGGCCGGGCCGCCGGCGTCGGAAGTCGAAGGCGGGACCGGAATTTCCGGTCCCGTTGGTAAAAACCGGCCGGCCAGCTGGCCGGCCGGATGACTTAAAACCGGGGGAATTAATTCCCCCGGCCAATGCTAAAAACCCCCCTCTTTATGAGGGGGGCGTTTCTTCAAAGGAGGGGGGGGCAGCAGCCCCCCGGTTCGTGTCCAGCCGGCCCCCACGTGCGGGGGCCGTTGTTTAACAAAAACGGCGCGGCAAAGCCGCGCCGCCATCCAAAAACCGGGGGCTTGATTGCCCCCGCGTGCGCAGCCACCTCGCGGCGACTGGCCGCCGCGGCCCGCCGCGCCGCCGCGCCGCCGCCGCCGCCCGCCGTCGCCCGCCGCCGCCGGCCACCGCGCCGCCCAGGGGGGGGTCGGGCCGGGTCGGCCCGGACCCGGACCCCCCCGTTCCGAACCAGAATTGGTTTTTGGCTCATAACTTGAGCCTCGGACCTCCGAATGACGAACCGTCTGCGGCAACGCGATCCTTGGATCGAGACGGTCGTTTTGATATATCGCACTCAAGGTTTCGGATTACTTTGTGTTCGGCCGGGTTGGTTCGTTCACGAAACCAACCGGGCCTTCGGAGCGGAAACACTCATATCTTGAGCCACGAACGTCCGATTGACGTGCCGTCAGTCGCGTTGTGTTCCTCTTAGTGAGACGGATCTTTTGGCATACTCCGCCCGAGGTTTGGACGAAGGTGGAGTACGGTCGGGTCGGTTTTGCCTTAAAAACCAACCGGGCCCCGGAGACGAAAAAGCCAATAACTCACAGACCGGGCGTCCGATTGACGCGCCGTCTATTTCGTTGACTTCCTCTTGATGAGACGGAACTTTTGACATACTCCGCCCGAGTTTTGGATACAGTCGGAGTATGGCCGGGTTGGATTGTACTCGAAATCCAACCGGGCCCCTGGAACGGGAAAACTAATATCTTACAGACAGGACGTCCGCTTGACGAGCCGTCAGCAGCGTTGGTGGTTACGTTGAGTAATGGTCCCTTTGAGTATACCCTATGGGAGTTCGGGGTACAGTTGAGATACGGCCGGGATTGGTTTCGCTCACGAAACCAACCGGGCCCCTGGGACGAATAGGCTAATAACTCACAGACCGGGCGTCCGATCGACGCGCCGTCTGTTGCGTTGAGACACCTGTGACGAGACGGACTTTTGAGACACTGCTTCGTGGGACTTTGAGATACTTGGAGTATCGACCTGTAGCTCGTGGAGCGGACCCTCCCAGTGACGAGCGTGCGAAGTACGGAGACCGTGTAGCTGGCAGAGGCCGAGTGTTCGAGGACTGGACGGTACCTGGAGGTGGACTATACGACGAGGCGGTACCCAGAGGCAGACCACTGGGCGGGACATACTCGGAGCAGACGGCGGGACCCGAGGAGCAGAGGAGCTATCTGTACCCACCCTTCAGGTGGGATTTCCAGTGGACATCTCAGCGTAGCAGCTTTACTTTTCAGTCGCTGTTTTCCCTTTCGAGTTGTACTTTACAGTTGGGCTTGTATTTCCGGCCCCTTTTTACTTTTCAGCTCTTCTTTTTGTACTTAGTGTTTTACTTCCGCTTGTACTCTGTGGTGCTTGTTTTCTTTTTAAAGGCAATGCCTTCCCAGTTATCGGGATTTTACGCCTTGGTGCTAGTCGCCAGCCCCTGGCCTATGGAAGGCGGGCTTGGGGTAGTCACGGCACGGACCCCGAGGGCGGGTCGTGACACATGTAGTGACATTAACCTCTAAAACACATACAATGATCAACTTAAACCATTTCGTAAATGGTTAATAATTCCAAAATATAATTATTCAACACATTATAATGAAGGCCTCTAAATTTCCAAGTTCAACTTTTTATTAACCCTTATTCAATAAGAAGTATCTCTAAAAATCACATTCCAAATATGTGAATAACATCATCATGTATCCTCTTGAAATATGTAAATAACTTAAATTACCATAAAAACCATATCGGAAACATGCATGACTCTATATTCCTTAAGTAAGATACATGTTACTAGATATATTCCTTAAATCCAAAAGTGTTGTAAACTCCATCGATGATAGCATAGACCACTTCTCGACAAGTCAATAATCAGTTTTAAGGTAGTTAGTACTTATCCTAATAAAACATTTCTTTATTATTATCTCAATATGAGATATATATATATATTAAGGGTGTTTTTCCCTCAATCATGTGTTTTCTAAAAAAGTTTAACTTTCTAATGAATCAATTTTCCTTTGTTCCATTCACTATATGACCTCAAATCCTAAATGAAATAGTATTACAGTACAATCCTTATAAATCTCATAATTCTTACAACCAGTACAATACTGACAAAATATTCAAATTACATGATTCTTGACTAGGAATATTAATCATTCTACTTCATTTATGGTAGCATCATAACTTTATCATTATCCAAAATCATCATTTGGGGTATATTACTTTGAAACCTGGGACATTGATTCGTGTAGTGTCTCATATCCTTGCAATTGAATCATTGAATATTGGGAAATTCTTTCCTTGTCTTGAAATTATGAGCATGGTGTCCTTTTTCTCCACACTTGAATCAAACTCCTTTTCCTCTCAATCATATACCAAGGTGTTTTCTTCCAAAATTATCACATGTGGGAAAATACATCTTTCTCTTCTTCCCTTTATCCATGTTTTTTCCTACCATACTCTTCTTATTTTGCTTCCCTTAAAATCAATAGGACTTAGAGAAGTCTTTACATACCTTGTCAACACATGATATTATTTCCTCATATTATGAGGATACTTGGGAGACTATCATCCTTTGAAATGATGGCTTAAGACCATCAGAGATATGATCCTTCTTACTCTTCGCATCTCATGTATTGGTGAAGTTATCATTTCTTCTGATAGGAACCATTTCTAATCAATTCTATATTATATATTAGTTGGTAACATTATTAACTCTCTATGACTCTAAACATGGTATAACACATAGCATAAATTTATGCATTGTAAATACTAGAACCATATGTTTTGGTTACATTGGGGGCATAAACCCTTCATAATGGTCGGTAAATAAAATGTGAATTATCCTAAGCATATCCCTCAGGAGTTTCAATACCAAGAATGAAGTAAGGCCTATTGTCATGTACCAGGATACCCTGAGTCAAGCCCAAAACTCCTTGTCGGAGTTTTCACTCCTAAGTACATCTATACTAGAGCCACCTCTACCTGTTTGTATCTAGATAGAGTTATATTTTATTTAAAGATCAATATAATCTATTCTTTACCAAAATACTAAGATGTTCTTGTATGTTTATCCTCAAATACTATCTTAGGTACTCTTCCCTAATCAACATTTTCAAAATCTAGATTCCAAGTTTTCTACTAAACTTCCTTTGATACCAACTATAAGGACCCAACCCCAGTTTCTCAGAGACAGTTCCTTATTTGATTACATTGTAATAAAAACAAGGAATAATCATCCCAAAGGATTGATTAGTTTAGTATTATTGTAAACAAGATACATACATAAGTTCAACATTACAACTTGAAAATAAATACAATATAGAAACTCCTTAAAAAACATCCATAACTCCTAGATTATTTCAGCATGTCATTCAAAATAAACTTATTCATGTCCTAAGAAAATGAAACATAAGAAAGGGGTGATATCAAAAGCTTAGTAAGAGTAATAAATACATTAGAAGATCATATAAACATTAGACATGGTGAATAATTGAAAACACATGCCTTTAAAAATAAACTTGAACATAATATGGCAGAAATATGAGATAAGTAAATATTGTCATAATATAACATAATCATGGGTATTCTACTAGTATAATAACCACATGAACCATAAATAATATTTTCATAATGATGGAATGCATAATGTTGGACCATATAACGATACCATCATGGCTCATGCCAAGACCATAAATAATCATTTTGTCAAGGCCTTGGGCCAAGACCATAGTTTGTCTCATGAGACATAACAATGCACCAAGGGGCTATAATGGGCTCCACCCAACACTTAATATTTCCAATTTATCCCTATTATGAATTGGGATAAACATAAATAACATACACATTCATATTGAAACTAACACACGAAACATAAAAAACTTTCCCCAATCATTAATCATAAACACTAACCATTCAGAGTAATATGGTGAATGCTTTCAAGATAGCACATCCACAGTAAAAACTAATCATAAACTATTCAATAAAAATAGTGGATGGTATCATAGGAGATAAACCTTAATGAATTAAAAGATTCAACAAAGGATGTTGACATATATGATGATACTTTTAAATGAGAACATTGAAAAATCCTTGAGAAAATAATCCTTAAACATTCCAAAGTGTCCCATACCACCTTGAAACATTCAAATAAAAATAACTTATAATATCATGAGAATAATTTGACTCTTGATATGATATACAAAATGGAATTATATACACCACAAGAAATAAATAAGTGGTGAACAATGAATAAATCTCATAAAAGTGAATGCGAGATGAGAAAAATCCTTTTTACTTTTGAAAGAAGAGTTCTTTTGGAAAATAATTTATATTTTCCATGAAATCAGATTTTAAACATTAATATCCCAGAATATAAAATAATAGGACTTTTAAATTATATTTTAGGCATAAATGATGTCTCGCTGAAGTGAAATCGTGTAAAAAGGGTTCTTAAGATTCTTTATAGATAAACAATTTTAGAGAATTTTAAGGATAGTATTAAAGAGAATTTTAAAGTGAAAAGGAATGTTTGTTATATTAAATCCATAAATGATACAAGATAATTTTTCATGATAAAATGAGTGTTTTTATAAAAATAATGGTTGCTTAAAAGATATTATGGTGTACACTTGAAAATGGGAAAGAATTCGAAAGGATCCCTTGAATCGGGTTTGTATTTCAGAAATAATTTTGAAAGTTCCTTTTAAAACATGTAACTCACCATAAAATTAGGAATTATTATGGTTGTAAAACATATATAGAACACTAACACAGAATTTATGATGATTACACAATAATACATAAGAATTTTTTTGAGGTAATTATACAATAAAAGTAACCCAAATGAAAATGGAGGTTCGGGTGGAAAACCCCTTACAAATTTGTAATCAATTGAATCGTATTCCCCAAAATTAATGACTGTCAAATGATAAAGTGAATATCAGAAAAATAAATATATTAATGATATGAAACATCAATGGTCAGTGTACATAGACCATACACAAGTAATATTAGTGATTACGGATTATCTCACAAAAATGGAAGTGAGATGATGAACCCCTTACCTTAAGTCTGAATGTGTTACGCTCTTGAACTTAATATCCTAGAATATGAAATTATAATTATTAATATATTATTTTAGAACCTATTATACATGTATTTAGTTAATCATAATTCTTTTTATTTCACTTATGTCCTTATTTATAAGTTATTATATTGAATTATGTCGTTTTGGAGTGTTTGTTTTCTTGATTTTCATAAACGATTCACTTGCTTTTAAGTAATGGAATTCATGTGGAAAGGTTTAAAATATCCATAATTTAAATTAAATATTATTTATGAACATCTATAATTTTTCATGGTCATTTATATCATTAGGTTACATGGAATGAGGATGAATCATTATATTACAAGCACTTTGATTATTTGGCGGTATTTGGATTATTATGAACTGGTTTTGTCATATAAATTAATAATATGTACATATATTGGTTCCTGAATATTAATTTGGTTATAATATATATATTATAGTCTTTTTTAACCATATAAATGGTTTCATGACCAGTAATGAAGGATAAATTGAAGAACAAAACTTCGTCGTCCATGAAGGTTATAAATTGGAACCTCATGGATGTTGATTTGATTTATAAAATAAAAGGGAGGGAGTAAGAATATTGATGATGGTTCTACCATTCAAATGATATAATTCCAGTATATAGATGATATTGGAGTTATCATGGTCATTTGTATAGAGTATGTTGTGAGAGTATTACAAAAGAAAGGAACTTGAAATGAAACTAAACGAAAAATAAAGGTGTTTTACCTCTTGATATAACCTCCTTTGGAACCACCTTAAGGGAAGGATTTTTTTGTCTTTTGGAAAGACCAAGAGCTTTATGGACGTGGGTGTGACTAAGGAAGGGTATTTGGGCAGAACTTTGATGTGATTCAAGGTGTATAGGAGTGAAGCGAAGAGGGAGTGATATGAGTTTTTTATAGTGGAGGAGAGGAGTGAATTTTTAATATTTTATTCATTATTTTATTATTTCCCTCAAGACAACCAATAATATTGTTTCATGTGACCCATAATAGTAGTAAGTTCATGTGAGTTCAAACCAAGTGGTCTTACATCACTTATGATTTCATAAATAGTGTATTTATCTGATAATTTGTATATATGATATTTTACCATATTTCACTATTCATCAAAAATTCAAGAATTTCATAAAAAATCCCAAAAATTCACCTATACCATTTTTTGACATGTACAATTCAAAAATGAACTCCATTTTTAAAAAATAATTTTATAAATATTATTAATTTAATTTTCAAATAAAATCATAATTTATTTCAAAAAACACTTTAATACTATAGCTCATTTTATAAGACCTTGACAAATTAATCAAGGTCCTGTAAAATTATCCTATAATCATAAGACAGTAAAGTAACAATTTTATATTACATTTTATGAAAATAAATTTCTATTTTAAATTATTATATTAATCAGAAAATTGTAATTGAAATATTTATATCATACAAAAATATCAATACTTATACTATGTTTGTTTTTTAATTTTTAAGATTTCTAATTTGTATGTTTACATTCATGGGTGAAGTTTATATTTTTTATATGATTTACTATTAATTACTATTCATAAGTTTATGTTATTATTTATAAGGGTATGTTACTATTTTCCCAAAATTAAGTTTGTCTTATCAGACTCTAAATATCTTACTGAACGCAATCTTGTATGTCCGTTTTTCAAAATTCAAATCACAGAGGTGAAAAAATTATGTTTACTTGACTAGGTTATAACAAGGGGTGTTTTGTAGAGACTCAGTGTTTCATGCATTCTATAATAAATCTATTTGTAAATTCTTGGGGTGTTACACAATGTACCTCCTTTTGCCACTCCAAATCAAAGATCTATGAGGAATCACCTTTGATCCATCATGATTAGTCCATAAATCATCATCTCATTCATTGTTCACACAACTGCCATGAATTTGGGGGTTTGGTCACACTCAAACCCTCCCCAAAAATATCAAACCCTGACCTCATGGGTTAACAGAGAAGAATGAGGGGCAAAATGGGGTGAAATACACAAGAATGAAGTAAATCCTTCATTATTAAAGAGTTCTTGGAAAAATATCACATAAATGGGAATATCTAGGGGTGATTGTAGGTGCAATGAGGGAAGAAAATTGAATAAAAATATTGAATCACGGTAGGTCTCATGAAAAGATCAAAAGATTTCAGAACAAAATAATAAATAAATTAAAACCATTATTATCAAATATAATGAGTAGTAAATCCATAAATAACATGACCTATCACAATTTAGGATCGATCGTTGGGGAAAATGAATTCATTAGTGATAAAGATCTTTTGTGTTTGTAACATGCCTCTTGTTCCACCTTGATCATATCTTCATTAGTTATCTGATCCTGAACCTCCAACAACGAATGTTGGTCCTCTCAAATCATTCCAAGGTTATACGGGAAACCCCAAATATTTTTCATAATAGGAAATTTGTAGATAGGGAATTAGATTAGGTCATTTAATTAAAACAAATTATTTATTTATTTATTGTATTAAACGGACCCTCTAATGATCACCTCCTTTATAATATCTGATGTTGACCAACCTTAGGTCACACCTAAGGTAAACATCACATTATGGAATCAACAGTGATCTCTAATTTACCATTTAAGGTCCTAGAAAATAGAAAAACCAACTAAAATGAAATTATTTTCACATGTGCATTAAAATATGTTAATATTTTTTATATATATTAATTTTAGGATCTTGAGAGAGTGAAATACCATGTTGACTCATAGGATAAATCCAAATATATACATATAAATATTCAAATGAAAGATCCATCAAAACCACAGTTTCTACATTCTCCCCTCCTTTAAGTATTTTCTCATCTAAAATCACAATATATACAAAAAGGTTGGTATACTGAGTCTTAATCTGGATCTCACACTCCTAGGATCTCTCCTACATGCTCTCATGCTGCCAAAGCACATGAACCAAAGGGATGGTTCATCAATGCATGATCCTATTTTTATGATCCTAAATTTCCATTGGGTACTCCATAAAGGTGGATCCATCCTTGATATCCAGATCACCCCAGTTAATAACATGTGTTGGGTTATGTACGTATCTCCTTAGCGGTGACACATAGAAGACGTCATGCACCCGACCCAACTGTGGGGGTAGGGATATGAAGTAATTAACCACACCAACCATCTATATGATCTCAAATAGCCTGATAAACCTTCGGGATAGCTTTCCTCTCTAGACAAACATCTGTAATACACATCTTGGGGAGACTCGTAGAAAAACATGGTCTCCCTACTCGAACTCCCAAGTTCCTACAATGTCGATTTATATAAGATTTATGTCTATCCTATGTTTTCCTCATATTCTTGCGGATCATATAAACCTTATATTCCATCACTTGCACCATCTCTAGTCTGACTAGATATGTCTTTTCAATCTCATACCAATATAAGGGTCACTTGCAGGGTCTCCCATATAGGGCCTAAAAAGGTGACATGATTATAGTAGAGTGATAATTGTTATTATAAGAAAACTCTACCAATGGAAATTGATCCTCCCAACTCTAACTGAAGTCCAGCACACAGGCCCTCTGCATATCCTCCAACACCTAGATAGTTCACTCGGTCAGGTCATCCATCTGGGAGTAAAACATTGTACTCAACATCAATTGGGACATGAAGGCCACATGTAAGTCCCTTCACAACTGTGATGTGAACTAAGAATCATGGTCAGAGACAATCATTGACGGTACCTAATAAATCCAAATGATCTCCTACATATACAACTTCCTCAAAATCTCAATCGAACTCTGCTCTTTGATGGAAAGTGCACTGAATTTGTAATTCAGTCGGCAATCACCTAGATAGCATCATGGTCTCTCACTTTATGCAGAAGCCCCATCACAAATTCCATGGATATACAATCTCATATCCACTTCGAGATCTCAATAGGCTATGTTAAACCAACTAAAACCTGGTGCTCAGTTTTCACCTACTGACATATGTGATAGTGAGAGACTAACTCAACAATGCTCTGGGTTATGGAATCCCACCAAAACTACCACTAAAGGTCCTTATGAGAACCCTTATCTTTATTACAGATTAATTCTTGATTTATTAGATAAAATTACACCTAATAAAACCTGGAAGATCAATATTTCTAGTTTCTTTGGGAATTATGTACATTAAATAATAATTTAAAATTTGAAAAACATCATCTTTATTGAAAACTTCCTTAACATGCTCACACTTAAAACTACATGGGATAATCTAGGGACAAACATAAGAAAGGGGTGTGCTATAAATCCCAGTAAGGGAATAAACATGGAATAACATGAAGAAATTAATACATGTTAGACAATATTCATATAAATGGGGCATAAAAGGGATGATAATCATAAACATGAATAAAAATGCATGAGATATCATGATAATCATAAATTCAACATCGGAAATGTGGAAACAACTTAAAACACTACATCATAAACATAGGTCAAGGAAAACTGACAAGACATCATGATGGAAAAAGTATCATAAAATAATCGAGTTTACTTCATATCCCAACATTAAATCCCATGAGACAAAACATTACCCAATGCATTAAAGCACCATATAATTTTGGGCATTCTGGTCACATTATTTTCATTCTCATGCTTCAGTGTGCCACATAGATCAAAAAACAAGGAATAATTTATCATAAAATTTTATTCCATGATCATGGAGTGTGGAATATATATAAATCCTCATAAATAAGTATAATTTCATAAAGCTGAACACCCTTTATAGGAAATTGGTATGGGTATTTACTACACAATTTTTTGGAATGGGAAATCACGATGGAATTTCGACAGCATGATGACATTACTAAAAAAATTATAAAATGGGTTAATGAGAGTGAAAGGGGTATCTCATTATTTTTTATAGTAAATATAGAGTAATAGGGAAATGTAAACACATATCCCAATAAAAATTGGAAATATAAGGCATAATATAATGAAGAAACTTGAATAAAGAGGATAAGCAAAAGATCCCTTACCTTTAGAGTGTGACACCAAAAGCTTGAGAGGAGATTCTTGAGAGCTTAGGGGAACCTTGGGAGGACTCTAGAAAGAAGAGGTCAAATTAAGGACATTATCCACATATTTTTAGTGAAGATAAATGGGATCTTGGGTAGGTTTATACATGAAATGAGTGTGGAATTCTTTATCATTTCTCAAACTTAGGTTTTAGACTATATATAATAAAATAACCAAAACCGCAAACCTTCCCATGGTTTTTGCTCATGGTTTCTTAAAAATAAGAATGGTTTTCATTGTATTATAATTTCAATTTCTTAAATTAATAAAATAATACATTTTCTTATGTGTAAGTGAGTCATACACTTAAAGAAATGATTTTAAATCCCTAAAATATATTAATAGTTGTGGGGGATTCATAAAATCTTTATAAAATTAATCAAATAAAAATAAAGACACATTATTTTAAAGTTAAAAAATATATTTTTTCTTAGATTCCCATTATAGTATTTATTACATCACTTTTGGTTCATTATGATGTCATAATACACACCGTATATTTATAAAGTATTTAATTTTTACCCAAAAATTCGATTGTCTCAGAAAATTATGAAAAAATCACCATTGGTTAATTTTGATATTATGATTTTAAAAATAATATTAATTATTTTAAAATAACTTTCTAAATATTTGAATTTTTACTTATAAAATAAGAATCGGCATTTATTGATAAATGTTGGGTTTTTTGACAATAACAGTTTTCGAACCCTTATAAAAATTACATTTGACTTCATAAAACCAATATGGTCATTTATAATTAATAAAAATTATTTAATAATAATATTTTATTAAAATATTATTTATTTCAAAAATCCATTAATTCATCAAAATAAATTCCTTAATTGAATTTGAATATTACTCAAAAATACTATTTTTGTTTTATTGTATCAAAATAAAGATATTTATAAAGTAACAATAATAGGATGAAAATATATTCATTATTCTATAAAAAATAATGTACATACTCATATTTTTAGGGTCTTGATTCATATCCCTTTAATACACCATCAAACCCCCTAAGATTAAGGAGTGTAATGGTGAGACTTTCATGGGGTGGTTCAGCCTACATAGTTTGGATCGTGATCTCGATAAGCTTAAACTTCTCTCATAAACAGCTTTTTCCATGCTTAAGTTGTTGGATCTCAGCTTGAGATTGGTCGGGGAAAAATACCAAAGATGTTATCTCCCTCAGAAACTCTAATAAATGGGATTCATAGGGTACAATACTATTGGTTGACACCATCACTTCCTTTTTCTGTGACAATTGTATTTGTTAAAACCTTATATTTATACTAATCATGTTATCACTGTTCAATAGTTATATTAAAAATGGTACAGATTCATAACAGTCATTTAAATATGATAGGATATAATAAAATAAAATAAGTGCATGTGTTTTCTATAACCATATTATATAATATTACATTTAATTAAATTTCAAGGGGGTTTATTTATAAAATTTTGGGTCGTTACAAACTTCCCCACTTTAGAAATTTCTCTCTTGAAATTCTCATTTCCCATACTAAAACTTATGGGGGTAACTTTGTTTCATCACCTCCTCTAGTTCCAATTTCTCTTATTAAAACTTTTGGTGTAACGCCCCGACCCTAGTTACCCAGAGTCGGTGCATTATTACATAACATTGGCATGATCACAAGGAAATCATGTCTCGAAAGACTGATTAGTTTAGTATTATTGGAAACAAGATTCATACATAAGTTCAACTTTACAACTTGAAAAGTAATACAACGTGAATTTATTCCATTAGAAACATCCAAGCCTCCTATATTATGCCTGAAAGTCACTCAAAACTAACTTCTTCATATTCTGGGAAAAATGAAACATAAGAAAGGGGTGAGCTCAAATGATCAGTAAGGGTAAGCAATACAGTGGAAGATAACATAAATATTAATCATGGTGAATAATTGAAACCAAATTCCTTTACCAATAAACATGAATACTTTTATGGCAGTAATATGAGCTGAGTAAATAATTCAATAATAACACATAATCATGTGTTTTCTACTAGTCAAATGACCACATGAACCATTAATATTATTTTCATAATTAGGGAATGTATAATGCCGGACATTCTGAATCATTTTGTCAAGGCCTCATCCAAGACGTCTAAAAATGATTAAGGCCTCATCCAAAACCATATATAAAATTGGAAAAGGCCTCATCCAATTCCATGTATAGTTGTCTCATGAGACCTACTGATGCATCGAGGAGCTATATCAGGCCCCACCCGTCACATACTAAGTCTAATACATTCCTCATATGAAAATGTTGAAATATAACATAAACATTCGTATTAAAACTAGCATAAAAAATGTCAATACTTTAACCATAAACCATGAATGGTATAAAAAAATCAAATCCATAGTAAAACATATCACAAAAACTTCAATACAATATGTAAGTTTTGTATCATAATAAATCAACTTCAAATAAACTTAAAATCCATCAAAGTATGTTGACATAGATGAAATCAAAACCTTTTTATAGAAATATCTCTTTCTATTTTGAAATCATTTAAGAGTCAAATAATTATAAAGAAAACATTTATTTTGAAAATATTCTTATAATCTTTTAAGGGATGCTTCGATGATGTTATAATGGCGGAAAATAGCTGCACCTGCCGTATAAGTTAAAAAAATATTCTTACCTTAATTTTGTTGAAAAGGTCATAGAGTACCACGTTTGGAAAACAACGGAAAGATTCCTTTCAGAACATATAAGTTCAAATAAGGGTATAAATTTCTTTAACCCATTGTCTAGTAAATAGTAAAAATGTTTTGAAATACATTTTTAAGAATCATGTATGTGGGTGATAAAGTGTTCCCAGTAGATACTTATGTAAAAACAACCTCGGATAATAAAGAGATTGTAGAGTTAACCCTTACCTTGTACTTTTCCTTGGTCGAGGGTAGGTTAACCTCCTTTATAATGGTGAAATAATTATTATTAAATTATACAAGAATCATATACATTAATATGATATCATATATGATCTTTTAATATTGATTTGTTAATAATATCTTAGTATTATCGTCGTTTCGGGTGTTAACAGATTCGTTTTCCTTTATATTATTTGTTATGTGAGTCATATTTTTTATGGATGGGATGTATCTTATTCATATCAAGAATTATGTCAATTATTTAAACATTATTTTTAATCATCAAATGAAAATTATTCTTGAATGGATACGATGGGGAATGAATCCCATCGCGTTCGTGGAGACGGTAATCCGTACGTACGCAAGAGTGACAATATCATTATTTTGATATTAAAATAATATATAATTTGATGTTATATCATATATACAGAATCATTATCATGTTATATTTATTATTTACATCAATTACATGTCATTATTATACACATCCAAATAATAATGTGTTGAATAACAATTACACCACGGTAAGTCGTACGTACGCACGTATGATGACAAGTCATTCAAAGGATACATAGAATAATGAATATGGTTGTACCATATTTATAATAACATCAGAGTATATAGAATATACTAGAGTTATTATTTTATAATGGAAACAACAAAGAAAGAGTAAGTGGAAGAATAAAGGAACTTAAAAGAGGTGATGAAATATTTACCTCTTCTTCGGGTTCTTCCTTTTGATTTGATCAAAAGGGCTCCTTAGGTTGGCTTTATAACTAAAGGAAGGCATCTATAATTAAGGGAGGATAGTTGAAATGGTATTTTTTCAGGGTTTTTCTGAGCCAAATGGCCTTGAAGGTGTGAATTAGAGAGAAGGGGGAGTGGCCTTTTATAAGAGGGGTGAGGGGCACCTTAGGAAAAGCTAGAAATATTATTTTATAATAAAATAATTTTTGGTTTATAATGGCTCCAAAATGGATTCTTTAAAGGATAAGGTGGGTATGGGTCGAAAACCACTCAACCAAGAGGTTTTATATAGTTTTGGGTTACTATATTAACCTTAACTTTTAGATTTAACTCTTAGTTAAATAGTTTGATATTTACCATGTCTCTTTGTATTTTTATATTATATGGTTAATAAACTTACTATATACTTTCAAGAGAACCCCAAGTAGTTAATTAATTATACACCTATAATTATATAATTATTTTGGCCAAACCTTAGATTTTTAGGAATAGAATATCAATTAATAATATAATATTTGTTTTAAAAACTCTTTTATGTCAATTTTGAAACTATTTGGTATTTTGTTTTTGCTAAATTCATAACAGCATTATTACTTCAAAAAAAATTCATCTAAAAAACCCTAATATGTCATATTAACCTATAAAATTAGTGAAATTCATAAAAAGTCTCAAATTACATTTATTTGGATATTTATAATATCAATTATTTTAATATTTCATTAATTATGAAATTACTGCATCATCATTGTGTCAGAAATAGATTAAATTATTTAATGATTAAAATATATAAATAAAATACCATTATTTAGGAAATAATTTTATATTTCCAATGAATATTTATAGTCAAAAATATGACTTATATAACATCATGTAAAAATTGATTTACTAAAATATATTTTTTTATGTCATTTTTGTCTTTACTATAAGTTAATTAAAATAAAGTGTCATTATCATTCATTAGTGGATCCATGGGGTCCCAAAATCGACCCAAGTATTCCCATGGTCATCCATTACTCATCCAATAAGTTTAGGACAAGTGTTAAGGTAATTTTGTATTATTATAATATTCTTTTTACCTTGAATTTCCCTATTTACCTTTAACCGCGGTAAATAAAAGTCAAAAGTTACTATTCCCCAAAAATTATTTTCATCTTATTTTACCACATTTTACTTACTGATATCAATCGTTTCTCTTGGATTTTTAAAATTCAATTCACAAAAGCGGTAAAATTAAGTTTTATGCAAATTCGCAAATACTCCTAGGAGGTGGGTAAAAGACGGTAAAAAGTTCGATAAAATTTTTATATATCTAAAATTATTATAAACTGACTCCAATGAATTACATTGAACTTATATAGGTATTATGTATATATTTTTACCTAAAATAAATTTAAATAAAATAAATAATTATTTAAATAAAAAGCCAGTTTTAAACAATAACTCAGTGTTTTTCACTATTCATTAAAAATTGAAAGTTTTCAAAAAAAATACCAAAAATTCACCCTAAGCTAATTTTGATATTCTGAATTCAAAAATGCATTATATTTTACCAATTTAAAATCATATAATTTTCATTAATTAATTTAAAATTCATTCCTATTATCAAAACCAAAAATCGTATTTTTAAGAAATAATAACTATCAAAATATTAACACTTATTTATGTCCAATTTCGAAATGAAATTACTTAAAATGACCATAATTGGATTAAATGGTAAAAATATAATTCAATTATACTCTCAAACCATTAAAATTTATAATTCAACACTATAAATTTTTTTGATTAAAAAAGTTGTTTTCAGTTAAAATATAGTATTTTTCACTATTCACCCAAATATAGAAGTTATCAGAAAAACACCAAAAATTTATTGAAACTAAATTCTTATGTACTTATTCTAAAGAATAAGTGTATTTTGTCAAGTTGAATATATAAAAGTTTTAAATATAGGATTTAAAAAGGGTTCGCCATTAAAAGGCGGTAAAATTTCATTTTTTGAAAAATATTTCTTTTATCTAGAAAAAATGAATTTGTTCTTACATTATGTCTAAGAAACTCATAATATGGATTCTAAAATTATAAGGATTATATAAATTTCAAAATTTAGTTAATACTATTCATAACCGCTTTTGAATGGCTAGTTTGATAAGTCATGGTGCGCTTGAACTTAGTGTTGCGTGTAGTGAAAATTATTGAATTACTTTGAAGAAATAACGTGCTATGAAATCTTGGGGTGTTACATGTGGTTTCTCCACAACACTTTGACTAGGTGCATTATCTTATTTTTTAGAACTTTGTATCTATGATCTAAGATAGTCACTAGCTTCTCTTCATATGAGAGATCATTCTCCAATGGTACCACCTCTATATTGAGTACATGCGAGGGTTTTTTTATGTAATTCCTTAAGAGGGATATATGGAATACATCATATACTTCTGATTGGTTTGGTGGGAGTTCTAGTCGATATGCCACCACTTTGATGCAATCAAGGATATAAAAGGGGTTGATGTATCTTGGAAAAAGATTTATCTTCTTCCCAAATCTCATAAATTTATTCCACAGAGATATAAATAGGAATAACATGTTTCCAATATCAAACTCTAGGTCTCATCAATGATTGTCAGCATAGATCTTTTTTTTAATCTGATTATCCTTGATGTTTTACTAAATGATCTTAGCTTTTTCCACCATTTCCTCGACCATTTCAGGACTTAAAAGTTAGTGTTCCCCAACTTTATCCCACAACACATGTGTTCTGAGCTTCATACCTTCAAGGGCATCATAGGGGTCTATTTGGATTCTTTAGTGCCAAATATTATTGTATGAGAACACAACTAGAGGAAGATGGTGGTCTCATCCTCATCTGGGGTCAATTGAACATGCTCTCAACATATCCTCAAGTGTCTAGTTATTCTTCTTAGATTGGCCATCATTTTGAGGGTGATAAGCCATACTAAAGTTCTAGTATGTATTTAGAGCATGTTGGATACTCTTCCAAGACTTAGAGATAAATATTGGATCTTGATCGAATACAATTGATAGTGGCATTCCATGTAGCCTCACCACTTCCCAAATCTATATCCTTGAAATTTGATCGAGTGAGAAGTCTTATCAAATCGAAATGAAGTGTGTAGTATTTGTAATATGATTCACCACAACCCATATAGAATTATTTCCTCTTGATTCATTTGAAAGATCAGTGAAAAATTCCAAGGTGATGTTTTCCCATTTAAATTTTGGTATGGGTAATGGTTACATCATACCCTTTTATTTTTTCCTTTCCACTTTCACTTAATGAATTACAAGATATCTTGATGTATATTACAAAATATCCTTATTTATATTGTACCAGCAATAGTTCTCTTAGATATCTTGATAAATCTTTGTTCTTCCTGGGTAGATGGAGAATTTTGAGTTATGATCATCATCCAACAACTCCTTATTTAACTCAGGATTTAATGGTACACATAGTCTTGACCCAAATCTCACAACACCTTCTTAAATAATGTTGAACTCTAAGTATTTCCATTTTCTTATAGCTTCTACTTTCTTCTAAATTCCCAGATCATTTATTTGAGTATCATTTATCTTATCCAGAAGGGACAGTTGAACAATCATTTGTGAAAGGATTTATGATTTTCCATTCTTTATGATTCTCATGTCCATCCTTCTCAAATCTAAAAAGATCATATCCTTATCAATTATCATCAATGATAAAAAAAATGATCCTTTCTACTTACAACTCTTGACACTTTATTCGCTTTCCCAAAATGGTAGTGAATTTAGCAGTCATAGTCATTGATCAGCTCTAACTATCTTCATTGGTGCATGTTCATATCTTTTTGAGTGAATATATACTTTAGGGTTTTGTGATTTATATATATTTCATAGTTCAACACAAAAAGATAATTTTGTCATATTTTCAAAGTGATGATCACTATAGCCAACTCCAAATCATATGTTGGGTAGTTCTGTTGGTGAAATTTCAACTTCCTTGAAGTATAGGATATGACTTTGTTATTCTGCATTAACACACATCCCAATCCCTTCATCAAAACATTGTTAAATAACATGAAAATTTCTCTACTTGTGGGTAGTGTGACCATAGGTTTAGTGATAATCCTCCTTTTCATCTCTTTGAATCTCTCTTCACATTCATCATTATAAGAAAACTTGACTCCATTCTGAGTTATCTTGGTTAGAGGGTTTGACAATCATGGTAAATTTCTCAAAAATTGATGATAATACCCCGCTAATCCAAGGAAACTATAGATATCTTTCATAGATGTTGGCCTCATCCATCCTTAAATTTCTTCTGTCTTTGAAGGGTCCACAGATATCTCATTTCTTGTGATGATGTACCCCAGGAATGATACTTCCTTCAACCAGAACTCACATTTTTTGTATTTTGAATAAAGATTCACCTTTTATAAGGTCTTTATAATAGTTATTAGATAATCCTCATGCTCCTCCTTAGTTTTGGAAAATATTAAAATATCATCTATAAAGACTACAATAAAATTTTTGAAGAAATATCTAAAGACTATATTCATCTAGTACATGAATATTGTTGGAGAATTATTGAGTCATAAACGAATTTCTAGGAACTCATTGTACATGTACCTTATATGAAAAGTAGTCTTGGTGATATCCTCATTCTTCGCCCTAACTTTGTAATATTATGACTGCAGATCCATATTGGAGAAGTATTGTGCTCCACATAGCTGATCAAACAAGTCATAAATCTATGGTAGAGGATACTTTTTCTTTATCAAGATCTTTTTGAGCTCATGATAATCAATGATAAGGCACAATGACCCATCCTTCTTCTTGATGAAGATGACTGGTGCACCCCATGGTGAAGCACTTGGGCATATGAAACCTTTATCCATATTCTCTTGTAGTTGTTTCTTTAGCTTCTTAAGTTCCACAACATCCATTCTATAAAAATTCTTAGATAATGGTAATTCCCCAGGTATATGATTTATTGAAAATTCAACCTCTCGACAAAGAGGGAGACCAGTAAATTCCTTAGAAAACACATTATCATATTCCCTCATAATGGGAATGTCTTAAAGTATGATACTTAGACTCAATCATTTGACCTAAATACGCTTTATCATGAGGTAGTAATATCCATGACTGAGATATTGGTGTTAAAGAATATTCATCCACCTCCTTTCACCTGTATAGAATCTGGGGTCAATTCACAATACAGAGAGTGATTTCCTTCTCATGTAAGTTTATGTTGGTTATATATAGGGAAATCCAACCCATACCTATAATTTCATAAGATTCCACCAAAGGGAGTATGAAAAGGTTCACTAGGAATTTCAGCCCACAAATTTTGATAGGGGATGATTTATATACTTGGGATGAAATAATTTCCCCATTTTCCATTTTCACTGAAAAATCTACTTCCAGGATTTGTGGGGGTATTTTAATAGTTCTATTAAACTTTCATGATATGAAGGAATGCGTATAACCAGAATCAAAAAGTATGTTTCCTATTACTCAATGAATAACTAGTGTACTTTTCACCACTTTTTTGTTGGGATCCACCTCAATGGTTATAATGGAAAAAAGCTCTCCCTTGCTTCCTTGGAGAGTGTTGATTGTCTCCAAAAACCCTTAGCTTAGTGCATTGGTTTGAAAAGTGATATGGTTCTTTGTAGTTGAAGCAATGAACAATGCACTAAGGGTTAACCACATTATTCTTCTCCTCTAAAAAATTAGTAGGTTTCTTCTATCGGAAATCACTAGCTATGTATCCTTCCTTCTCGTACCTAAATCATTTCCTCGTTCCCCTTAGGCAATTTCCAGGGTGTTTCTTTCCACACCATTGACTAGTGGTATGTTGAAATTTATTGGCACCATTAGATTTATTCATTAGGATTCCAAAATTAAACACTACTTTTTTCTTCTTATCCCTGTTATACCCTTGAGATTCACCAATATCCATTTAGAATTTGAGGGAACATCAGACAATTTTCTCATAGCTATCAAAATATTAGATTGAAAATGCTTTTTTGTAGACTAGGTTTTAGCCGACCAAAGAAGAAATCAACCATTTATTCAGGGGTAAAAACAAATCCATAGGTGTATCATGCAAGTCTTTTGAAATTTTCCCCGTACTCCCCAATAGATTCATCATCCTTTTTCATGATGGAAAGAAAATCTATTTCTATTTTATGTCATAGAGTGAGAAGAAAATATTTATTGAAAAAAAAATTCTGGAATTCCTTCCACCCTATCACATTAATCTCTTCCTCAGGCTTCATATTCTTGATTAATGACCACCACTGATCAGATTCTCCCTCTATATGATAAAAATCCAGTAGAACCTTATCTTGTTTTAAATATTTAAGGATATATAATATCTTCAAAATGGATTTGATCCATTGTTCAATGATTAAGTGGTCATATGATACATTGAAAGTTGGAGGCATTTTTCACATAAAGGACTCAATTACATATTGTTCCTTCTTAGGGGTATTTGAGTGATCTTCCTAATCTAGGTTTCTATTAGAACTTGAGTTAGCTAGGAAAGTATCATCACAAAAATTTTGATTCCCACTCCCATCGGGTTTAGCATCTCGTTGGGGCAGTCATCACATTGCCCATTACATTGATTGTTTTCCCAATTCCCCTTATTTACAGCCATTGGATAGAATAAAGAGATAATTTGGGATGAGTATTTTTAAACTAATAAACACATAGAAGAGAATCCAAGGAAATTAAAGAGATAACTTATAAATTACATGTATTTTATTAAATTATGAATTTCCAGGCTTCAATCTACGTTATCCATTATATATTACCTAACATATATTATTATGGGTATTTTGTGTTCTAGTAATAATGGTTCTTAATGATATTATGAATTTACCAAAGATTATTCCTTATTAATTTCAAACTAGGTGTAAAGGAAGGCTCATTTTCATACACCATTTTCTAGTCAAGTCTAGATCAATGCAATGTTTTCGGGTTTTACCCCTATATACATCTATTCTAGAGCCATATCCACTTGTAGTATCCAGATAAAGATATATTTATATGATAAACCACTTAATCTATAATTAAAAAAATAGGCATGTTTTCTTATACTTAGTATTACCTCTAAGTTTTTTGCAAGATTTTTCAAATCCTAATCCCAAAAATAAATAAGCTTTTACTTTGATACCAACTATGACAACCCTTCTATTTATTACACATTAATTATTTATTTATTACATAAAAGTACACATAATACAACCCATAAGATAGATAATTCTAGTGTATTTGGGAATTAGGTAAATTACATAACAATTAAAAATAGGAAAACATCATCTTTATTGAAAACTTCCTTAACATGATCGCACTTAAAACTACATGGGATAACCTTGGGACATACATAAGAAAGGGTGAGCTATAAATCCCAATAAGGGAATAAACATGGAATAACATTAATAAATTTAATAAATTTTATACAATAGGCATATCAATGGGGCATAAAAGAGGTGAGAATCAGAAACATGAAAAAATCATGGAATATCATGATAATCATAAAGGCAATAAGGGAAATGTGGCAACAACATAAAACACTACATCATAAACATAGGTTAAGGATAACTGCCAAGACATCATGATGGGAAAAGTATCATACAATAATCAAGTTTACTCTATATCCCAACATGACTTCTTATGAGACTACAAATTACCAAATGCATTGGGCTGCTATATAATTTTGGGCACACTCATCACATTCTTTTCATTTGCATGCTTAAGTGTGTCACATAGATCATAAAACATATAATAATTTATCATCACATTTTATTCTATAATCATGATGTTTGGAATACATACATGTAATTATTCAATCAATAAGTATAAGTGAATAAATATGAACACCCTTGATAGGAAATGAGTATGGGTATTCGCTACATAATTGTTTGTCATGGAAAATCATGGTTTGAA
This sequence comes from Viscum album, assembly GCA_963277665.1. NCBI lineage: Eukaryota > Viridiplantae > Streptophyta > Magnoliopsida > Santalales > Viscaceae > Viscum > Viscum album. The sequence goes on from OY728138.1 coordinate 464,401,976, forward strand.
TTCCGGCTGCATAACGACATCACTTAAAAATTCATAAAATGTGTTGATGAGAGAAAAGGGGGTATATAATAATTTTTATAGAAAATTTACAGTAATAGGGACATGTAAAAACATATCCCAAAAATAGGAATTAGAAATATAAGACATAAGATAATGAAGAAACTTGAATAAAGAGGAGAAGGAAATGATCCCTTACCTTGAGAGTGTGACTCCAAAAGATTGGGAGCAGCTTGTTGAGAGATTAGGGAACCTTGGGAGGACTCTAGAGAGGGGAGATAAGAGTAAATACGCGATCCAAGTATTTTTAGTGGAAAGAAATTATAGGTTGGGTGGTTTTATATAGGAAATGAGTGGGGAATTCTTTATAATTTCTCAAACTTAGGTTTTGGACTCTGTATAATAAAATAACCAAAAAAAAACATACCATGGTTTTTTCCCATGGTTTCAGAAAAATGGGAGTTTTTTAATTATTTTATAAGTCCAAGGGCCTAAATTAATAAAATAATACCCTTGCTTATGTGTAAGTTGTCCATACTCTTAACAAAATGATTTTGAAAACTTAAAATATATTAATGGATTTGGAGGATTCATAAAGGCTTTATAAAATTAATAAAATAAAAATAAAATCACTATATTTTAAATTGAAAAGGTATATTTTTTTGTGGATACCATTTATAGTATTTATTACATCACTTTTGGGTCATTATGATGTCATAATAAATAGCGTATATTTATACAGTATTAAATTTTTACCTGAAAATTTGGTTGTCTCAGAAAATTATGAAAAATTAACTATTGGATAATTTAGATGTTATAATTCAGAAAATAATATTAATTTTATAAAAATAATTTTCTAAACATATTAATTTTCACTATTAAAATAAGAATTGACATTTATTGAGAATTACTTGGTTTTTTGACAATAACGATTTTCAAACCCTTATAAAAATTAAATTTGAATTCATAAAAATCATATGATTATTTATTTTTAATAAAAATTATTTAATAATAATATTTTATTAAAATATTATTTATTTCAAAAATCCATTAATTCATCAAAATAAATTCCTTGGTTGAATTTGAATATTACCCAAAAATATTATTGTTGTTTTATTGTATCAAAATAAAAATCATTTGTAAAGTAACAATAATAGGATTAAAATATATTAATTATGTTGAAATAGAGGGTTCCCTAAACCCAAATAATCAGTAATTTTTATTACCATATCATGTATACAGTTAGTTATACATGATGTCTTCTTACCATTATAGTTTAGATATTTCTGCATCCACTATTTAATGGTAATGTCCTAGATTAATTATCGTATCAAAAGGTTATAGCAGATGACATGCTATAATGAGAACCTTGAAATACAATGACATTAATCTTAAATATGTCATATGGTCTAGTTACATCTTACTGACTGGACATATTTGATGTTTTCCTATCAGGTGTCGGGAGCCCATAAGCATTAAGACTTCTTCTCATGAAGTTCGCACTTAGTGATCGTTAGTAGTGAGATCATGAAGACTGACCTACCAATAGGAACACCACGTGTCTTGGGTGTCATTGGTTGTTCCTATCTATGTACATATTTATTGGTCTCCTAACTTGAGACCATTACTAATGTGTATCATTTGATTGCATACTTTGATGCATGGAAAAAACAATGATATTGAAATCATGGCAAGGTAGCTTATGTTGGTTGCATCGTTGGTGGTATGATATTTGTTGAATGATCAAGAAAGGATTTGTCACTTACAAGTTAAGGAAGTTGTATATCTCAGGCCTGGTTAATCAGGATGGTTCTACTTAAGTCTTTGGCCAAAGCAGTCAATAGGGTAAATCCATCCAGAAAGATCAATAAATAATAAAGCAAGAAAAGTATAATGACACGAGTGTGCATCCTGCTTTACGAGATATTTAATTACATAGAGATTATATTACACAATACATTTTTGTAGGATGGTAGTCATTGTTCTGAATATCCTTATCTCTTTTGGGTCCATGATGGGTTGCTAGATTCCGCTCTTGGTATGTGGATTTTATTCACTGCTATTGAGATAAGGTCCCAGAGGGTCACACAAAATAGCGTATTCAAGAATCTGCCATATTCGGGGAATAAGTATATTGGGCATGGTGGTCCCCACCACAGGGTCTGAGTGTTGTCCAAGTTATCGATCACTGATAAATAAATAAATTCATTATTATTAAAATTATGAGTAATTGGATTCAATTTATTTAATATATTTACAAGTAAAGTAAATACAACAAAATATTAATCGAACGAATATTATTTTAATATTAAAGATTCATTTAATATTAAGTAGGATAGAGGGTTGAGTTAAATGACTCCTTTTTATCACGTAATATATTTTATATATATTACAGGTATATGATAAAATAATAAATAATATTGACACAGATTAGTTCATCATAATTATTTATTTAGTGGATGTTGAAATAAATGGGGGTCGGGGAACCCAACCAGGTATTTAGAAGCTCCACAATAAATAAAGTGAGGCTCTCTTTCTATGTAACCATTCATTCATTTATGAATGAGAGACTCTCTCTCCTCTCACTTTCTAAAGAGATACTCTCTCCCTATTGAGTGACTATCCAAGTACTGCATATAAGCATCGAAGGTAGAGAATCGTGGTGATCATCAGAGCATTGAATGTGTCATCAAATCTCCGCGCTAGCACCCAGACTTCAAAGATCGAAATTCCAGTGAATCTTGGAAGAATGTGTGGATGATCTAGAGGGTTCATTCTATGGATCCTTCAAGCGAAGATCATCATAGATGAGTTGTAGTCAACCGTGGATTCAGATCTGAAATGGTTATTTTTTCAATTTAAATTTGTGATGTTTATAATTTACGCAAGATCCTCGGACCTTATTGGGACTCAGATCATTGGTGATGAAAAGTTTTGTCATCCCGTCAAAAGAAACTTTTTAAATTTCTATCCCATCGGCTTCCGTTGTAGACCCCAAAACCTTTCAGTGGTATAATAGGGATCACATAGATTTTCTAAGCCTAGAAAAAATAATCTACATTAAAATTAAGAAGAGAGTTTGAAATCGGTCACAACGGTTCAAACCATGTGTCGATCTGATTTCAAATTACTGAGTTATGGACATTTTAAATTTTTATATTGGATTGATTTTGTGGTTTGATCTCAGGTATTAAAGTTTTTTCATCCTGAAGAACTGGTAAGTTTTGATTGGTGTTAATTCATCGGAAGTGGTTCCAACACCTTAAAAATTATAATTTGACAATTTTATAATTTTCACAACAATTTTATTATTATAATAATATCTATTTTATTATTATAATAATATAATAATAATAAATTATTTTTTTATAATAATCTTATTATTATATTTAATGTCTAAGTAGACTTTATAAATAAAAAACTTTAAATTGATTGTTTGGAAAATTGTGTAGACTTCCACACTTAGAGAAAGAAAAATAAAAAGTGAGGCAAGTGGGGTGGCTCCATAAAATTTTTAAAGGGGATTCTTTGTTGGAAAAATCCAAAGGTTTTTGGAATAGTAAAAAAATGCTTTTGACATAAAAAAAGGCTGAACAGGGGGTCTGTGTGGACCCCCCCCCCCCCCCTCATCCTCCTCCTTCGGCACCTCTCAGGCAACCTATAGCAAGCCGCAGCCCCCACCTGGCTTGCCCTGACGCCCTTCTGCCTCCCTACCAGCCAGTAAAAACCGCAGAAGAGGCCTCTGCCCTCTTTCCCTGCTCTCGACCACCCCTCCTGACCGCCGCCTTACACTATCCTTAGCCACCGACCCACGGCCAGTCGCCGCCCCTATGAGCCCTCGCTCATCGCTGCCCGAGAGCCCTCATCCGCCGATACTGCTCGGCCAGTGCCCTCCTGGAACCATCACTGGAGCTCCACATTGGCTCTCATCCATGCTTGCATGCCCGACCATCCTCCTTGGTCTGCCAGAGCCACCTAGCGTCGCCCCGTCGGCCAACGTCCACCCCTCCATAGTCTGGTTGTCTCGCGCTAGTCCAGTGACCTAGATCTGGACAGATCTGAGGTCTCCACCTCTCCTTCCCCTGCCTGGCTCCTCATCTTAGCTTATTGTTGCACCTTCTCCTTCAGTCGTGCATCGTCGTCCAAGAAAAGACGAACCCCGAGCACAGGTAACCCCAGAAGGGTTCTGTCGAACCCAGTTTTCCCTAAGTGGTTCGAGAGAATATTCCCAACCTAGAATGGGTTTAGGCAAGTTATTCCAAACCAGTGTGTCCCTTCTCGGTCTAAAATGGATCTGCACAGGTACTTCGTGACCCGCTTTGGACCTACACTGGTGTTTCGGGGCCTGGGATAATTTAATTAATATATTTAATTAATTCAATTACATAATTAAATAAAATTAATTAATATATTAATTGTGATTGAAAATAATAATTTTTAATACCAGGGTAAATTGACTTAATTTTTTCAACTAAATTAAATTAATTAATTAATTTAGTTTTGGCATAAAAATTAAATTAATTAGTGGACCAATAAATAATAAAATTATTTGAATTATTTAATTCATTTAATTCATTTAATTTAATTAAGTAGCCATCATACTTATTTAATACAATTTAATTTTTATCGTGCATTATTTTACCCGCATACTGGTCTTGAGCACCAACCCGTGTATGTTTTCATATATTTAATTAATTATTTAACTGTGTGCGAGGATTGTAATTAATTAATTGACATTCTACGCATCGTCTAATTTTTAATTAAAATGTATAAGGATATGTGTGTCCAATTTACCTAATGTACATTTATACCCCCTATTCCCCTCACCTGCATGTGAGTATTTTTGTACTTCGGATGAAGATGATGCAAGATGTGACGTGGACCCTAACAGGATGACGGGTTACTCCAAGACGTGACATAGACCCCGCCAAGACGAGCTGATACTCCAGAATAGAAGCGAACTTAAAAACAGGGGGAAAGCTACATCATGAGTCAAACTATGACTTAGGTATGATTCCCCTAGGTCGTTTAGATGCTCAAGATCTGTCGGGTAGTAGTTTGCCTTTATGCATTTATTTATTATTTTATACATTTTATTAAAGTGGGAAAGATACATAAAATAATAAATAATAAAATACATAAAGAATCAAAGTTTATTTTTCAATTAATGTTCAGTTTTGAGCATGACAACATAGATGAACAAGATTAATATAAATGGGTTACATTCGTCGAGAGAAAAACACAAAACCCTCATAGAAATATTAAGTTATTATTGCCTTCTACTATTCAAGTTTGAACAAAACTGGGTGTTTGGGGTGTCGGTCATACCAAAGATGAGGGTGCCTCTTACTGTCGGGGAGTTCTTATGAGAGTGGTGGGTCAACTTAACTAAAGTGGTAGTGAGGATTATCCATGGCTAACTTACTATCATTTTAGAGTCAAACATTGAGTAAATCAAGAAATGATTTTAGAAGCTGGGACTTCACTCAACAGATCAAGGAACTACAAGTTAATGCGGTTGGTCAGCCAAAATCCTACCTTTAACCCTCTGAGTAGTGGCGTAGCCATAGATTTTAGACTATAAGGGGTGGTTCGGGGAACCTTTCCACTAGAATACTCAAGCGACAGAGTATTCTGATTCTAGTACAGAGGGTTTCTTTAATTCGACAAAATAGTGGGAGACATTCAATGATTAATCTAATCGGTAATGTCAAATTCAGTAATCAATATAAAATTACTAATCTGATAAAGTTTATTTTGTAAAAATTTCCCAAGTAAGACAACAATAAAACTGCGATAAATTTTGGACAAAGTTAATGTCTAAACTAGCACGAATTTCAAGTGTAGTATGAACGCTTGTGAATAATACTACTATATCAGAAATTCAAGGTGATTGTGTCCCAACCTATTAAGCCACCTTAGGAAGTGAGGGTGTAAAATTGCTTATAGGAGACTCATGAATTAAGAATAGGATGGTTCTATCATAATTATATCATCAACATTTGATGTTATTTGTAGTCTCTACATCACAACATTGATGATATTACATGAAGTCTCATCTCCAAGAACCTTTCGAGGAGAAAGTGTAGCAAGTTTTGAATGTGATGTTAACACTGTCTTGGTGTAAACATGAAAGGAATACTATTATCTTTCACGAAATCTCATTATTATAACCAATTACTCTAGTTTTGTTTAAGAGTACAAACAAACTGGATGAAGTAGATGCTTCATTACCTTTTAGGTATGGTTCTCCAAGTAATAATAAAATTAAAGTACCATCTTTTATTCTTATGAAGAATCAATTGGAAGACAACACAAAAAGGACAATAACAAGTTACGTCAAAAGAAACTTCGTAATGTTATTCAAATAAGATAGGTTGGTTATTAAATGAGAGGTTATTTGCATCGCATATAATGAAATAAATTTATGGAAGTTTAAAAACTCAATGAACTGAAATACAAGAAGCAAGTACTCGTTTATCATTCAGGTATACTCATCAATATAAATTAATGTTTCTAACATACTTCTTGGGTATTTAATAGAATATTCCAATAACATATTTGTATTTAAATATAGTAACCAAGTAAGTATAGGAACATTATATTAAGTAAAGTGTCTTCTCCAAGTAGCTGAGAAAGGGTGATTCATAATTCAGCGGTGAGAAACACATAACTTCTAATTTCCAAGTGAATGATTTTAGTTGAACAAGTTGTTGAGTATAACAAAAAAATTTATCTCACATTCCCTTATGTTCATAATGAGACATTATTCCAAGTTTAGGAATGAATCTTGTTTTTGGTGTAACATACTCAACAAATAGTTCAGACATACTTGAATCAAAGGTAATACATGATGAATATAAAATATAATACTTACCCAGTTATGGAAATATAATTCTTTGTCAAGTAAAACTAAAAGTGGATGTCTATGATATACCTAGTTTGGTATTTAGGCTCATCATATCTAAACACCTTTGGTATATTCAACGTATTTATTTTGGACAAAGAAACATTTAGATATAAAGGTATGTCACAAATCTTTTGAATTAGTTCAACAAGTGAGAATGAACTATTTTCAGGGAAATCTAGTGGTATAGATACTTCATAAGATTCCTTTAATTTTTTAAGGAATACTATGGTGAAGTATAAGCATGGTTGGAAGATATGAGTTGCTTTGTATTGGCATGTCGAAGAATATCTTGACCAAGCATTCATCAATCATGATAATGTAGCATGGAGTAATTCCTAAACACACATTATCTTATCTACATCATGACATTGATGTTCACAAGAGGATCGATGATGAGTCTTACATATTAACATTGATCAACAAAATGTAGCATGGAGTAATTTCTAAATGCACATTACCTTATCTACATCATGGTATTAATAAGTAGGATCGATGATAAAGTTTTATATGTCAGCATAGATCAACAAAATGTAGCATGGAGTAATTCCTAAATGCACATTTTATACATCAGATTTATGATGTATGGAGTATCAATGTTGCAATTTATAGAAACTTCCATTATATTTCATGATGTTCTTTATAAATAACGGTGACTTCCTATAACTATATGTCAACTATAATGACAAATGGATATCATACGAGTTATAGTATGATGAAAATCAATTATGTCATAAGGATATGTGTTTGGATGAAAATAGTTTGTTAGGACTTAAAAAAACTTGCATCTGGAACAAACATAATGTGCATCTATATTAATTCTTGCTTAGGATATTACATAAATACCTAAGATAAAAAGATATAGTCAAGTTATAGACTATATTTCTATATAAGGGTGCACATATCTACTGGAGAAAGTGGGAGATATAGTCACTTGGGTTTAGTCAATGCTCAAAATGCACAAATGGTTGGCATAGGAACAAGTTCCACAGGTGTACGTGGAACAAGAATGTTTCAAAGACCCATACTGCATAGGAAGGATAAAACCATTGTGATGGTTTTAATTTCACCCCATCTGGTGATACATTATTCATTGAGAATAATAATTCCTACAAGTAAGCAGTATATGGAATTTAGCTAAGATTGAAAAGAAAAATTAAAATTCAGTAATGGATTACATGTATCAAATTGCAAAGGGGTCTTATAAATTGAATACTAGGGTTGGTATTCAAATGAGTTGATACATGGATGGTACAATCCTGGTACCAATAAGTCTTGATTGGTTATACCAAGTCGGTATGCCTAAATCCATTAGAATTTTACTCATCATATTTAACTTCTAATATCATTAAATTGGTCATTGGGTGTCAAGATCATATTTCATGGAAAGTGTATGTATGATGCAACCAGAAAGGAATAATGACATTATCAAATGCCAATGAAGGTTAAAAGTTACTGAAATCCAGTTCTGGATTAAAGTAAGTAACAAGATCTTAGAGCATTCATTTCGAATGAATATTTTCCTTGTGTCTACCAAAGGTTAGTGGGAGTGCCAATGTATTCAATGAGAAATATGTTTGGCAATATATGGAAAATAGATATTGGTCTTCCAGTTAGTTAAGACCAAGATAAAAGTAATTCTCCAATGATTGAATCAAAGTAGCAACCTATGTTCTAGGGAACAAGATCTACTATGATGGATCTAAAGGTTGATTGGACCTAGTCAATCATACATATGGTGACATGGTATTAAAAAAATACAAGTTAGAATAATTCAAGTTCATAATTGTTATCAATGTCCCATGGATTAATCACTCTAGGTTGACATGTTCGGAACATGGGAAGAGATTAAAGTTGTGATTTGAGTTCCATACGCTTCATTTATGGATCAATCACATGTTCCATGATATGTAAAAGAATTGATAATTCCAGGATATACTTTATAGTAGGCAGGTATCAATTATTTCTAGGAGCACTACAAGTGTAGAAGTCAAAAGTATCATATTGTACTTCGAAAAGTAAAAATGATATGTACCTGGTATATGGAGAAGAAGGTATACTACTTATGGTGGGACACAAAATAGTAATCCTTAGATCAATTTGATCTAGTATAGTGGTTAGGCTAAGGTGATGAGCGTTTCAAGATCATAAAAACCATTGGTAGGCATACCTACAAATACCAGGCATGTTGCAGCTTCTAAGGCAGCTAAGAAGTAGTTATCAATCTCAATGATTTGTTTCAGTTATTGTAATTTCACCTAGTGATAAATTTATTATCATAATGTAAATTATGATATACTTACTATCTAAGATGTCAAGTTATCACAGTGGACAAAGAGTAATATACTCAGGGATACCATCGCTTGAGAAGTTTTACTCAAGGAGATGAGGTTGCATATAACAGAATGACCATGCAGAGGAAATGTGGCAGACCCAATAGTTAAAGTCGTAACTCAGCAGAAACATGATATTCATCATGTGACTAGCTAACAAGTATGGTTATAAAGTTGGATCTAGTTCAAGTGGGAGTGTTGAAATAGTGGGTTCCCTAGACCCAACTAATCAAAAAATTTGATTACCATATTGTGTATACAGTTATCTATACATGATGTCTTCTTAATATTATAGTGTAGATATTTCTCCATCTACTATTTAATGGTAATTTCCTAGATTAATTATCATATCGAAAGGTTATAGCAGATCCCAGGCTATAATGAGAACCTTAAGATACAATGAAATTAATCTTAAATATGTCTTATGGTCTAGTTACATATTACTGACTGGAAAAAGTAGATGTTTGACTATCAGGTGTTAGGGGCTCATAAGCATTGAGACTTCCTCTCATGAAGTTTTCACTTGGTGATCTCAAGTAGTGAGATCATGAGTATTGACCCGCTAATTGGAACACCATATGTTTTGGGTTTCATTGGTTGTTCCTATATATAGACATGTGTATTGGTCTAATGACTTGATACCATTACCAATGTGTACCATTTGATTGCGTACTTTGATGCAGGGAAAAAACCATGATATTGAAATCATGGCGAGGTAGCTTGTGTTGGGTACGTTGTTGGTGGTATGACATTGGTTGAATGATCAAGAAATGATTTTTCGCTTCTAAGTTAAGGAGGTTTTATATCCCAGGCCTGGTTGATTAGGATGGTTCTACCTTTATAAGTCTTTGGCCAAAGTATTCAAAGGTTAAATCCATCTGGAAAGATCAACAAATAATAAATCAAGAAAAGGACAATGACATGACTGTACATCCTTCTTTATGAGATATTTAATAACAAAGAGACTATATTACATAGTACATGTTTATGGGATGGTAGTCATTGTTATGACTATCCTTATCTCTTTAGGGGCCATAATGGGTTGCTAGATTCTTCTCTTGGTCTATGGATTTTATTCACTACTATTGAGTTAAGGCCCAGAGGGTCACACACAATAGCATATTTAAGAATCCTTCTTATTTAGAGAATAGGTATATTGGGAATGGTGGGCCCCACTACATGGTCTGAGTGTTGTCCAAGTTATAGATCACCGATAAATAAATAAATTCATTATTATTCAAATTATGAGTAATTGGATTGAATTTATTTAATGTATTTACAAGTTAAGTAAATATGAGAAAATATTAATCAAACAAATATTATTTTAATATTCAATATTCATTTAATATTAAGTGGGATAGAGATTCAAGTTAAATGACTCGGTTTTTATCACATAATATATTTTATATATATTATAGGTATGTGATAAAATAATAAATAATATTGACACATACTAGTTTAGAATAATTATTTATTTAGTGGATGTTAAAATAAATGGGGGCTAGGAAACCCAACCGAGTATTTGAAAACTCCACTATAAATAGAGGTGAGGCTCTCTTTCCATGTAACTATTCATTCATTTATGAATGAGAGCCTCTCTCTCCTCCCAATTTCTAGAGAGAAAGTATCTCCCTCTCAAGTGAGGGTCCAAGTATCACCTACAAGCATCGAAGGTAGAGGATCGTGGTGATCATCTGAGTGTTGAAGGTATCATCGGATCTCCATGCTAGCACCCAAAATTTGATGATCGACGTTCCAGTGGATCTTTGAAGTGTCTTTGGATGATCTAAATGGTTCTTGCTATGGATACTTCAAGAAATGATCGTCGATGGTGATTTTAAATCTACCTCGGCTTCATATATGAAACAGGTATGTTTTCAGTTTAATTTTTTTCTCTTTATAATTTACACAAGATCCTTGGACCTTACCGGGGCTTGTATCATTGGTGACGACAATTTTCATCATCCTGTCAGTAAAAATTTTAAAATCCCCACCCATCGTCTTCCTTTACGGGCCTCAAAACCTTTAAAATTATTCTATAAAAAATAATGTGCATACTCATATTTATAGGTTCTTGATACATATCCCTCTAATACACCATAAAACTCCCTAACAGTAAGGTGCGCGGTAGTGATACTTTCATGGGGTGGTTCGGCGTACATGGTTTGGGTCGTGGTATCGATGAGTTTGAACTTCTCCCGTAAATAGTTTCATTCATTCTTAAGTTGTTGGATCTCATATTGGGCTTGGTCAAGGGAAAATTTTAAAGATTTTATCTCTATCAGAAGCTCTGATAAATGGGATTCATAGGGTATAATACTACTGGTTGAAGCCATCACTTTTTTTTGTGTCAATTGGACTTATTAAAACCCTATATTTATACTAATCATATGATCACCATTCAATATCTATATTAACAATGGTACTAATTCTTAATAGTTATTTAAATCTGATAGGTTATAAAAAAACCAAATAAGTGCATGTGTTTTCTATAACCATATTATATAGTAATATATTTAATTAAATTTCATGGATAATTTTATATATATAATTTTTTGTAGTTACAATCCTTGTACATTTTCACCACACCATGGTGTACATCCAAGGGGGAAGTGTAAAAATACCTCATCACCTCCTCATGAAATGTGACCAGAACCACCATCCATCCCTAAAAAAGGATGAAGCTCTCTCCTCCTTCAAAAAATCCATCTTCTTCATCTCTTGACAATATCTGGTCATGAAAAACCTTACAGTAGATGTCTCCCAAATGAGTCTCTCACACATACTGGAGAATTGAAGGAGTCACCGATATCAAATGAAGAAAAACTACACCTCTCACCTCTATCAGTTCCAGCTACAACAAAGTCAACCACACAAATTCCTCTCAACTGGTCAAATAGGATATAAATCCTTAAGAAGGGGTACTTATTCTTTATAATCACATGAATCAGGTGACTATAATCATATAACCATAATCTCTCATCCGCCATTTTCATGAACAGAACTGGAGCTACCCATGGAGACACACTGAGTCTAATGAAACCCTTATCTAAAGGATCCTCCAATTGCATCCTCATCTCCTTGAGTTCTATAGGGTCCATTTGATATGCCGTAAAAGATGTTGGTGTAGTCTCAGGGTGAAAGTCAATGTAGAAATCCATATCCCTCTGCGGAGGTAGTCCTGGAATGTCCTTGGGAAATATTTCCTAATAATCCTCCACTACTAAATTAAAATAGATACCTAAAGATACCATTGAATCAATAGATAAACTCATAAACTTATTGGTGATGGGTTGCAGCTTCCTACCCATTAGACCCACTCATTCAACTATGATATTCCTCTCACCTATAAAGAGAATCTCATCTTATTTGTCCAAATGCATCGAAATCACCTACGATGACACTCAATATGGGATTGTGTTATGGAAATATATTCCATTCCCAAGATGATGTTATAATATTTCATCATGATGACCAAGTGGTCTCATGAGAAACTATCTCCTCCGAGCGCCATCTCGCATTGCCATAAGATAAGCGATATAGAAGAATCACTTCCTGTAGGAACCTCTAGCAGTAACTGTTGGGATAAAGTCTCAAATAGAATATCCATCTCTTGCATAATGGATAAATTAAAATAGTAATGACTCTTTTATATGTCTACTAGTACTAGGGTAAAAGCAAAAAACACAAATTGTACATCAAATCATCTCGTGTGCTACCTGGTCTTGGACCTTCATAGTCTACAGTTGTCTATAGCCTCGACTGTTAGCTCCCTAAGCCTGATATGGGCTACTTGGTAGTGGTGTTGGAAGTACCTCGTAGTTTATTCCTCCACCAATAGCTCCTCCCTATATAGTTTCACCTAATCCTCTGTATGCACTGCCTCCCTAGGGGTCTCCCTAGATATGTATGGGAGATCTCTAATTACGGAACTACCTCTATCATGGTGGTCCATCCACCATCTACCTATCCTTATCAGCATGATGGGTCAGGAAATAATGTGTCATGTGACCCCTACCATCATAAACATAGCATCATCCCTCTCTTGGTTAGATGGATCCTCAATGAAATCCCTAATCCGTAGATCCGCATGTCTACTCCCAAGAATGAGAATGTATCCTCTACCAAGACCTTAACTTATAGTTCCTACTATCTGATATAGATTATTCATCTAAGTATGTACACTTTCAGCTCTAACCATCTGTAATCCCTCTACTCGGAAGATCTCAATCGCCAGATCCCACTCTAGAACTCCAGTATAGGTCAGAAGGCACAAGGAGACTATGATGACATGAATGTCTCTGTAGAGACCATGCTTTAACTTCCATGTCTGGAAGAAACCATCCCATTCCATATCTAGGGAGTAACATGTGAGGTCAGTGAACCTCTTAGCATACTCTACAATGGTTATGTCACCCTTATATATCCCAAGAATTTCATAAATATTCATTGAGAATTAGAATTAGGGGTAATACTCCATGAAAAATAATTGATAGAAGTCTAACCATGTGAGCATCGTCTCAACATGGATTTGTGCCACCAGACACCACCAACTCCCTTTTTCTCCATGGAAAATACTAGTTATCAGTGAAACCATCTGATCGGTTGGGGTTTGAACAATTCTAGAGACTCGGACCACTAACTCAATCCAATCCTCCTCTACTTGCAAGTCAAGATCATCGAGAAAACTCAATGGTATCTGATGTTTAAATAACATGGAATCTTAAACCTATATGTATCATCAACCTAAATTATTATTAGTATCTGTTGCTTGATAGGTAGGGGTGTTTATCCCTGCCTGTTTGGAGGAAACACCTCATGATATGGCCCCTGAACTAAGGCAGCATTTCTCATTGGATCATTGTCACAATCTTGTGTCGTTAACCTGGCTAGTTGTATTCGTAGAGGAATCCCAAAATTTATCAAGATGTATTATGGTTATATGATAATATATATAAGGAGTTGAATCAATAAGAACATTAAAATGACTCAATATTATATGATTCATGTACTTCTATTCCATGTAACCAATGTCTTGGTATACTGAGTCAAAAAATAGTTAGTCAAAGTCTTGGTGAATGGATACATCAGATGCTACACAAACACTAGGTGACCTAGCCTAAAACCCACAGTAAAGACACTTCAACATTGTTTTCATAAGCCCTAACCAATCATCACAAAGGGGACAACTCCAAACATCATACTAAGGAATGAACTACTTTGATACCACTTTATCACAACCCAACCTACTAGGGACCTCATGGTTAGAATAAGGTTGGGTGAGACAACCCCAATCCCACCTCTAATAGGTTAGGGTTTTTTGACAAGAACTGAGAAGGCATAACTAAAATGGGAGGTCTTTTCTTAATGTATTTGTATTCATGCACATAATCATCTCCATGAAAAAGTGTATATGAATATAAATAAAAGATTATAACATCTAGAGTAAAACCATGTATAAAATAACCTCTAGTGAATACATTAGAGTATAATAGTATAATCTAAAGATAAAAAGTGAAAAATACACGTCCAACCAGAAATGTAGTCTTAATCTGACAATAATTGGAAATGGGGAAAATTGATAGAATCTAACTCCTGATCTCCAGGTCTAACCATCGTACATAGTCAATTCACCCAAGAATCACTATGCTCTACCAATTTCATCATAAAAATATTTTTTTCCTATATAATACATGACTCGTGATGGAAAATCTCATGCAGGGGTTATTATATACATACCCAATAGGATGACCCAAAAACCATAAGGGGAGAAATATAAAGATACAATAGAGGTCTCAACCCATAGTAAGAGGAAAATGAAAAACAAATAAATACATATATATATATATTCTCATAAAGAACCCTAATAGAGAGAGAAAGGGGATATTCATCTCATAGCCCAACCATAGTCGATGAGCCTACCTACAACTCCAAAAGTTTATCTCTGATGTCTAGCATCACATGAAACCTCATAAGAATCTGTTTGGAGGGGCCCATCCCTTGTAACAATGTTCCAGAGCTGAGGGAGCCGCAACTCATGTGGATCACCTTCTCCTCATGGGAGTTCAAAGACGGGGGAGTATCACTCCATAGATAGAGGACTTGTGCCCTACGGTGGGGGAGTAATGACTCTACCTATATAAAGACACTACTAGAATATGAAATATTTTTTATGGGATGTTTTTTATGGGAACCCATATCAAATGGTCATTTTTAAGGGGGGTCATTACAAATGGATCTTGGCTGAAAATCATGTTGCAAAAACTATTTTTTTCGATGGGTCACTACAAACAAATTTTTTTACGATGGGGGACTCTCCCATCATAAAAATATTTTACTAGTTATATATATATATATATATTAGAATTTGTTATGGGATTGATCCCCCATCACAAATAATTATTTTTTACTGGATTGATCCACTGTCACAAATAATATAAATAAATTAAAAGAAAATAAAAAAACATCATGATAATATAAAAACACAATATATAAAACTGTAAAAATCTAAATTAATAACAATATGTTCATTCAAATGTTTATCATAATAAATGTGTCAAAAAAATACATATATCACTAAGGAGAGGGAGTCATCTGGAGGAGGTGGTGGAGGTAACTTCATCCCTATACCATGCATCAAACATCACATATACTCCATTATATGTTGTTATTGCTTCTCGTGCACTCGACACTGCTCCTAATGCTGCTAATGTTGTCAATGAAACTATTCCTACACTCTACATAGGGTCTCTATAACCACATCCTAAGCTCGTAGGTTCCCCTCAGACTCTGTAGCTAATGATGACAACTCTCCATGATATCCCCTTAAGCTAGAATATGACAACACAGTAGTACCAAAATAATTTTCAGGCGTTAATTGAGAACTGATTCCAACAACTCTATCTTTCTTGAAAGCATACTGAGTCACCTACATCTATTCTACATCACCAAATCTTGATGCATTGGTGGCATGACCCTCAGTCTCAATCTGAATTTCATAATGTGTGTGAGAATTCACAGCTTCATATGACTCCTTCAAATGCAATTTAAAATTAAAATAGTTAAAATAATATTTTTAGTTAATTTTAAAAACTCAAAAAAAATCGTACTGGCCACAATCTGATGTTGTTGACCATCAGTAATATCTCTATTGATAGGGTCAGTGTACATCCTATTGTAAACATCAAACTATGTAATATCAGGTTTCTCAAATACCTATATGAATAATAAAATAAATATTTGACATTTATAGTTATATAAATTATTAAATAAAAGTACTTACCAGATGTCATCGATGAGTACTAAAAATAAGACTACCAGCTCTATGTGTGACCTCCTGCCTCCCTTGATTCTACCGACCTAATGATGGTCTCTTCTAAAAAATATCTTCCATCCAGTATGATCACAATCCATCCCAAACCTAAGAGGATATGTAATCAAGTCGATGGTTGTAGAAAGGATGATCAAAATTGTGACTAAAGATTTATCCATGGCTCTCTTTCTCAGATTGTGAAAAAATTGATGACAATAATCATGCATGCAGACCTCATAGATAGAGTTCTTCATGCTATCATCGATGGGATACCATAAACCCTAAAAATAATTAATATTATAAATTTAATAATTAAATAAATTTAAAATAACTATTATATATTTATGTATCATCCAATGATCAAACATGAAATGTTGAACATCAATGGTAATACAATCCCACGTTACCCATGCTCCAAAAAAATAACTCTTCAGAATAACACTCTCCTATCCAATAGCTATATGTGAAAAAACTATGGGAAAATAGAAAAAATAATAAAACAATTAGTACATAAATAAATAAATGAAAATTAATAATAAAAAAATAACTAAATTACACAACTAAATATACCTCCGCATACGTGGATCAAAATAAATATGTGCATATTTATCAAGAATAGGGTCGAGAATCATCAATCTCACAAGACCATGACCCCTCTGAGTTGATGAACTGCCTAAAACCTGTGGGTAAAATGATGAAGCATCAGGCTCATCACCAGGAAGTATAGCATCCTCAAGGCTCAAGAACATCTCATAATAAGTCTCATCATCCATCTAAAATATGAAAATAATGTTGTCAATAATTAATTGAAGATGAGTGTTATATATGTATATATATTATTATTATAACTAGTATATAATTTTTTTATTCTTCATCTTCATCCTCATCTTTTTATATGACGGTGTAAATATATTCATATTCCTTATTAGTATCATAAAATTAAATAGGAGTTTTAGCTTTATCATCTCTTGCTAATTCAAATTCATTTATTACATCATCAGCATCATTATCACCATCGACCTAAATTTGGGGTGTCATCATCAATACTCATGACTATTGGTTAAAAACATGTATTTGGAGTTGTCTCTTGAAAATTTTCAATTATTTTCACTTCAATAGAACCACTTTCACTTCTCATAAACTGATTTTCATGGGATTTCATTTTTATAATGCTCCACCAATCAATTTACTCTCTTGAAGAAACATAATAATTTAAAATTGAAAAAATTTCACCACATATAAATTATAAGATTTATCCATTTTGGATGATGGGTTACTCAATACATAGAGTATATTATTAATTTTATTAGCATGTTTTGATACCTAAAAAAATTAAAGTCAATTATCAATATAAAAAATAATAAATTTATTTCATATGTTAAACAATAAAAAATTTACTTTATCACTCTTTGAAAATAGTAGGAAAAGTTATGTTGACAACATTTTTCAAGGAAAGATGGTGTGATTTGTGGAAACTGTTTCTTGATATAATCATCATATAATCTATAAATAAAATAATATTAATTTAATTTTTTTTTAAAAAAATATGTGATAGTAGCACTCAATTTAAAAATCATGTCATTTTTTCATAGTTTAGGACAACATATGTATGATCCCTATAATGTTCATCATCTAAAATACATCGTTCATGAACTCCACCAAAGCCAAGTTTAGGCTGATTAAACTCTAATAGTTGAATTTTCAGTGCATCTTCAAATTTTTCCTCATTACAGTCCATTCAGTAATGTTTTGAAGGATATTTGGGTTGAAAATAATTGGAGCAGAAAATAGAAATTTATTCCTTGTAATTACCCAAACTTTTTATAAAAAAACCCTTGTGATTTAATTAAATGTCTTATTATGTATTATCGTTATAGAAAAAACCTGAACTTATTTAGTTTTATTATATCCTATTGGATTTAAATGACCATTAAGCATCATTACCATTGGTAATATAGTTATTGAATAGTGATCACATCATTACTCCTTTTTTATATTCCTATTGTCTAACATGTATTATTCTATTAATGTTATTATATGTTTATTCTAATACTGGTCTATATAGCTCACCCCTTTCTTATGTCTGTCCCTAGGTTATCCCATGTAGTTTTAAGTACGATCATGTTAAAGAATTTTCCAATAAAAATGATGTTTTTCCTTGTTTTAAGTTGTTATATAATGTACCTAATTCCCAAATAAAATAGAATTCTTGATCTTATGGTTGTATTAAGTGTACTCTTATGTAAAAAATCATGAATTAAAGTGTAATAAAGATCGGTGTTGTTATAGTTGGTATCAAACGAAAAGTTTAGTTATTTTTGGGATAAGGATTATAAAACCCTAGTGAAAGCCTTAGGGATAAAACTAAGTATAAGAAAACATCACTAAATTTTGTTAATCATATATTAAGTGGTTTATCAAGTAAATACACCCCTATCTGGATACTACAAGTGAATGTGGCTCTGCCATAGATGTAAATATGGGTAAAACCCAAAAACACCACGTTGATCTAAACTCGACCAGGAACTAGTGCACGATAGTGGGTCTTGTTGCACACCTAGTTTGACACTCTCAGGGGATATGCTTTGGTAAATTCATAATCTCATTATGAACCACTATTAAGGGAAAAAATACTCATATTAGTATATATTATAAAATAGATCACGGATAACATAGATTTAAGCCTAGAAATTCATAAGTTAAAGAAATACATATCATTTATAAGTTATCCCTTTAATGTCTTTGGATTTTCATTTATGTGTTTAATAAATTAAAAATATTCATCCCTAATTTTCCATTTATTCTAGACAATGTAAGGAAATATGAGAAATCAGGTAAAAATCCATGCAATAGGCAATGTGATGACTTCCCCAACGAGATTACCAACCCAATGGGAGCAAAAATCACAAACTTTATGATGATACTATCCCAGTTGAATCGGGTTATAAATATAAACCTAGATTAGGAGGATCATAAAAATAATACTAAGAGAGAACAATCTATAATTGGGACCTTTATGTGAAAAATGATTTGAATTTAAATGAATCGTATGATCCCTTAATCATAGAACAATGAATCAACTCCATTGAGAAGATCTTATCCATACTTCAATATTCTGAACAAGAGAATGTTCTACTATTTGTTTTTCATATAAAGGGTAATATTATCATTGGTGGAAATTGATAAAGAATATAAAGCTTGTGAAAGAGATCGAAGCGATGGGGTGGAAGGAATTCTAGAAAATGTTTTTCAATAAATATTTTCCTCACACTCTTCAACTTAAAATGGAAATAAATTTCATTGCCCTCAAGAAATGACATGATGAATCTATCAGGTCATACAAGTAAAACTTCACAATACTTGAATAATGCACCTTCAGCTTTGTCATTAACCCTGAATGGAGGGTAGACCACTTATTTGGTGGGCTAAAACCAAGTCTATAAAAATTCCTAGTGATAAAAGACTTTGATAGCTATAAGAAAATTTCCTGATGTGCCCTAAAAGTTGAAATGGATATTTTAGAATCTCAAGGGTGTCATGGGGACAAGAAGTGGAAAGTGGAGTTTAATTTTGGCAGTTAGATAGAGAAATATAATGGTTCCAAGATATTTCAACATCACAGTTGTTAAAGGTGCGGAAATAATCCCCCCAAAAATTGCCTAAGGGGGTGAGGAAATGCTTTAAATGCAGGAAGAAAGGGCACCTAACTAGCGATTGATGGAAGGAGAAACCCACTAATGTGATGGAGGAAAGTAATTCTCCAATAAACCCTTAGTTAATTATTCATGGCATCAACTTCAAGGAATTAGGGAACATTTCAAACCAATGCACAAAGCAAACAGTTTTTATAGACAACCAACAACCTCTAAGGGAGTAAGGGTGATAATTTTTCATCACAACCGCTGAGGTGAATCCTGAAAACAAAGTGGTGGGGGTATGTTAGTTATTCATTCAAGAATAGAAAACGTTCTTTTTATTATGGTTTTATGAATTCATTCATATCACGAAAGTTTCACAGAACTATTCAAACATCACCACAATTCATGGAAGTAGAGCTATCAATGAAAATGAAAAATGGGGAAATTATTGCATCACAAGTATATAACTCCTCCCCTATCAAAATTTGTGGGTGATCTTCCCAAAAAATCTTGTCATACTCCCTTTGGGATAATTTTATGCAATTATTGGTATGGATTTGGTTTCCCTATAAAGAACCATCATAAATTGTTGTGAGAAGGAAATCACTCTCTATATTGTGAATCGATCCTCGATTCTTTACAATTGTAATGAGGAGGGATGAATATTATTTAGAAACTCTATCTAAATAATGGATATTATTTCCCTATGAGTAATAATATATAGTTCTAATGATTGATTCTAAGGAAAGAATCATCCTTGAAAATGTGCCTATTGTGAGGGAATACTCTGATGTGTTTTCTGAGGAATTTTTTAGTCTTCCTCCTAGATGAGAGGTTGAATTTTAAATTGAGCTTATACCTGGGTTGTTACCATTATTCAATACTCCATATAGAATGGATTTTGTGGAAGTTGAGGATCTAAAGAAACAAAAACAATAGAATCTAGGTAAAGGGTTCATACACCCAAGTGCTTTACCTTGGGGTGCACCAGTCCTCTTTGTAAAGAAGAAATATGGGTCAATGTTCCTTTTATTTGATTATAGTGAACTTGATAAAATAATAATAAAGAAAAAATATACTATATAATGGATTCATGACTTATTTGATCATCTACATGGATCATAATACTTCTCCAAGGTGGATTTGTGGTCAGAATATTACCAAGTTAGAGTGAATGAGGATATCCCCAAGACTGCTTTTTTGTACAAGGTATGGGCACTATGAGTTCATAGTAATGTAATTTAAACTCACTAATGTTCCATAAATATTCATGGAATTGATTAATAGATTCTTTAGAGATTACCTTGACAAATTTTTTATAGTATTTATAGATGATATTCTAATATTCTCCATAACCAAGGAGGAGAATAAGGAGCATCTGAGCATTATGTAAAAGACCTTGAAAAAGGAGAAGATTTATGAGAAGTACATAAAATGTGAGTTCTGGTTAAAGGAATTATCATTATTAAGGAATATCATCACAAGAAATGGGATATTTATGGACCCTTCAAAAATAGAATCAATTAAAGGATGAATGAGGACAATATATGTGACAGATATCCGTAGTTTCCTTGGATTAGTTGGGTATTATTGTCGATTTTTGAGAAATATATCATGATTTTCAGACCCTCAAACCAAGATAAATTAGAAGGGAATCAATTTTTCTTGTAATGATGAATGGGAAGAGAGCTTCAAGGGGATAAAAAAGAGGCTTATCACTACACTTATGCTCACATTACCTATAAGTAGAGAGAACATTTCATGGTATTTAGAGATGCTTCAAAGAAGGGATTGGGATATGTGTTGATGTGGGATGAAAAATTCATAGCCTATACTTCAAGGTAGTTGAAAGTCCACAAACAAAACTGCCCAATGCATAATTTGGAGTTGGTTGTAGTGATCTTCACATTGAAAATATGGCGGCATTATCTCTTTGGGGAGAAGTGTGAAATATATACAGATCACAAAATCCTTAAGTATATATTCACACAAAAAGATATGAATATGCACTAACCAAGATGGGTAGAGCTTATCAAGGACTATGAATTCTCAATTTTCTACCATCCTGGGAAAGTGAATAAAGTGGTAGATGCTTTAAGTAGAAAGGATCCATCAATTCTTTCATTGATGATAATTGAGAGGGATCTGATCTTCTTAGATTTGGAAAGTATATACATGGGAATCATAAAGGTAGGAACATCATCTATCCTTTCACAAATGATTGTTCATTTATCCCTTTTAGATAAGATAAAGGATGCTCAAAGAGATGATGTGGGAATTTAGAGGAAAGTGGAAACTATAAGAAAAGGGAAATCCTCTTAGTTCAATGTTAATGAAGAAGGAGATGTGAGATATGGGTCACGACCATGTGCACCATCAAATACTAATTTAAATAAGGAGTTTTTGGATAATACACATGTCGCGGCCCGTCCTCGGGGCCCGTGTCGTGACTACCCCAAGCCCGCATTCCATAGGCCAGGGGCTGGTGACTAGCACCAAAGGCGTAAATCTCGTTAACTGGGAAGGCATTGCCTATACAAAACATAAACACATCCAACCAGAGTACAAGCGGAAGTAATACACTAAGTACAAAATAAAGTGTTGAAAATTAAATGGGACAGAATACAAACCCAACTGAAAAGTACATCTACCACTGAACGAAAGTACAACAGAAAAGACTAACAACTGGAAGAATAGAAGCAGCTCCTGGGTCGTCCACCTCGGATCCTACCTGAAGGGTAGGTACAGATAGCGCAGCTCCTGTATCGTCCACCACGGATCCTACCTGAAGGGTAGGTACAGATAGCCTCCACAACGCTCTTGCCCGTCAACCTCCTCCGAGTCTCATCTCGTCGTGAAGTCCACCTCCGAAAACTGACTCATCGTGAGGTCCACCTCCGGGTACCGTCCAGTCCTCGAACACTCGGCCTCTGTCAGTGCTACCCGTCGTCTGCAACCAACACAATGAGGTGAGGGCATAGCCCGTACAGGGGTGAGTATATGATACTCAGTAGTGACCCTGAGACCCTCAAGGTCTCACTAAATCCAACAAGGATTACCACAAAGAAAAAACTCAACAGATAACCCTTACTTAGGTATAAGCCCATACTTATACCAAAGTTATCAAGTAACCCATATCAATCATGAGGAAACACAAAGGTTATGAAATCAACGGATAACCACCACCCAGGTATATGCCCATACATATACCTAAGTTATCAAGTGACCCATCTCAATCATGAGGTAAACACAAAGGTCATAGACTCATCTCAAAAGAGGATTTTCATTATCAAAACCATAACTGCTGAAGAGCCCAGTCTCTGGCGAGTACAGTGATCCTGTCACAACTCCGAGGTACTGCTCACTAACCTAAAACTGCTGAGGTACTCCTCCTATAGAGTACCATGGGACAGCCACCCAAACACAGAAGTGCTTCCCGCCAGGGTCTGCCACCCAAACACAGTAGTGCACCCCCCCTAATAGCCTACAAAGGTAATCCTTCTGTTGAGTACCGTGGGTCTGCACCCAAACAAAGTAGTGATCCATCTGCCATGGGTATTCACCCAAACATAGTAGTGCTCTATCCACTGGGCTAGTCGACTCACTCCAAGTCGAGTCGGTCAAGTAGTCGTCAGGTCTCAGCTAGCTACACGGTCTCCGTACTCCGTACGCTCGTCTCCGGGAGGGTCTGCTCCACGAGATACAGGTCGATACTCCAATTATCACAAAGTCCCACGAAGAAGTATCTCAAAGGACAACCTCGTCATAGGGATCTCAACGCAACAGACGACGCGTCAATCGGACGCCCGGTCTGTGAGTTATTAGTCTTTTCATCCCAGGGGCCCGGCTGGTTTTGTGTGCAAACCAACCCGGCCATATCTCAATTGTACCCTGAACTCTCATAGGGTATACTCATAGGGACCATTTATCAACGGGATCACCAACGCCGCTGACGGTTCGTCAAACGGACGTCCGGTCTGAAAGTTATCAGATTTTCCGTTCCAGGGGCCCGGTTGGATTTCAGGTACAATCCAACCCGGCCACTATCCAACTGCATCCAAACCTCAGGCTAAGTATGCCAAAATTTCCGTCTCATCAAGAGGAATCCAACAAAGTCGACGGCACGTCAATCAGACGTCCGGAACTCAAGTTATAAGCGTTTCCGCTCCGAGGGCCCGGTTGGTTTCGTGTTCGAACCAACCTGGACGTACCCAAAGTTCTCTGAAACCTTGAGTTTAATATAAAAAACAACCGTCTCGATCCAAGGATCTCATCGCAACTGACTGTGCATCGATCAGAGGTCCGTAGCCCAAGTTATGGGCGTTTGAACGAAAACTGCCCGAAATTTGGGGGTTCGGGCCCGGTCCGACCCGGGTCCAGGTCTGGCCCACTAGGTCGCTACCCAACCCAGCCTAGGTGGCCCAGCGGCCTGCCGCGCTCGGGCGGCCCGCTTGGCCAGCTCGGCTGGCCGAGCTCAGCGGAACAGGGGGGCACGCTGCCCCCCTGTTTGAGTAACCGTGACCCCCACGTGGGGGGCCGCTCCTTTGGCCAGTGGACGCAGCCTGGTGTCGCATCCCCCTCGGTCCCGCGCGGCTGCGGGACCAGTCACCTACCGTTGCAGCTTCAGCCGCAGCGGTCCCTCCTGGAGGCGCGCCGGGACGCCGCCGGTGAATTCCGCGGGCCACCGGAGTTGCTCCGGTGGTCCGTTTTTAATTCCGTTTGTGCCAGCGTTCACCTTGGGTCTCGCACTTTACTATGGAATCATCAAACCACCTCTGTAGCCCGTTCTGTCAACACCTGTCGATCTTCCATCAATTAAAAAATTTGCGGAGCCTTCGAATCGCCGCAATGGCGCAGCGCTTCTTTGCTCGTTCTTCATTGATTCCGCGCGGTGTCATTGCACCGCACCACCTTTGCTCGTGCCGCAACGAGTACAGCCAACAAAAGGGGGAGGAGGGTCGGTCATGTTCATGCGGTCTGACCTCCTCTCATTATTACGATAACAGGCAGCTCAAACGACTATCAACAAAATAATCAAAGGCCGAGGATATAATCCACATAAATTAAATTAAACCAAACCCCCTACTTGGATATTTGACGTCGCACATCGGGTGTCGCGGAGAATGGCGTCTCGGGGGTTGGAAGTAGATTCCATGGATGTCGGGGTGCGTCCGAGGAGGAAACGACGTCTCCTCACTTGTTGCGGTGATGAAGAAGGAAGGTACGTTGTCGTTGGCGATGATCACCACGGTCGGCGACTTCTCCCTTGTCATGGAGGAAGAAGAAGATGTAAGAATCTAGGTCACCGAGTCTTCTAAGTCGAGGGGTTGATGTTCTTCGTCGGAGAAGAACTGTTCTTCACGGAGAGGATGATGTTCTTCCATCCAAGAGGAACTTCCTCCTTTTACACAAGAGCTCTTTCCCTTTTCTCCCCACACAAAATGTGTTAAAGTAAAATAATAGGTTCATGCTATTATTTTATTAACACAAGTATTTCTTTTCAAAATTCATAACACTTAGTTAATTAATTGAATAGGTTCAGTTCATTAATTAAGTGATGTGTTGGCGAGAGTTAAGGGAGAGAGAGAGGAAATGGAAGGTTACTCAATTTAAGATGAGTTACAAAATTAAAGAGGGGGTTTTAAGGAGTTTTGGGGAAAGTGAAAAGGTGGGGGATTGTGTGGGCCCCACATCACCTTTAATCCTCTCATGGGTAGTTAGGGGATTTTGGGTCCCACCCTAACTACCCCATGTTGGATATAACCACTAGGATAAAGAATTAATAAAAAAATTGTTCCATAATTTTTTTATTCAATTCATTATTAATCCACAAATTTTTAACAACTCCTCCCGAGAAAACGCATCTTCGGTAATGGTCCTCTTAAGAAATTACCAGTGTTGCGGTTTCATTGGTGCCCTAGGATTTCAATTCCGATCACCGGTTCAAAAGTTAGGAAAACCCGCTCGTTCGTTCACTGAACGTACCCGAGCTAAACTTCGTAAATTGATTCCGGGCACATCGGGCCTTGGAATCAGGTGCCGTCAGAAACTGCGTTCTTGTAAAATCCTAAAGAAATTAAGAAAAAAATTTCCTTGAAATTTATGGGTCTTTAAATTACTCCCACCACAGGGCTTTACGTCCCTGTAAAGCATTAACACAAACTAGGGATACAAAAGTGGTACTGAGCACGCAACTGAGCCTCCTGCTCCCATGTGCTCACCTGGAGGTTCCCATGTTGCCTATGAAAGTGCATAAGAGGAATCAACCATCCTTGTAGGACCCAATCCTGTCGATCCTCAACCTCTACTAGAACCCCGCAAAAGTCACCCTATCGCCAACGTCCAGCTCCCTATGGTCGATGATATGCTTCGGTTCAAGCACGTATCTCCCCAGTTGAGATACGTGGAAGTCGTCGTGCACCCTATGCAACTAATGTGGATGGGTCAAACGGTAAGCCACCTTGCCTACCATGCTGAGGACCTGAAAAGGTCCGCTTAACCTCGGAGATTACTTGCCGCCTCGGCCACACCTCCGTAAACCTCGTCGAGGTGAGACCCGTATAAGGACGTGGTCGTCATCCTCGAACTCCAGAGGCTTCCTGTCAGCTCTGTGCAGTCTCATCTGCCATGATCCGTAGGCGATCACTGACCACTCCTACATCAGGACACACCCGAGTCCGGTCCCTAATGCGTCATAGTGAACTATGTAACCAACGCCCACAGGTTGGGCGCACCGGTAACCCAGCTCCTGAAAGCTCTGCTGGAAGTGGTACCGCAACTCTGGAGAATTCTGGCACAAAGGTAAGTTTGGCCATCTCCTGAGTGACCGAATACACCCTATTAAGCATGATTCCGTCCTGTGCTGCCTAGGTTTTCCTTTTCACCGACCAAGGAAAACCCCATCCCAACGTTGTAGATATACCACAACCTTTTTGCCTAATACAGTCAATCTGAGCATGAACTGTGAATCTAATCCATACCGAGACCAACGTCGTAAGGCCTCGACGCTACCACCAAGAGATTCAAACTGAAACTCTCGCCTCTAGGGTCAGATAACACTGTCAGTGTAAGTTCTATTATCGAGTCTCCTTCCAAAGGTATCTCCAGACGTGAGGGTCAAGTCCACGGCTTACCGGAAACTCTAGGTCTGGGACAAGATTCGTGGAAGGAATGATTCATATCAACGTCTGTTACTTCGGAATCTAGTAGGGGACACAGACTGTCCCTTGAATCATTCTTAGAGCCATCGGGTCACACTTCATGACCGCATGCAGCTACTCTCTTCCCCTACCCTCCAGCTCCCTAAGCCTGGAGGGGACAACAAAGGCGGGTGGTTGTAACATATTGAAATGTACACCACCTCATGTTTCTCTCCTAGCTCTGCCTCCACGTCTGCTTCTCTGTAGATTTATCTATCCATTTTTACTTCCTCTACTTGAAACATTTAACACACCCAAGTCTCCGAGACTGGCGCCAGTTTCCAGCTTTCCCACTGCTAACCTTCACTGACTGTATCCATTCAGCAAAGAATTTCTCAACCACAAAGGTTATTTCTAGAACCCTAGCCTAAGTAGGAATGCATAGAGAAAAGGTGTTGGATCAGATATCCTTAAACACACCACACTTAGAGGTCTGAGCTCTATAGCACTGATCGAATCGTATTCATCGAGTACCCAGAATGCTCGGTACGCCTCGATGAATACTCAGCTACCGAAACGTCATCCTGCCGAAGCTGTATAAGCTCTAGAAAACTCTCAGCCACCTCCTCAAGTCAGTCCTCAACCGCCTGTGAGTCAGGTTCACCTCGGAACTTGTGGCTATCTGATGTTGGAACATGTGTAAGGTAGTAAGCCTACATGTGTCATCTACTAGTACCACCGGTTGTAACTGCTGACCATCTGGTAGTGATGTATAGCTGACACACTACCCGAAGGCACTATCTCAGGCATCGGTCCACGTACCAAAGCCTCATCACTATGCGGACCATCCTCATGGTCATTCACTAGAAAACACTAGTAGCCAAGTCCATCATCCACTCTATTGATGTCTTAGCTAGGCAGAAAACTCTAGCAATCGCCTCCAGCCAGTGCTTTGTTGTCTGGGAATCTACCTCACCTCGTAACCTCAGAGACCTCTACTACTGGAACTCGTGCAACGCGCTCTGCCATTGTGCATAGTTCACTAGTATGGCTAGTGTAATATACTACCCAACAGGTGGTGGTGGTGATGGTACACCACCCGAGGGTGCCAATATAGTAAAAAGGGACCCGCACCGGAGCCTCGTCGCTCGGTGGGCCATCATCATGTACTATCTCAGTACTCCAAATGATTGTCTGCATAGAGACATCCTGAACAGATGCGACACGGTCAAACGATTTATACCTGGTGAGCTGACCAGGTTTGAGCTGACTTTTAAACTTTTTGAAAACTCACACGCAATTAGTGTTTTCGTGCACAAAGTCAGAAATCAGTAGTCAGGGTCCTGGTGTATGGATACCTCGGTCGCCGCACCAACACTGGGCTCCCTGAACTGAAGACCACACTCGGTACCCTTAACACTATTGCTTCACAGAAAAGGAAGATCAGAGTCCTAAGTTCCGCGGTAGAACCGACTCCTCTGATACCAATTTGTCACGACCCGTCCTTAGGGCCCGTGTCGTGACTACCCCAAGCCCACCTTCCATAGGCCAGGGGCTGGTGACTAGCACCAAAGGTGTAAATCCCGTTAACTGGGAAGGTATTGCCTATAAAAAACATAAACACATCCAACCAGAGTACAAGCAGAAGTAATACACTAAGTACAAAAGAAAGTGATGAAAAGTAAATGGTCTAGAATACAAACCCAACTGAAAAGTATAGCTACAACTGAACAAAAGTACAATAGAAAAGACTAATAGCTGGAAGAATAGAAGCAGCTCCTGGGTTGTCCACCTCGGATCCTACCTGAAGGGTAGGTACATATAGCGCAGCTCATGGATCATCCACCACGGATCCTACCTGAAGGGAGGTACAGATAGCCTCCACAACGCTCTCACCCGTCAACCTCCTCCGAGTCTCGTCTCTTCATGAAGTACACCTCCGAAAACTGACTCATCATGAGGTCCACCTCTAGGTACCGTCCAGTCCTTGAACACTCGGCCTCTTTCAGTGCTGCCCGTCATCTACAACCAACACAACGAGGTGTGGGCATAGCCCATACATGGGTGAGTATATGATACTCAGTAGGGACCCCGATACCCTCAAGGTCTCACTAAATCCAACAAGGATTACCACAAAGAAGAAACTCAACAGATAACCCTTACTTAGATATAAGCCCATACTTATACCTAAGTTATCAAGTAACTCATCTCAATCATGAGGAAACACAAAGGTTATAAAATCAATGGATAACCACCACCCAGGTATATGCCCATACATATACCTAAGTTATCAAGTGACCCATCTCAATCATGAGGTAAACACAAAGTTCATAGACTCAACTCAAACCAGGATTCTCGTTATCGAAACCGTAACTGCTGAAGAGCCCCATCTCTGGAGAGTACAGTGATCCTGTCACGACTCCGAGGTACTGCTCACTAACCTAAGACTGCTGAGGTACTCCTCCTGTCGAGTACCGAAGGTCAACCACCCAAACAAAGTAGTGCTTCCCACCGGGGTCTGCCACCTAAACACAGTAGTGCACCCCCCCCCCCTAATAGCCTGCAGAGGTACTCCTTCTGTTGAGTACCGCGGGTCTGCACCCAAACACAGTAGTGCTCCATCTGCCATGGGTCTGCACCCAAACATAGTAGTGCTCCGTCCACTGGGCTAGTCGACTCACTCCAAGTTGAGTCGGCCAAGCAGTCGTCAGGTCTCAGCCAGATACACGGTCTTCGTACTCCGTACGCTCATCTCCAGGAGGGTCCGCTCCACGAGCTATAGGTCAATACTCCAAGTATCAAAAAGTCCCATGAAGAAGTATCTCAAAGGACCGCCACTACTGGAAATTGGGTCTATACCCACGGTTTTCCACAAAACCGTGGGTATAGGTCCCTCCTATACCCACGGTTTTCTTGAACCGTGGGTATAAGATAGTATGGGAACCTATACCCACGGTTTTCCAAAACCGTGGGTATAGGTCCCCTAAACCCACGGTTTTCGACAAAACCGTGGGCATAGGTGTTTTTGGAAGACCTATACCCACGGTTTTGCCGAAACCGTGGGCATAGGTTTATTGTGAAGACCTATTCCCACGGTTTTTAAAAACCATGGGTATAGGGGGTATTTTTTTCAAACACCTATACCCACGGTTTTGAAAAATCGTGGGTATAGGTTTCCCGCGTTATGGTGGGGGAAAATGGGAAAAAAATTGTGCGGGACAAAATAAATTTTATGCGGGAACAATGCCTTAAATAATATAAATATACGGATGCCAATTTTTATAAATATAAATTCAGTAGCTTGGTTGGTTTAGATCTCCGTTCACTTCTAGGAAGTGCGGTGTTCGAATCTCAGTCATTGCAATTTTTAAATATACCGACAGTATTAATATAAGTATAAAATCGTATGAATACATGAATAAAATCCTCGTATCTTAGTTGGTTCGTCGTTCTACTCATTCCCTCCAGGTCGCGTGTTCGAAACCCGCTGATCACGGTTTTTTTAGATAACAGCATTATTATTAATATATTATAATAAAATTATATGTATATACATATAATTTCGGCAGGTCGGTTGGTCCGCTATTGGGTTGCAGCATTGAGTCGCTGCTTGTGACGCGGGTTTGAAACCTGCGGCCCCCAATTTTTGAAAATTTTAAATCTCCCACGGTTTGAAAACCGTGGGTAA
Organism: Viscum album; assembly: GCA_963277665.1. Lineage (NCBI taxonomy): Eukaryota > Viridiplantae > Streptophyta > Magnoliopsida > Santalales > Viscaceae > Viscum > Viscum album. The sequence continues at coordinate 464,432,990 of OY728138.1, forward strand.
AATTCCTTACCACGCTGTACATCAGGATATTGGTGTGTGAGACACCTATACCCACGGTTCTACCAAACCGTGGGTATAGGTCAAGACCCCTATCCCGACGCTGTTCCAGCCCACGGTTCCCAAAACCGTGGGTATAGGCTATGCCCACGATTTTGGGGGCTATACCCACGATTTTGAACCATGGGTATAGGTCGTTTTTTCAGTAGTACGCCTCATCATAGGGGTCTCAACGCAACAGACGACACATCAATCGGACGCCCGGTCTGTGAGTTATTAGCATTTTCGTCCCAAGGGCCCGGTTGCTTTCGTGTGCAAACCAACACGGCCGTATCTCAACTGTACCCCGAACTCTCATAGGGTATACTCATAGGGACCATTTCTCAATGTGATCACCAACGCTGCTGACAGTTTGTCAAACGGATGTCCGGTCTGAAAGTTATCTGTTTTTCTGTTCCAGGGGCCCGATTGGATTTTGGGAACAATCCAACCCGGCCACTATCCAACTACATCCAAACCTCAGGAGAAGTATGCCAAAAGTTCCGTCTCATCAAGAGTAATCCAACAAAGTCGACGGCACGTCAATCGGACGTCCGAAGCTCAAGTTATAAGTGTTTTTGCTCTGAGGGCCCGGTTGGTTTCGTGTTCGAACCAACCCAGTCGTACCCAAAGTTCTCCTAAACCTTGAGTGTAATATTCTGAAACGACCAACTAGATCCAAGGATCGTATTGCAACTGACGGTACATCGATCGGAGGTCCGTAGCCCAATTTATGGGCGTTTGAACGAAAACTGCTCGAAATCAGGGGGTTCGGGCCCGGTCTGACTCGGCCCAAGACCCCCTGGGTCGGCCTGAACCGGGTCGACCCAAATCGGGTCCGGGTCCGGCCCACTAGGTCGCGGACCGGCCCAGCCGGCATGGCCCAGCCCGGCCTGGGCGCGGCCCAGCGGCCTGGCGCGCTCAGGCGGCCCGCGTGGCCAGCTTGGCTGGCCGAGCTGAGCGGAACAGGGGGGCATGCTGCCCCCCTGTTTGAGTAACTGCGGCCCCCACGTGGGGGGCAGCTCCTTTGGCCAGCGGACGTGGCCTGGTGTCGCGTCCCCCTCAGTCCCGCGCGGCCGCGGGACCAGTCACCTGTCGCCGCAGCTGAAGCCGTGACAGTCCCTCCTGGCGGCGCGCCGGGACGCCGCCGCCTCCGGGCGGCCGGCCGGTGCCGGCCGCGCTGACGACCTGAGCCGCCAGTGAATTCCGCGGGCCATCGGAGTTGCTCCAGTGGTCCGTTTTTAATTCCGTCTGCACCGGTGTTCACCTCGGGTCTCGCACTTTACTGCGGAATCATCAAACCGCCTCTGCGGCCCATTCCGTCAACGCCCATCGATCCGCCGTCAATTAAACAATTTGTGGAGCCTTCGAATCACCGCAATGGCACGACGCTTCTTTGCCCGTTCTTCATTTTTTCCGCATGGTGTCGTTGCACCGTGCCACCTTTTCTTGTGCCGCAACGAGTACAACCAACAAAAGGGGGAGGAGGGTCGGCCGTGTTCGTGCGGTCCGACCTCCTCCCGTTATTATGATAACAGGCGGCTCAAATGACTATCAACAAAATAATCAAAGGCTGAGGATATAATCCACATAAATTAAATTAAACCAAACCCCCTACTTGGATATTTGACGCCGCACGTCGGGTGTCGTGGAGAATGGCGTCACGGGGGTTGGACGTAGATTACGTGGATGTCAAGGGGTCGATGTTCTTCGTCAGAGAAGAACCGTTCTTCACAGAGAGGATGATGTTCTTCCATCCAAGAGGAACTTCCTCCTTTTACACAAGAGCTCTTTCCCTTTTCTCCCCACATAAAATGTGTCAAAGTAAAATAATAGGTTCATGCTATTATTTTATTAACACAAGTATTTCTTTTCAAAATTCATAACACTTAGTTAATTAATTGAACAGGTTCAATTCATTAATTAAGTGATGTGTTGACGAGAGTTAAGGGAGAGAGAGAGGAAATGGCAGGTTACTCAATTTAAGATGAGTTACAAAATTAAAGAGGGGGTTTTAAGGAGTTTTGGGGAAAGTGAAAAGGTGGGGGCTCGTGTGGGCCCCACTTCACCTTTAATCCTCTCATGGGTAGTTAGGGGCTTGTGGGTCCCACCCTAACTACCCCATGTTGGATATAACCACTAGGATAAAGAAATAATAAAAAAATTGTTCCATAATTTTTTTATTCAATTCATTATTAATCCACAAATTTTTAACAACTCCTCCCGAGAAAACGCATATTCAGTAATGGTCCTATTAAGCAATTATCAGTGCTTCGGTTTCATCGGTGCCCTCAGATTTTTATTCTGAGCACCGGTTCAAAAGTTAGGAAAACCCGCTCGTTCGTTCACTGAACGTACCCGAGCTAAACTTTGGAAATTGATTCCGGGCACACCGGGCCTCGGAATCTGGTGCCGTCATAAATTGCGTTCTTGTAAAATCCCAAATAAATTAAGAAAAAAAAATTCCTTGAAATTTCCGGGTCTTTACATCACGTAGTTCAACCTTCTCTGTCCATCCAAGAAGCACAAAGATGTATTGAGATCTCTTAGAGTACTATTGATGGAACAATATGAAGAATTAGATCACAGAATATACATCAAGATGTCTTGTATGTTAGTAAGTGAAGGCGAAAAATCAAAAAACCAAGGGGATGATGAAACTATTTCCCATACCTACATAGAAATGGGAAAACATCACTATGGAATGTTTCATTGGTATTTCAAAGACCTCAATAGTAAATAGTTTCATCTGGGTTATGGTGGATCATCGTACAAAGACTACATACGTCATTTTAATCCGAGAGGACTTCTCACTCATTCAACTTGCAAGAATATACATTAGATAAGTGTTGAGGCTACATGTAACACCACTATCGATTGTATATGATCAAGATACCATATTTACCTATAATTTTTTGGAAGAATGTAGAACTTGATCTAAATACAAAGTTAAACTTCAGCACAACTTATCACCCTCAAACTTATGGTCAATTTGATTATACTATCCAGACTCTTGAGGATATATTGATAGCATACTCAATTGACTTCAAAGGAGGATGATATGAACATCTTCCTCTGGTTGAGTTCTCATACAATAACAATTTCTACTCATGCATCCAAATGGCCCCTATAAAGCCCTGTATGGGAAGAGGTGCAAAACTCCTTCATGTTGTGATGAAGTTAGGGAATGAAAAATATTAGATCCTGAAATGGTTGAGGAAATGGTGTAAAATATTAGGACCATTCAGCAGCACATCAAGGATGTTAAGAGTCAAAAAAATAGTTATGGTGATAATTTTCAATGAGACCTAGAGTTTTTTGTTGGATACATCATATTCCTCCATATATCTCTATGAAAGAAAGTCATGATATTTGAGAAGAAAGGAAATCTCATTCCATGATACATCATCCCCTTTGAGATCCTTGATCACATCTGAGAAGTAGTTTATAGACTAGCAATTCAACCCAACATATCTCAAGTACATGATTTATTCCATGTATCCCTCTTGAGGAAGTACATACCAGACCCCCTCACATTTACTCAATCTAGAGGTGGTACCATTGGAGAATGATCTTTCTCATGAGGAGAATCCAGTGGAGATATTAGATCATAGAGACAAAGTTCTACATAATAATACAATGCACCTAGTCAAAGTGTCATGGAGAAATCAAAATCTTGAGTAAGCAATGTGGGAACCAGAGGAAGTGATGAAACAAAATTACCCTCATCTGTTTTAGTGTGTGAAAAGAAAATTTTGAGGGTGAAATTTCATAAGGGTGGAAGATTGTAACAACTCAAAATATTATAAATAAAATTTTCCATGTGATTTAATTAAATTCCCTATTATGTATTATGCTTATAGAAAACACATGAGCTTCTTTGCTTATACTATATCTTATAATATTTAAATGAGTGGTAAGAATAATTACCATTGGTAATACAGACATTTAATAGTGATCACATGATTACTATAAATATAGGATTTTAACAAATCCAATTAACACATACAAAGGAAGACATAGCCTCAAATAGTAGGATCATACCCTATAAAGCTCATTTATCAGAACTTCTACGAGAGATAGCATCACTGGGATTTTCCCTAGACCAGTCCCAAGTTGAGATCCAACAACTTAAGCATTTGCAAAACTATTTATGGGATAACTTCAAGATCATCGAGATCACGACCCAAACCATGTGCACTGAACCACCCCATTAAAGTCTCACTATCACACACCTTACCCTTAGGGTGTTTATTGGTATATTAAAGGGATGTGTATCAAGACCATAATAATATAAATATGTATATTTTATTTTCAATAGAATAAAGTTCATATTTTTTTATTATCATTACTTTATAAATGATTTTGATTTTTTACAATAAAACAGAAATTGTTTTTTTAATTAATATTCAAATTCAATTAAGGAATTCATTTTGATGAATTAATGGATTTTTAAAATAAATAATATTTTAATAAAATATTATTATAAATAATTTTATTAAAGATAAATTATTATATAATTTTTATGAAGTCAAATGCAATTTTTATAAGGGTTCGAAAACTATTATTGTCAAAAAAATCATCATTTTCAATAAATGTTGATTATTATTATAAAAGTGAAAATTTACATATTTATAAAATTATTTGGATAAAATAAATATTATTTTTGGAATCATAATGTTGAAATTATCCAATGGTTAATTTTTTATAATTTTCTGAGATAGTCTAATTTTCAGGTAAAAATTAAATACCATATAAATATACGGTGTGTTTTATGACATCATAATGACCCAAAAGTGATGTAATAAATACAATAAAGGGTCTCCACGACCAAATCTATGTTTTCCCTTTAAAATAATGTGATTTTATTTTTATTTTATTTATTTTATAAATCTATTACGAATCTTTCAAAACTTATAATATATTTTAAGGTTTTAAAATCATTTCATTAAGAGTATGACTCACCTCCATATAAGAAAGGGTGTTATTTTACTAATTTATGAATTTTGAATTATTAAATAATTAAAAACCCTCCCATTTGGAAGAAACCATGGTAATAATTCAGTGTAAGGTTTGTGATTTTGTTTATTTTATTATATAGAGTCCAAAACCTAAAGTTTGAGAAATAATAAAGAAATCCCCACTCATTTCCTATATAAACCCATCCAAGATCCCATTTATCTTCACTCAACATTCATGGATCACGTACTTACTCTTCCCTTCCCTCACTATAGTCCTCCCAATTTTTCCCCAAGCTCTCAAGAATACCCTCCCAAGCATTTGGACTCACACACTCAAGTAAGGAATATTCACCTTCTCTTCTTTATTATATTATCCCTTCTATTTACAATTCCTAATGTCAGGATATGTATTTCCATATATTTATTACTTAACATTTTATTTAAAAATTATTAGATACTCCTTTTACTCTCATAAACTCATTTTATTAATTTTTATGTGACGTCTATATGCTGCTGAAATTTCACTGTGATTTTCCATGCCAAAACAATTGTATAGAGAATATCATACTCTTTCTTATCAAGGGTATTCACATTTATACACTTATAATTCTTTTAATTGGGACTTAAATGTATATATTCTACACTAATTGATCAAGGAATAAAATATTATGATGAATTAATCCATATTGTTTAATCTATGTGACACACTTAAGCATGAGAATGATATGAAAGTGATGGGTGCACCTAGAATTATATAGCACTCCAATGCATTGGGTAATGTTTAGTATCATGAGATTTAATGTTGGGATATGAATTAAACCTGATTCATTTATGAGGCTTTGTCCATAATGTTTTCTTGGCAGTTAGGTTTGACCTATGTTTATGATGCATTGTTTTAAGATATTGTCACATTTCCCATGTTTCCTTTATGATTATCATGTTATATCATGTATCATTGTTCATGTTTAGGATTATTGCTCCTTTTTTATATTCCTATTGTATAATATGTATTTTTATCTTCATTTTATTTCATTTTTATTCCCTAACTGGGATTTATAACTCACCCAGTTCCTTTGTATGTCCCCAGGTTATCCCATGCAATTTTAAGTATGATCATGCTAAGGAAGTTTTCAATAAAGATGATGTTTTTCCTTATTTTAAGTTGTTATGTAATGTACCTAATTCCCAAAAACACTATTCTTATCGATCTTCCAAGTTTTATTAAGTGTACTCTTATATAATAAATCATGAAATAAAGTGTAATAAAGAGCAGTGTTGTTATAGTTGGTATCAAAGGAAAATTTTAGTTATTTTGGGAATTAGGATTAAAAAACTATAGTGAAAGCCTTAGGGATAAAACTAAGTATAAGAAAACATCCCTAAATTTTGGTAAGTATAGATTAAGTGGTTTATCAATCAAATACATCCTTGTCTAGATACTACAAGTGGATGTGGCTCTCACATAGATATACATATGTGTAAAACCTGAAAACATCGCATTGAACTAGACTCGACCGGGAACTGGTGCACGATAATGGGTCTTGCTACACATTTAATTTGACACACTCATGGTACATGTTTTGGTAAATTCATAATATCATTACGAACCATTATTAAGGGAATAAAAAATACTCATAAGAGTATATGTTAGAAAATAGATCATGGATAACATAGATTAAATCCTAGAAATTTATAAGTTAAGGAAATATATGCCATTTATAAGTTATCCATTTAAGGTATTTGGATTACCATTTATGTGTTTAATAGTTTAAAAATACATATCTCTGATTTTTCTTTTATTCTAGATAATGTCCGGAAATAGGAGGAATCGGCTAAACAATCAATACGACGGGCAATGTGATGACTGACCCAACGAGATACCCAACCAGATAGAAGTGGGAATCACAAAATCTATGGTGATACTCTCTCATCCAACTCAAGTTATAAATAAAAACCTGGATCAAGATCAGCATCCAAATCCCCCTACAAGAAAACAATTTTCAATTGGGACCTTTATGTAACAAAGGCCCTCTAATTTCAATGGATCATATGATCCCTTAATCATAGAACAATGGATCAACTCCATTGAGAAGATCTTCTCCATACTTCAATGTTCCAAAAAATAAAAGTTTCAACTTGTTTTTTTATCATATGAAGGTATAATATGATCAGTGGTGGACATTGATCAAGAATACAAAGTCTGAGGATGATATCGAAGTGATGGGTTGGACGGAATTTTTGAAAATATTTTTTGATAAATATTTTCCTTGCACTCTTTGACTTAAAATGGAAAGGTATTTCCTTTCCATAAAGAAAAAAACAATGAATCTATTAGGGAATATAAGGAAAAATTCACAAGACTTTCATGATATGCCTTCATCTTTTTCATTACCCCTAAATTCAAGGTTGAACGCTTCTTTAGTGGGATAAAAAATTTTATGAAAATCCCTAGTGATCCAAGACTTTGATTGCTATGTGAAAATTATTAGATATTCTCTCAAAGTTTACATGGAGATCATAGAATATCAAGGGTATCATGGGGATATGAAGTGGACAGTGGAGTTTAATTATGGAAGTCTAAAGTATAAATCAAACAATGCTAATAAATTTTAACACCCCAGTTGTCAAAGGTGAGGAAAGTAGCACCCCAAAAATTGCCTAAGGGGGGAGAGGAAATGATTTAAATGTGGTAAATAAGGGAACCTAGATAGATATTGATGACAAAAGAAACCCACTAATGTAATGGAGGAAATGAATGATCTAGTCAACCCTCGTTGCATTGTTCATTACTTCATATGAAAGGAACCATGGCACTTTCAAAACCAATGCACTAAGCCAAGGATTTTCAGACACAACCAAAAACCTCCAAGGCAGCAAGGGTATTCTTTTCCCATCACAACTACTGAGGTGGAACTCGACAAAAAAGTGGTGATAGGTGCACTAATTATTCATTCAATAATAGTGAACATACTTTTTTATTCTAGTTCTACTCATTCCATCATATCATGAAAGTTTAGTAGAACTATTCAAACATCACCATAAAGAATGGAAGTAGAGTTTTCAATGAAAAAAAAATGGGGAAATTATTTCATCCCCAGTATATAACTCCTCACTTGTAAAAAATTGTGGGCTGAACTTCCCATCAAACTATAATACCCCATAATTCCGTGAATTTTTTTTAAAATTAAATGGGATTATTTCAAGACCAGGCACTGAGACAGTGTGTAGTTTCAAGGCCCGGAGTTCCCAGAATGATCCATCGAAAAATTTTAAGTTTTAAATAGTGAACATGAGTGGTTTTCCTGAAAAACTGGAATAAATATTAAATGGGTGCTTAGATCATAAATCTGAGGGTACCGTTTCATTCAAGATGGTGGGTTTACCCTAGGTGCGACTTAATTTTAGTCGGCACAGGCCTCCGGTGAGAAAACCTAAAAATGTCATAACCATAAATAAACTAATTAAATAAAATAATTTTATTTTTCACATGATAATAACTCACAAATGGTGACTCATATTGAAAATATGAGACCACCATTGAGCTCGTGAGGGTATGCTTTCCATAGGAAAATCCTAACATTGACTGGCGGGGGACAATAGCGGAAGTTAGTTTCTGTCCGTAAATAAAATAATTAAGTAATAATTATTTCATTTTAAAATCCTAATAACTCCTAAATGGTAACTTATATTGAAAATTCGAGAGTACTGTTGAGCTCATGAGGGTGCATTACACTTAGGTATAGCTTAACCTCAATTGGCACAGGTCGAGGGTGAAAGATAGTTTTTGAACTTTTTTAAGTGAAATAAAATGGCGCACATCTGTGGTTTTGGAAACTTCTAAACGGGTTCCTAGATTGAAAATATGATGGAACTATTGCATTTGGAACTTTGATATTACCTAATAATGTACATAACCTCTACTGGCGTGGTTTGAGGGAAAAAGTTAATTTTCAGACATTTTAAGAGAAAAAAATAAACTTAAAAAGTTTATTATATTCAAAAGAATTGTTTCGCTGCAACACAGTGATGAGACGACTATTTCATTCCATAAAGGAAAATGCTTAGGGACTCCTTAACTAAAGAGTAATAGAAATGATGTTTCATAAATGAAACAACATAATTACATGATGACGCAGCGTAACAGAAACGTTGTGACGTGTTTCTCTTTTAATGAGATAACGGGTTGGAGAATTAGAGATGGAATTTCTCTGATGGATGGTGAAATATTTCTCTCCAACAAAGAATTATGGTGAATTGGAAAGTGGTGAAAACACCTTAGAGAATGGATTTGGGACTAGATATCAACGAACACCAATGAATTCAAATAGATCGACACCAATGATGAACCTTCTCCAAGTAGGGGTTACTTTTAATTTTGATTTCCCTGTTCTTCTTTCTAAAACAACAAACATGGATCAACCCACGAATAGGTTGATCTGTGGGTCACTTTTTCTTGCGGGAGGCTGATTTTCATCGGGGTTTTGTATCAAGGTAGAACTTTAATTAATTCTTAAACCTTTTCCATGTTTCTAAACCTCTAATGTGGATAGTACGGGCTGACATGAACATGGCCCGAGCCCCTCCACCTTGTGCATTCTTGCGTGTTCTTTGTGGATGAAACTCTGAATTGAAAAAAAAAAAATTCAAGGATGTCGTAGGGAAGATGGTACCCCATGGATGTTGGAGGCACAAACGGTCTGAAGAACGGACCACTAGAGCGGACCCGGTGGTCAATGGAAAATTATTCCAGTGACTAGTGGTGGTGGATGTGGGCGGATGGCGGTGCACCACAACAGCACACTGTGGCGGATAAGGTCGCGGCCAGCTTGGGCCATGATAGTATAGTAGAAACCGCCAATAGCAGACTGACGGCTGGCAGAGGGACATGGCCATCTGGCCGTGTCAGCGGAGTGGCCTGTGCCGCGTGGGTCGCGGCTCCCACTGGCATGCGGTCCAACGACCATGTGCGTGGACCAAAGGAGAATTAGTCCATGTGGTTCTGCAAGTAGGATTCCCACACATCCAGTTGGAGGATAATCGGACTATGCTCATGGGCCGAGGAGAGGATGCAGGCTCGCCGGTTGCGGGTCAGACCGAGGCGCGCAAGACAGGCCGCTACGTGGCCCGGGCTGGAATCAAAGTTGGCCCGCCTCTGTGGGCCAGGCCGATGGGATATTATCGATCGAATGAGAATATTGGGAAAGAAACAAACTAGCTCACCAGTTATGGGCTGGACCAGATGGGACTGAGTCGTCGGGCGACCCGGCGGGCTGGACCCCCGGCCAAACCAAGCTAGGTCCAGTAAGGCTCAATGGGCATGGCCCGCTGTTCGGGCCATCCGAGACCCAAAACGGGTCGGGTCAGGTCATTCAAACCAAACCAGGCATGTGGGGACCCCAAGACTGGTTGGTTGGGTCGGTCCGATCAGGTCAGACCGAGCCTAGACGCAACCGACCCCTGTTAACTAAAACATCAATATCTCTCAAACCGGGAATCTGATTAATGATCTGTTTGTAGCGTTGGAACCCTTACAGTGATTCAGATCTTTTGGAATACTCTAAGAAGTATTTCATGGAATTTGGAATATGAAAAATTTATTGAGGAGTGGTTTCTCCTAGAATCAAATGCACTACATGCTGGAACCCTACTGCTAACTGAGACTTGAAGACTGCTGATAAGAGACCCTATGTGGATCAGCTATGATGTCCTAGTGGGAAGCATCTCTGTGTGACCTAGCAGGCCCACAGTGGGGAGTGTCTCTGTGTAACCCGACAGACCCACAATACTCATTAGGGATGAGTACCTCAGTACTATGGCCAAAGTGGGAAGCGGCTCTGTGTGACCCGGTGGGCCCACGGTGGGGAGCAGCTTTGTGTGACCTATCATACCCATGGTACTCATCATAGATGAGTACCACAGCAGTACAAGGCTAGTGGGAAGTGGTTTTGTGTGACCCAGTAGTCCCATAGTGGGTATCGGCTCTGTGTGACTTAGCATACCCACGGTAGTTATCAAGGATGAGTACCCTATCAGTTCAAGGTGTTCAGTGTTGTGACTGATGGTCTTTCTTTCTATACTCTAGTTTATACATGCATAAGCTGATACTAAGTGTACTTGGTGTACTCTCCTCAGTGGTGTACTTCGTGTACTTGGCGTACTGTCATCAGTGGTGTACTTAATGTACTTGGTGTACTCTCCTCAGTGGTGTACTTAGTGTACTTGGCATACTCTCATCAATGTTGTACTTATTGTACTTGGCGTACTCTCCTCAGTGGTGTACTTAGTGGACTTAGCGTACTCTCCTTGGTGGTGTACATAGTGTTCTTGGTGTACTCTCCTCATTGGTGTACTTAGTTCACTTGGTTTACTCTCTTCAGTGGTGTACTTAGTGTATTTGGTGTACCCTCCTCAGTGGTGTACTTAGTGTATTTGGTGTACTCTCCTTAGTGGTGTACTTAGTATACATTGTGTACTCTCCTCGGTGGTGTACTTAGTGTACTTGGTGTACTCTCCTCGGTGGTGTACTGGCAGTACCTTGTGCATACTCTCCTTTGTGGTCTTTCCTTTGTGTTTTGGGGTCCCTACTGATTATTGTATTACTCACCCCTACACAGGCTTCGACCGCACGTGTCATGTCCCATGCAGGTGATCAATGCTTTGACAGAGACCTTGGTGGTCTAGGACCAGGTGGTGCTCAGTGAGATGGGACGGACGGGCGTACTACTACATCTACAGGAAGCTACCCTTCACCCACCCTTCAGGTAGGGTCTTGAGTAGATGGACTGGGACAGTTGTACCTTCCTTTGTGGTTTTGGGCTTGTATTTTGGCCCCTTTTTACTTTCATTTGTGGTTTTGGTATTTTATTCTAGAACCTTTTTACTTTTAGTTTGTTTAGTGTGTGTGTGTGCAGGTTTAAAGGAAAATTCCTTCCCTTTTTAGGATATGCCTTCTCGATGCTAATTGCCAGCCCCTAGCTTTTGGAAGGTCAGCTTGGGAGTAGTCATGGCACGGGCCCTGGGGGTCAGGTCCTGACACAAACCTTTTCATGCTCCCTTTGGTTGAATTTGATGTAATTATGGGTATGGATTCTCTTTCCCTATACAGTTCCAATATAAATTATTGCGAGAAATAAATCACTCTTTGTATTTAAAATCAACCCTCGATTCTATACAAGTGAAAGGAGGAGGATGAATCTTATTTAGAACCAATATCTGAAGAATGGATATTATTTCCCAATGAGAAATCATATCTAGATAAAATGATTGATTCCAAATAAATAATCATCCTTGAAGACATGTCCATTATGATGAAATATGTTGATGTGATTTCTGATGAATTTTCTGGTATTACTCCTAACTGAGAGGTTGAATTTTCAATTGGTCTTATACCTGGGGTTTTACCATTATCTAAGAATCTATATAGAATGGTTGTTTTAGAACTTGAGGAGATGAAGAAACAAATACATGAGAATCTGGATAAAGTTTTCATACACCCAAGTGATTCACCTTAGAGTAAACCAGTCCTCTTCTTCGAGAAGAAGGATAGGTCAATGCGCCTTTTCATTATTTATCGTGAACTCCCCAAGATCACAATAAAGAACAAGTATTCTCTTCCATGGATTGATGACTTGTTCAATCAGATACATGGAGTAAAATACTTCTCCAAGGTGGATCTGCAGTCAGGATATTACCAAGTTTGGGTGAAGGAGGATATCCCTAAGACTACTTTTCGTACAAGGTACGGGCAATATGAGTTCATAATAATGTCATTCGAACTCACTAATGCTCCAGAAATCTTCTTGGACTTGATGAATAGATTTTTTTGATATTAACTCATGAAATTTTTGGTAGTATTTAGATTATATTATAATATTCTATAAAACCAACGAGGTGTATGAGGAGTATCTTAGAACTGTGTGAAATACATTGTTAAAGGATAATCCTTATGAAAAGTATAGCTAATGTGAGTTATGGTTAAAGTAAGTATCATTTTAGGAGAATATAATCATAAGCAATGGGATATTTTTGGACCATTGAAAAATATAAGTAATTAAATGATGATCAGGGGCACCATCTATGATAGATATCTGTAGTTTCCTTGAATAATCTAGGTATTATCATCAATTTGTGAGAAATTTCTCATGATTTTCAAACCATCTACCCAAGCTAACTCAGAAGGGATTCAAGTTTTCTTGGAATGATGAATATGAAGAGATATTCAAGGATCTAAAAAGGAGGCTTATCACTGCACATATTCTCACACTACCCACAATTAGAGAATTTTTTATGGTATTAATTGATGCTTTGAAGAAAGGATTGGGTTGTGTGTTATTTCAAAATGACAAAGTCATAGCCTATGCTTCAAGGTAGTGAAATTTCATGACTAGAACTACCCAATGCATGATTTGTAGTTGGATTCAATGATCTTATCATTGAAAATATGGTGTCATTATCTCTTTGGGGAGAATTGTGAAATATATATGAATCACAAAAGCATCAAGTATATATTCACGCAAAAAGAGTTGAATATACGCCAATGAAGATGGTTATAGCTGATCAAGGACTATGACTGCTCAATCCACTACCATCCTAGGAAAGAAAATAATGTGTAAGATTCTATAAGTAGAAATTATCTATTAATTCTATCATTTAGGAGAATTGAGAGAGATCTGGTCTTCTTATATTTAGAAAGGATGGACATGGAAATCATAAAGGAAGGAATATCATCAATCTTTTCACAAATGATTTCTCAAGAATACCTTTTGGAGAAGATAAAGGATTCTCAAAGAGATGATGTGGGGATTCAGAAGAAATTAAAAACTATAAGAAAAGATAAATCCTCAAAGTTAAATGTTAATGAATAAGGATTTATAAGATTTGGATCATGACTATGTGTACCATCAAATCCTGAGTTAATGGATTTGTTGGATGATCCACATAGTTCGACCTTCTCTATCCATCCAGGAAGCACAAAGATGTATTGATATATCTGATAGAACAACTGGTGGGAAAATATGAAGAAGGATATTGTGGAATATACATCAATATGTGTTGTATGTCAGTAATTGAAGGCTGAAATGAAAAAATCCAAGAGGATGATGCAACCATTACCCATACCTACATGCAAATGGGAAAACATCACCATGGACTTTGTCACTAGTCTTAAAAATACATCAAGAGAAAATAATGTTATCTAGGTTTTGGTGGATCATCTTACAAATACTGTACACTTAATTGTGATTCAAGGGGACTTCTCACTCAATCAACTTGCAAGGATATACATTAGAGAAGTGGTGAGGCTGTATAGAACACTATTATCAATTGTATCTGATCGAGATCCAATATCTATATCAAAGTTAGGTAAGAGTCTCCAATATTATATAAATATAGATTTGAACTTCAACATGGATTATCACCCTCAAACTGATGTCCAGTCTGAGAATACTATCTAGACACTTGAGTAATTTTTGAGATAATTCTCAATTGAATTCAAAGGAGTATGGGATCAACATATTTCTCTAGTAAAGTTCTCATACAATAATAGTTTCCAATCAAGAATCCAAAAGTACCCCTATAAATCCCTTTATGGGAAGAGGTTAAGATCACCTACATGTTGGGATGAATTTGGGGAAAAAACTACTAGGTCCTGAAATGATCGAGTAAATTGTGGAAAAGGTTAAGACCATTCAATATCACATCAATGATTCTCAGAGTCGAAAAAAGAGCTATGCTAAAAATCATCACTGAGACCTAGAGTTTGATGTTGTAGATATGGTATTACTTTACATATATCTATGGAATAAAGTCATGATATTTGGGAAGAAAATAAATCTTATTCTAATATACATTGGCCCCTTTGAGATCCTTGATGGCATCAGAGTGGTGTCTTATCAACTACCACTTTCACCCAACCTATCTCAAGTACATATGTATTCCATGTATCCCTATTGAGGAAGTATATACCAAACCCCTCACATGTACTCAATATAAAGGTGGTGCCATTTTAGAATGATGTTTCCTATGAGGATCATCTAGTGAAGATCTTAGATCATAGAGACAAAGTTCTACAGGATATGAAAATGAACCTGGTCAAAGTGTTATAGAGAAACCAAAAGTTTGAATAAGCGACAAGAGAACTGAAGGAAGTGATAAAACAGAATTAACCTCATCTATTTTAGTTTGGGAAAATAAAATTGGAGGGTGAAATTTCTTAAGGGAGGAAGATTTTAATAATCCAAACTATTATAAATAAAATTCCTCTTGTGATTTAATTAAATGTATTATTATATATTACGGTTATAGAAAACACAAGTACTTATTTGGTTTTACTATATCCTATAATATTTAAATAATCATTAAGAAACATTAATATTGGTAATATAGTCATTTAAAAGTGATCATATGATTAGTATAAATATGGGATTTTAACAAATTCAATTAACACATACAAAGAAAGTAATGGCTTCAACTAGTAGGATTGTATCCTATGAAGCTCATTTATAGAAGATTTTTAGGGAGATAGAATCACTGGTCTTTTCCATTGACCAAGACCAAGCTGATACCCAATAACTTAAGCAGGATCAAAAACATTTATGGGAGAAGTCAATCCCCTTGTGATCATGGCCCAAACTATGTATGTCGAACCACCAAATGAAAGTCACACCATCTCACACCTTACCCTTAGGGCATTTGTTGGTGTATTAAATAGATATGTATCAAGACCATAATAATATGAATATGTATATTCTATTTTATATATAATAATGTTCATATTTTCTTCTTATTGTTACTTTATAAATGACTTTTTTTATATAATACAACACAATTTGTATTTTTAATTAATATTCAAATTCAATTAAGGAATTTTTTTATGAATTAATGGATTTATGAAATAAATAAAATTCTAATAAAATATTATTATCGAATAATATTTATTAAATATAAATGATCATATAATTTTTATGAAGTCAAATGTAAGTTTTATAAGGGTTCAAAAACTCTTATTGTTAAAAAACCCAGCATTTTCAATAAATGTCCATTATTATTTTAAGTGAGAAATAATATGTTTATAAAATTATTTGGATAAAATAAATATTATTTTTTGAATCATAGTGTCAAAATTATCCAATGGTAAATTTTTCATAATTTTCTAAGATAGTTGAATTTTTAGGTAAAAATTAAATACCGTATAAATATACAGTGTATTATGGCATCATAATGACCAAAAAGTGATGTTATAAATACTATAAAGGGTTTCCATGACCAAATATATGTTTTAAATTTACAATAATATGATTTTATGTTTATTTTATTTATTTTATAAATTCATTATGAATCTTCCAAAACTTATAATATATTTTAAGGTTTAAAATCATTTCTTTAAAAGTATGAATCACTTCCCCATAAGGAGTATTATTTTTTTAATTTCATACCTTGGCCTTATAAAATAATTAAAATCACTCCCATATGGTAGAAACCATGGGTCAAATCCATGATAAGGTTTTTGATTTTTGTTATTTTATTATATAGAGTCCAAAACCTAAAGTTTGAGAAATAATAAAGAAATCTTCACTCGTTTCCTATATAAACTCACCCAATATCTCATTTATCTTCACAAAAAATCCTTATAGCACTTAATTACTCTTAAATACCCTCCTTATAGTCCTCACAAGGTCCCCCACAAGCTCTTAAGAATCCCCTCCCAAGTATTTGGAGTCACACACTCAAGTAAGGGATCCCCACCTTCTCTTCTTTACTCAAGTTCCTTTATTATCTTATGCCTTATATTTACAATTACTAATGTTGGGATATATCTTTCCATATCTATATTAATTCCAATTCTATTTCCAAATGATTAGATACCCCTTTCTCTCTCATCAACCCATTATATGAATTTTTAAGTGACATCGTTATGCTTTCGAAATTTTACCACGATTTTTCATTCCAAAAAAATTGTGTAGTGAATACATACCCATATCCTATCAAGGGTGTTCACATTTATACACTTATAATTATATGACTTGGGACTTCAATGTTTGTATTCCATACTCCTGGATCATGGAATAAAATATTATTATGAATTAATCCATGTTGTATGATCTATGTGGCACACTTAAGCATGAGAATGAAATGAAAGTGACGGGTGCACCTGAAATTATATAACGCTCAAATTCATTGGTTAATGTTTAGTCTCATGAGATTTCATGTTGGTATAGGGAGTAAAATGGATTCCTTTATGGGAATTTTTCCATTGTTATGTATTAAGAATTAGCCTTGACCTATGTTTATGATGCAATGTTTTAAGTTGTTTCCACATTTCTCATCTTGCCTTTATGATTATCATGTTATATCATGTCTCATTGTTCATGTTTATGATCATTATTATTTTTTATGTCTACTGTCTAAAATTTATTATTCTCTTCATGTTATGAAATTTTTATTACCTTACTGGTTTTTATATATCACTCATTTCTTATGTAAATCCCCAGGTTATCCCATGCAGTTTTAAGTACGAGCATGTTAAGGAAATTTTCAATAAAGATGATGTTTTTCCTTGTTTTAAGTTGTTGTGTAATGTACCTAATTACAAAATACACTAGAATCCTTGATCTTTAAAGTTATATTAAGTGTAATCTTAGGTAATAAATCATGAATTAAAGTGTAATAAAGGTTAGAGTTGTTATACTCCTATAAATAAGCTTCTACAATTGACCCTTCAACTGATGTTTTGTTACGTACCATTTTCTTCAACTTCTGTATGCATATCTCGTATGGGTACATCCATCAATATTGTAACATCCCTCTAAATTTTTCTTCATGTGAAAAATTTAATATCAAATGTTTCATTGAATTAAAGAAATTTGGCAGGAAAAAAATTCCAATTTACATAAAATTAAAATCATATCTTCTTGCAGTCTACCGAGTGCATCATAGTATGTTTTCACTGTGCAAATGTCTCAGAAAAAATTAGATATTTCTATTAGTTTATCCCAAATAGAATAAATCAACAAACCTCTAAATCTAATCTATATAATTACTTCTGATATAACATGATAATCATGACTTTTTAATCCAGTAATGTGATTGTTTCTAACACATCTAGCCAAATTGAAAACATAACCATCTGGTATCCTCAAATCCAAAATTCAATGAAAAAATAATAAATAGTTTTCTTTGGAAAGTGTTTAATCCACTTTTGGATTCATTAACTTTATTATCTGTTGTTTTCAAGCTCAAGTTCCAGTTGCCTGCAAATTTTGGCAAGATCTAATCATGCCTTTATATTATATTTGCTTTTATCAGGTGTCTCCAAAATAGTATAAAATATATTATCAAAATAGTTCTCCTAAATATGCATGACATCCAATATGTGATGGTCCAAAAAATCAGACCAATATGAGAGATCCCAAAAAATAATTTGTTTAATCTAATTGTGATCTTTCCCAAAGTCATCTATTTTTTGTTGGTTTATAGTTAGTACAATGGTAATGAGAGGTAATGAAGAGACAATAGATTTTAAATCAATACCTGAGATCATTGTTGGAGTTCTATCTATTTTAATTATACCTTTTCTGAAATTATTTGTGTTCCTTTGGAAAGGATGATCAATAGGAAGAAATTTGCGATGACAGTTGAAAAAAACAAGGTTTTCTCTCATTGATGAGTATAAATGCTCTGATGTCACTCATACAGTACGAACATGATTTTGGACCATGTGTACTCCAACCAAATAACATGTCATATATTGTGAAGTCACTAATTTTCCACATTAATGCAACTTTCATTAGAAAATTTTGTTTCGCAATAGTATCATATATACTTACACCATTACTCCATAATAAATTTAACTCATCAATAAATGGATTCAAATAAACATCAATATTCTTTTTTGGATGTCCTATAATTAATAATTTTAAATATATATATGGTTCATTCATCAAAATACATAAAGGTAAGTTATACGGAGTAATGAAGAGGGGCCAACCAGAATATTGACTACCGTACGAACTAAAATACAATAGATGACCCCCAACATTGTCAAATATTTCAAATATCCTCATATAATATTTCTTACGTGGACAGTTAATTTTCCCTTCTGAAAAATATTATGGTTTAGATTATTAAAAAGATAAAAAGGTTTCAACAACCTCAATATATATAAGATTTATACTAGAACCATTTATATTCTTGTAATGACTTATCCAATCACAGTCTTGTAATAATGATTGTTGTATACTGCCTTGTTCCATGTTTTTCTAAAAAATAGAAAATAAAAATATTGTTTATGAATAATATGAGATAAGTAAGAGACTATACAAAAAAATAAAAAAATAAAAAACTACAAATTACTTATAAATATTATCAATTCCATCTAATCACTCTTAATTTTTTCTAATTCCACAAATTACAGATAATCTTTTCTAATTACCATTAATTACCATTAATGGAAATATAAGACTAACCTAGGGGAGTGAGGGGATCATGGAGTGTATGGGGTGGATGTGACAGTATAGGGAAAGAATTTTGGCACCATTGGGTTTAGACCGATTTGATAAGAAACGTGGATGGATAAACCTGTGAGTTATAGCAGTGGAAGCAGATGCAAGAGATAATAATGACACTCTTAGTGGATTATTTATATTTTAGGTTAAATATATAATCATGATAAAATAATTTTTTACCAATAATCATACATTTACATTATGATTATTAGTAAAAAATTATTTTCTCATGAAAAGATATTTAACCAATAAAGGGAAAAAACTCACTAAGCATGTCATTATTATCTCTCAAATCTGTTTCATCTTACAGCACTCGCAGGTTTACTCATGAATTAGTATTTTTTTACTAATTACTTATCATAACCATTAATTTTTACTAATTTCCTCTAATTACCATTAATTTTTACTAATAACCTCTCATTGTGGGTAATTTTTAATAATTATCACTCATTACCACTAAGAATTTCATTATTATATATCTCTTGTTCTTCAAGTTCTTTTAGAGGGTAATTTCTCCCATTTTTATGTTTGTTATACCCTTACTATTTTTTTCCAACCCATGGCCTATTAGAGGCAGGCTTTGGGCATCATTATCTCTCATCGCTCATTGTTGGCCCAAGAGTGGTACCTTTGGGAGGATAGGGTCATGATATTTTGTTCATGGGTTAATCACCTGGGTACCCTCTTTAGGGATGGGATAACCACTCATATTCCAACTGAGCTCATAAAACATAAATCTTTACTCAATGCATAGAGATATATAACAGACTCACTCATCACATAATCATAATTCATTTATATCTGTGTCACAATATCGTGAAAACATTTATCAATTCATCATGGCATAAACTGAGGAAAATAAAATAGGTTTTGTCAGTATTTCACCATTATTATCATAAACCATCTAGAGAAATAATAAGGATGGTATCAAAAGATCATATCCCTAGTGAATCATAAGAATGTTATCATAAATGAAAAATGCCTTTAAAATATCACCAAAACATTTCTTGAGGAAAATATCTTTTTCATTATGAAATAAATTATTTAAAATATAAATATTTGCAAAATATTAAGGAAAATTTTTTAAAAGAAACATGGAATCATTTAAAGGAAACTTTAAATCAAAAAAGTAGTCATGACTATAGGAAAAATCATTCATGCAATATATGTTAAAATGATTCTTTTCAAATTTTTGGTAAAAAGTCAAAAGTACCTTTTTTTGAAAAAAATACAAAGATTATTTTAATATATTTTCATAAAAAGTAAAACATAAATAAAAATGAATTTAAAAAATCATTATAAAATAATAAAATCATTCTTGAAAATATTTTAATTAAAATATGGACATGGAAGAAAAAGATTTTTGACCGAAGGGAGAAATAAATTCACTTTTTTAAAAACATTATTTCAGAATCTTGAACTCCAGAAATAACTAGATTAGAATTAAATCCAGGATATTTTTGAGAGATAGATTATATAATCTCATCATCGGAAACTTCAGTATAAACAATATTGGTAAAAATGAGATTGTAACATAAAACTCTTAACTCAAGTATGACTTGTTTTGTAAGCATTCTAACCTCCTATATAATAAATTAAAATTTATTATAATTATATACCAGAGAAATATTAATATTTATAATGATATTATATGATCCACTTATAATATTCCAACACCTTCTTATTAATAATTCTTTATTAGAATTGTCATTTCCAGGTGTTAACTGTTTCATTTTTCATGAAGGCTTTGGTTTGAAAGTTCAGGTTCTTGTACTTTGATCATTGTTCCATCATCTCAAAAAAATTAATCATGATATAAATATTATATATATTTATTATATATATATTTATAACAATCCATAAAATCTATAGATGAAAAAATGAATCACACCGTTCATGGAGATGGTGGTCAGTACATACACATGAATGTGATTTTCATTTTCTAATGAAAAGAAGGAAAGAAAGAAAAATAATATTTTATCATTACATAATTATAATTATATCATAAATATCATATATATTTATTAAATCCTTCATTATAAATAGTCATGTATGGAGGTGATGAAAAATCAATCATATCGCTGCGTGGAAGTGGCAATTCACACATACAGATGAGTGATACTTTCATTTCTCATTTGATGAAAAAGAGGTGGAAAAATGTCATTACCCGTCCCCCAGGGCCTGTTATGTGACTACCCCAAGCCCACATTCCATAGGCTAGGGACGAGTGACTAGCACCAAAGGCGTATTCTCTAAACTGGGAAGGCGTTGCCTTTATAACCTGTAAGCACACACAACCAAACACACAGCAAGATATGAATGCAAATCAACTATATAGTAAACAAGTGAGTACAGTAAGTAAAAAGGGGACAGAATACAAGACCAACTGGAAAGTACAAGTACAAATGAAATACAATACAACTGAAGAATGATAAAAGACATCTACTGGATCCTCCTCTGAGGTTCCTACCTGAAGGGTAGGTACAGATCGCCTCCTCAGCACTCCACGTCCACCCGTCCCCTCTGCATACCAACACGCCGAATGGTCCTCCTCTAGGTACTGTCTAGTACTAGTACCCTTATCCTTATTCAGAGTTGTCCGTCATCTACATCCAACAAAACAAGGTGCGGGCATAGCCCGTGCAGGGGTGAGTATAACGATACTCAGTAGGGACTCAGAGACCCTCAAGGTATCACAAAATCCACCAAGGATAAACCACAAAGTATGAAATAAATAGATAACCCTACTCAGGTATATGACCATACATATACCTAAGTTATCAAGTAATCCATCACAGTCATGAGGGAAACACAGAGATACTAAATCAGCTCACACCAGGATTTATTCTAGGGGTAATATCAAGTAATATTCTCAGTCACAACATCGAACACCTCAGCTGCTAGAGAACTTCTACTCTATCAAGTACAGTGGGCCTACCGTGTCACACAGAGGTGTTTCCCACTAACCTTGGACTATTGAGGTACTCCTCCTATCGAGTACCGTGGGTCTGTCGCGTCACATAGAGACACTCCCCACTGTGGGTCTTCCGTGACACACAAAGGCACTCCCCTTCATAGTCGCCTGAGGTACTCCTCCTGTCGAGTAACGTGGGTACGCCATGTCACTAAGGCACTCCCCACCATGGGTTTTCCGAGTCACCAAGGTGCTTCCCAATGGGCCAGTCAAGTCACTCCGAGTCGAAACAGTCAGCAGTCCTCAAGTCTCAGCCAGTCGTAGGGTTCCATACGTATCACGCTTGGGGAAACTTCTTCCCAAGCCACAGGTAAAATACTCCAACTACCACAAAGTCCCATGAATAAGTGTCTCAAAGGTCTGTCGTGTCATAGGGGTCTCAACGTAATAGACGGTGCATCAATCGGATGCCCGATCTGTGAGTTATTAGCCTTTTAGTCACGGGGTATCGGTTGGATTCATGATCGATCCAACATGACCATTCCCTATATTAATCCAAAACACAGTGGGGTATCACTCAAAGGGACCGTCTCACTCCAAGGATCCAAACGCCGTAGATAGTTTTTCGAACAAACGTCCGGGGCCAAAGTTATAGCCAAAAGAAAGTAACTGGGTCGTAGTGGGTCTGGGTCCAGTCCGAACCGGTCGGACCGACTCGGCCCAACCCAGACTGGGCCGAACCGGTTCGGGTTGACCCGACCTGACCCACTAGGTCTGGCCCGGCCCACTAGCCGGCCCGGCCCATTAGGTTCGGCTTGGCCCGACGACTGCGAGGGGATACAGAGGTAGCTCAGCCTTGGAGGGTGCCACGAGGGTGGCTCGGCTGTGGAACGGCATGGTCGTGGGCCAGCTCAGCTCGGGGTGGCTTGCAAGGCCGCGGCGAGGGCGGGTCGGAGGGCTGCGGCAAGGGCACAGTGGTGATAGTGGCTTGGCTTGGCCAGGACAGCAGTTTGTAATGGCAGTAGCGTGGCTCAGCTCGACCTGAAAAGTAGCGCGGCTCGGCAGATGGTGGAACAGATCGGCGGATGGCGGCAATGCGGTAGCTCGACACAGCGGATGGTGGTGGCACGGTGGCTCAGCACGGTGGTGGCGTGGCGGCTCAGCACGGCGGCGGTGCGGTGGCTCAGCACGACAGCTCGACATGCTGGCGGTGTGGTGGATCGGCACAGTGGTAGTGTGGAGACTCTGCACGATGGCGGCGCGGCGAGGGGGTTTGCCCCGGGGTGGCATGGCGGCTCGGTCCGACCGCGGGTGGCTCAGCCGGGCATAGAGTCGGTTCAATCGGGAGGGAAAAGTGCCGCAGGGCGATGCGGGTCGTGGAGGTTGTGAGTGGTGGCGTCATTTCCTTCGTCGCCTTCATCACCTTCCTCTATTTTGAAGAGCACATCGAAGAAGAACGGCGGAGGGGTCGGGCCATGTTTGTTTGGCCCGCACCCTCCGAGTTTAGAGTGGTAACAAGCGGTTCACAAAGAACGAAGCACGAACGTGTATGGAAGATATTTTAAAACATCATTTCCCATAACCCTCATCAATATCTATTCCCAATCTTGCAAAATAATTTGAAGTGGAGAACATAGGAAGCGATAATCAAATATAAATAAAAACCTACCTCGTTCGCTTGATGACGTTGGCGCAAGAAGGTATTACGGTTGTCGATTCGCCATAGATGAGGACGTCCCACGTCGAAAGAAGTCTCGAGGAAGAAGGTCGAAGGGGGTCGGCGTTCTTCATTGGCAGAGCGTTCTTCATCGATGGAGTGTTCTTCATGGAAGAATGCATTCTTCATTGAAGATCTTTCTCCCAAGAGCTCCTTCCTCCCAATTCCACCAAAGATGCCAAGGATAATAGATTAAGTTCTCTATTTAGTTCGTTGGCACAAATTCAAATTAGCCTAATCAATTAACTAGGTTGGCATATTAATGGTATGTGCGTTGGAACAATTAATGTGGAGGAAGTCAAGAGGCTCCTCCACATTAATGAGGGGGTAGAGAGGTTTTTCTCCATAATGAGGGGAGTTCAAGAGGTTTAGGCCTCGGGTGGTCCCCACCACCATAACCTCTCATGGGAGGTTAGGTTCGGGTGGTCCCCACCACCATAACCTCTCATGGGAGGTTAAGGTCTGGTGGTCCCCACTTCTCAACTTTCACATGGAGGTTTATTTCTGGTGGACTCCACATCCCAACACCCACATGGGTGTTGCAAATAAAAATAAAATGTCACACACTTTTATTTTTATTTTATTCTTACACGAAAAACCCAAAAACTAACTTTCACCCTCGACCATCTTCCATCGAGGTGAAATCCTCCTTAAGCGAATATCAGCGTTGTGAGTTCAATGGTGCCCTCATATTTCAATTCCGAGCACCGGTTCAAAAGTCAGAAAAACCCGCTCACACGTTTACTAAATGTACCCAAAAAAAAGTTCAGAAATTCATCTCGGGTACTCCGAGCCTTAGAATCATGCGCCGTCAATTTTTGCAGACTCATAAAATTCCCATTTATTTAAAAAAATTACATGGAAATTCCAGGTCTTTACATTTTACCCACCTCAGGGATCTATGTCCCCATAAGCCACAACTCAAACTAGGTAAACAAGTGGGGGTATTGAGCACGCATCTGAGGCTCCCACTCCCATGTGCTCTCCTGGAGGTTCCTATGCTGCCAGTGAATGCACACTAGAGGTATCCACCATCCACAAAGGACCCGCTCCTGTCAATCCTCAATCTCTACTGTAACCTCCATAAAATTCGCCCCATCATCGACGTCCAGCTCACCATGGTCAATGATGTGAGAAGGGTCGTGCACGTATCTCCTCAGCTAGGATACGTGGAACACATCGTGCAACCAGTGCAACTGAGGTGGAAGAGCTAAGCAGTAAGCCACCTCACCAACTCTACAGAAGACCTGAAAGGTTCTGTTCAACCTCAGAGATAACTTGTCGCTTTGGCCAAATCTCCACAAACCTCATCGAGGTGAGACCCGTAGAAAGACGTGGTTGCCATCCTCAAACTCTAGAGATATCTATCTTCTATTGGCATATGACTTCTTCCTGCTCTGTGTAATATTCATCTGCTACTGGATGACCTACACCTTCTCTGTGGTAGCCCGTACAATCTCTGTTCCACTAGTGCTGACTCCCCTGGGTCAGTCCAGCACAAAGGTGATCTTCAAGGTCACCCGTACAACGCCTCGAAAGGTGTCATCCCAATGGTGGAGTGATAGCTTTTGTTGTATGAAAACTCCACCAAAGGTAAGTGATCCTTACAACTGTGAATGAAGTCAAGGACACAAGCATACAGCATGACCTCAAGGGTCTGAATAGTCTGCTCAGTCTGGCCATCTGTCTGAGGATGGAAAGCGGTGCTCAAACGAAGTTGCATCCCAAAAGCCTCCTGCAACCCCTTATATAGCCGGGAAGTAAAATGTGCATCTAGATCGGAGATAATTGTTGAAGGTACTCCATGTAGCCGCATAATATCCTGCACATAAAGGTGTCCCAAGCTCTCTACTGAACCCTGCTCTCTGATTGGTAGGAAGTGGGCCAACTTGGTGAGTCGGTCGATGAACACTGAGATAGAGTCATGTCCCCTGGATGTACATGGAAGTTAAATCACAAATTCCATGGATATCCCATCCCACCTCTAAAGGCTGAACCAATATTGTTGATACCTGATGCTCCACCTTCACTTGCTGAAAAGTGAGGCATCAAGAGACAAACTCTGCAACTGTTTTCTTCATTCTTGGCCACCAGTGCTGTCATAAGAAGTCCTGATACATCTTCTCCACTCCTAGATGTACTGCTAGTGGGGATGTGTGTAACTCTCTCAACACTTCCTTCTGAAGTGACACTGGTACCATGGTACATCCTCTGAAGAGGATGACGTGCTCCCCACATTCAGAAAATCCATCAGGTGCATGTCCTGTGGATATCTGAGCACGTCATGCCTCACAGTCAGTGTCCCCACATTGCACCTCCCTGACTCACTGAAGAAGTTGGGGAGTGACTGTAATATACTGTAGAAAGGATACTCCATATCTATCCACAAAGGATGTCTGTAAAGCATCCAGCTGCTCTGTCTCCTCACCTAGCAGCTGTATACTAGACCTCCTACTGAGTGCATTTGCTACAATGTTCCCCTTCCCAGGAGTATAGAATATCTCGAAGTCATAGTCCTGGAGGAACTCAAGCCAACGCCACTGTCTTGGGTTCAGGTACTTATGGGAGAATATATACCTAAGACTCCTGTGATCAGAGTACACAGTAAAACGCTTTCCCATTAGATAGTGTCGCTATATCTTCAAGGGGAAGATCATTGCTGTTAACTCCATGTCATGGGTATCATAGCTCTGCTCGTGATGTCTTAGCTATTGAGAACCATATGCGATCACTTCTCGCTGCTGCATCAGGAGACATTCGAGTCAAGTCCCTGATGTGTCGTAGTAAACTACGTACCCTACGCCCTCTTATGGAAGCCTCAAGATGGGGGCACTAGTCAGCCTCTACATTAGCTCCTAAAAACTCTGCTGGCATTTCTTCATCCACAAGAAGGGTTTCCCCTTCTTCGTTAATGTTGATAGTGGTGTTGCAACTCTGGATAAGTCTGGCACAAACCTCTGGTAATAACCAGCCAAACCCAGGAAACTTCGTACCTCTGTCACACTCCTAGGTGGCTCCCAAGCAAGTACCTTCTCAATCTTTGCTGGATCCACTGCAACTCCAGCCTCTGATATGACATGTCCCCGAAAGTGAACCTCTCGTATCCAAAACTAGTACTTTGAGAGATTACCATAAAGATGTTTCTCTCAGAGTGTGTCCAGTACTACCTACAAATGATAGGCACGCTCCTCCTCAGTAGTCGAGTATATTAGAATGTCATTAATGAAGACCACTAAAAAGCGATCAAGGTATGGCTGAAAGATATTGTTCATGAGTCCCATGAACACTACTGAAGCATTGGTTACACCGAATTTCATAACCAATAACTCGTAATGGCCATACCGACATCTGAAGGTCGTCTTCTGTACATCCTCATCTCACACTCTGAGCTGGTGATAGCCTAATCTGAGGTCTATCTTTTAGAACCACCATGCTCCCTTCAGCTAATCAAAGAGTTCGTCAATCCTCAGGAGTGGGTACTTGTTCTTCATGGTCACCTAGTTCAGGTGCCGATAGTCAACACAAAGCCTCATGCTCCCATCCACCTTCTTGGCGAACAGAATCGGGGCTGCCCAAGGAGAAACACTGGTTCAGATGAATCCCTTCCCCTATAAGTCCTATAGCTGTACCCGTAGCTCACAAAGCTCTATGGGAGCCATCTGATACGCTGGTGTAGATATCAGTGTCATCCTGGGGTACAATTCAATGTAAAATTCTACCTCTCTGCAAGGAGGTAGACCCAGAACATCATCAGGGAAGACATCCATATACTAGCCCGCCACTACAGGATAGCTCGAACTCTCCACATCAACAGATCTGAGGGTAAGTCTAGCCAACTGATGAGTGATCGACTACACTCTCCTCCGGGTAAGTCCATCCAGTGCTGCAAAGGCTCCCTTCTCACCAGTGAAGGTAAACCTGGTCCCATCCGTGTGAACACACGGCACTTTACGCCTAATATAGTCAATCTATGTATGGACTATAGATAACTAGTCCATACCCAAGATGACATCGTACGGCCTCGATGCCACTACTAGGAGATCCCATCCAATGCTCTCACCTCCTAGATTAAGCTCGCACTACTGGCACTAGTGCGTAATTGTCGAATCCGCTCTCGTAGGAGTCTCTAGTCATAAGGATCGAGCCAATGGCTCCATCAAAATATTTGAGCTCCAAATGAGGGCAGTAGAAATGAAAGAATGATTGGAACTTGTGTCTATAAGTACTACAGCTAAGGTGGAGTAGACACAGACTGTACCTCGTATCATCTCTGGAGCGCCGTGATCGTAGGCCTCAGTTTCCTAGAGCTGATTTCTCCCCTATCCACCTACTCCCTGTGGTCAGGGTGGACCTCCTGGTGGTGGTGGCGGTAACATCTCAAATCATCACCCACCACCAACTGCACGACCAGCTCCTCCGCCATGTCCACCTGCTCCCTGCGGACCTCCTAGGTCGAACCTCTATCTCTACCTGGGAAATCCTTTGAAGATCTGTTGATCATCTGAATGGCGGGTTGAAGTGTCATGAGCCATGTGACCCTGCCTACTGCAAGCATAACACTGCCCACTTTTGGCATGACTGGATCCGCTTCGGGTACCCCACACAACCGATCTTGAGTCATGCGGTCGTCCACCTATAGGTCTGGTCCTCTTGGACCTCTATGACATTTGTCTGCTACCAGCTGCAGAAGACTCCGCTACGTGACGACTGGTAGTGGGTCTCACTACTGGTGACTGCTCAGCAAGGAAACTCTCCACCAAGAAGGATCTCTCTAACACCCCCGCCTGCGTCGGGATGCTGAGTGAGATCACTGAAGCCTTGATCTCCCTCCTAAGTCCCTTCTCAAAGGTCTGGCCCCTAAAGAAAGGGTCCTGCATCATATATGTGGAGTAGCATGAGAGTTCAGTGAACCTTGTTGAATACTGAGCTACAGTCATGCTACCCTGCTGTAGATGAAGAAGCTCCTGTATGTGCACTGCGTGAAGAGTCGCTTGGACAAACTCTACCCGAAACAGGCTCTCGAAGTCTGCCCAGAGAAGCATCACCTCATCATGAACCTGGAGAATCAATCTCCACTATCTTCCTGCTATTTCCTATTGAAGGCTATAGGCAAGGATCACCATGAGATCGGCTGGTGTCCCTACGAGTCGGAAGACTCTCACCACAGCCTCCAGCCAATCCTCAACCACATGTGGGTCTGTCTCTCCCCTGAACCTGGGTGGCCTCTGGCACTGGAACTCATGCAACATGCTCAAGCGGCATGCACCATCTACTGCTGGGGCTGGTGGCATCGGTGGCCCAACAGGGAGTGGTACCACTGGTGCCTTTACTGGTGCCTCTACCAGAAAAGGGCCCTGCACCAAGGCCTCGTCTCTCGGTGGGATATCCAAGCATACAACTCTCAGAACTCTATCTGGTTGTCTGCATGGAGGTATCCTTAAAAGAAATAGGTGCGCTATGGTCAAAAAGTTATACCTGGTGAGATGAAAGTTTTACCTGGTGAGATGACTCAAAAGATCACAAAGAAAAAATTTGAAAACACACATGCAATTAGTTTTTTCATGCACTGAGTCAGAAATCAGAAGTCAGGGTCCTGGTGTATGGATATATTGTCTATAGCACCAACACTGGACTCTCTAAATGGAAAACCACACTCATTACCCTTAACACTATTTCTTCACATAAAAGATCAGAGTCCTAGTTTTATGGTAGAACTGACTCCTATGATACCAATTTGTCATGACCCGTCCCCTGGGGCCCGTGTCGTGACTACCCCAAGCCCACCTTCCATAGGCTAGGGGTTGGTGACTAAAACCAAAGGCATATTCACTAAACTAGGAAGGTATTGCCTTTATAACCTGTAAACACATGCAACAAAACACACAGCAAGATACGAACTCAAGTCAACTATATAGTAAACAAGTGAGTACAGTAAGTAAAAAGGGTCCATAATACAAACTAGACTAGAAAGTACAAGTACAACTGAAATAAAATACAATTGAAGAAAGAGAAAAGACAGCTACTGGATCCTCCTCTGAGGTTCCTACCTGAAGGGTAGGTACAGATCATCTCCTCAGCACTCCACGTCCACTTGTCTCCTCTATGTACCGACACGCTTAATGGTCCTCCTCCAAGTACTGTCTAGTCCTGGTACCCTCATGATCAGTCATCATTGTTCATCGTCTGCATCCAACACAACAAGGTGCAGGAATATCCTGTGCAGGGGTGAGTATAATGATACTCAGTAGGGACCCCGAGATCCTCAAGGTCTCACAAAATACACCAAGGATAAACCACAAAGTATGAAATCAATAGATAACCCTACTTAGGTATATGCCCATACATATACCTAAGCTATCAAGTAATCTATCTCAATCATGAGGGAAACACAGAGATACAGACTCAGCTCACACCAAGATTTATTCTAGGGGTAGTATCAAGTAACATTCCCAGTCACAACGTCAAACACCTTGGTTGCTGGATAACTCCTCCTCTATCGAGTACAGTGGGCCTACCACGTCACACAGAGGTGTTTAACACTAACCTTGGACTACTGAGGTACTCCTCCTGTTGAGTACCGTGGTTCTACTGCATCACATAGAGGCGCTCCCCACCGTGGTTCTACCACGTCACATAGAGGCGCTCCCCCTCATAGCCTACAGAGGTAATCCTCCTGTCGAGTACCGTGGGTCTGTCGCATCACCAAGATGCTCCCCACTGTGGGTCGGTTGTGTCACCAAGGCGCTCCCCACTTGGCCAGTCAATTCACTCCGAGTCGAAATGGACTGCAGTCATCAAGTCTCAGACAATCGCAGGGTTATATACATATCGCGCTTGGGGAAACTGCTTCCCAAGCCACATGTCAAATACTCCAACTTCCATTAAGTTCCATGAAGAAGTGTTTCAAAGGTCCATCACGTCATAGGGGTATCAATGTAACAAACGGCGCATCAATCGGACACTCGGTCTATGAGTTATTAGCCTTTAGTCTCGAGGGTTTGGTTAGATTCGTGTTTGATCCAACCTAATTGTTCCCCATATTAATCCAAAACACAATGGGGTATCACTCAAAGGGACCATATCGCTCCAAGGATCCTAACGCCACTGACAGTTCATCAAACGAACTTCTGGTGCCAAAGTTATGGCCAAAATAATGTAATTGGGTTGTAGTGGGCTCAGGTCCGATCTGACCTGGTCGAACCAACTCGGCCCGACCCAGCCTGGGCCAACCCGGTTCGGGTCGACCCAGCCTGACCCATTGGGTCTGGACCAGCCCATTGGGCGGCCCAGCCCATTGAGTTCATCCTGGCCCACTGGGTGGTCTGGCCCATTGCGTTCGGTTCGACAGCCATGAGGGGCCACGGAGGCGGCTCAACCTCGGAGGGTGCTGCGAGGGTGGCTCGACCGCAGAACAGCTTGGTCGCAGGCCGGCTCGGCTCGGGGCTACTTGAAAGGTCGCGGTGAGGGTGTCTCGGGCAGCTCGGATGGCTACGGTGAGGGCACGGTGGTGACGGCGGCTCGGCTTGGCCCGAACAGTAGTTCGGCATGGCGGCGGTGCGGCTCGGCTCAGCCCGGACAACGGCGCAGCTAGGTGGATGGCGGCACAGCTCAGCGGGTGATGGCAGCACGGCAGCTCGGCACGGTGGAAAGAGGCGATACGGTGGCTTGGCATGGCGGCAGCGCGACTAGGGGAGTTCGGCCTAGGGTGGCATGGCAGCTCGGTATGGTGGCAGCGCGGCGGCTCAGCATAGCAGCTCAGCATGGCGGCGGTGCGGCGGCTCGGCACAGAAGCGGCGCAGTAAGGGGGTTCGACCTAGGGCAATGCAGCAGCTCGTTCTGGCCGTGGAGGGCTCGGCCAGGCGTGGGGATGGTTCAGCAACGAGGTCCAAGCGCCACGGGGCGGCCCGGGGGCACGGAGGCCACGGGTAGTAGCGTCGTTTCCTTCGTCGCCTTCCTCCATTTTTAAGAACACATCAAAGAAGAACAGTGGAGGGGTCGGGCCATATTTGTTTGGACCGCACCATCCGTGTTTAGAGTGGTAGCAAGTGGTTCACAAAGAACGAAACATGAACGTGTATGGAAGATATTTTAAAACATCATTTCCCACAACCCTTGTCAATCTCTATTCCCAATCCCACAAAATAATTAGAAGGGGAGAACATGGGAAGTGATAATCAAATAGAAATAAACCCCTACCTCGTTCACTTGATGACGTTGGTGAAAGAAGGTAGTACGGTCGTCAACTCACCGTAGATGAGGACGTCCCACGTCGGATGAATTCCCAAGGAATAAGGTCGAAGGGGTCGGTGTTCTTCGTTGGCGGATCATTCTTCGTCGGTGGAGCGTTCTTTGGAGAAGAACATGTTCTTTGTTGAAGAGCTTTCTCCCAAGAGCTCCTTCCTCCCAATTCCACCAAATATTCCAAGGATAATAGATTAAGTTCTCTATTTAGTTCGTCAACACAAATTCAAATTAGCCTAATCAATTAACTAGGTTGGCATATTAAAGGTATGTGCTTTGGCGCAATTAATGTGAAGGAAGTCAAGAGGCTCCTCCACATTAATGAGGGGTTGAGAGGTTTTTCTCCATAATGAGGGGAGTTCAAGGGCTTTAGGTCTCTTTTAGTCCCCACCACCATAACCTCTCATGGGAGGTTAGGTTCAGGTGGTCCCCACCACCATAACCTCTCATGGGAGGTTAAGGTCTGGTGGTCCCCACTTCTCAACTTCCACGTGGAGGTTTAGTTCTAGTGGACCCCACCTCTCAACACCCACATGGGTGTTGAAAATAAAAATAAAATGTCACACACTTTTATTTTTATTTTATTCTTACACGAAAAATCCAAAAACTAACTTTCACCCTCGACCATCTGCCGTCGAGGTGAAAGTATACTTAAGCGAATACCGGCAATGCGAGTTCAACGGTGTCCTCATATTTAAATTATGATCACTAGTTCAAAAGTTATAAAAACCTGCTCGCACGTTTACTAAACGTACCTAAAAAAAAGTTCATAAATTCATTCTGGGCACTCTGGGCCTCAGAATCATGCGCCGTTAATTTTGGCGGACTTGTAAAATTCCCATTTATTTAAAAAAAATTACATGGAAATTTCAGGTCTTTAAAAAAAAGGTTGTTTAATCATCATAATAACATCTCAATATATTTATGATATTTTATCCATCATGTTATGATGGATACAAAAGGTTTATAGAATGTGGAAAGAGAAGTAAAATTGAAATTTCTTAGTTAAGATTTATACCTATTCATTGAGAAACCTCCTTTAGCTTAAACCTTAAGGCTTTAAAGGATAGTATTCTAATAAAACTAGGACCTCTAGGATGTATAGAGGTATGTTAGAAAATTATTTGGAAAGTCTTGTATGATCTAAAAGGCTCAAACTTTGTGAATAAGGGTGGAGAGGAGGTTCCCTTTAGGTGAAGGAGATGACACACTTGAAATTACTTAAAAGATTTAAATTTAATTAATTTATTTCTCAAGTATAATGCATCTAAATGGATAAAGATTTAAAATTAGAAAAATATATGATCAAAACATCACCAAAAATTAAGAACTAGACCATTTTAAGTTGCAATCTTACCCTTACTCTTGGTTTAACCCCCCCCCCAGGTAATCACGTTTTAACCTTAAACATTATAACAAATTGTCACTATTTTTATTGGTAAATATAATTAAAAATGAAATTATCATCATTACCAAATTTGGAAATGATGATTCCAAATATGGAATTCATTTTATAAAATTAAATTTCTATAAATGTAAGAAATTAATTTCAAAATAAGTGTAGAAAATGCAATGAAAACCAGTTTTTAGAAAAAATGAATTTTAATCACAAAACTGAATTTACTTTCATTCCTTAGTAAAAAATATAAAATTAATGCTAAAATATAAGAGTTAATATATAATATATACATTTCATTAAAACTATTAATCAATAATGGTTTATTTAATTTATTATGATAAAAACACTTTGCGTATATAAAAAAATTCTAAAAAATAATTCTTTTGCCTTTAAATGATTTACTCTTTATTACTAACCATTAGATAACTAATGTATGAATAATTATTCATTTATTAATATAAATTTTTAATATATTTAATTGAAATCATTTTTCAATAGTGATTAATATATTTTTTTAGATAAAAATATATAACATGTCGAAACGTAAATTTCTTTGAAAAATAGGTCTTTTATCATTACATGATTTCATTAAAAATTTAATGATTATTTCTTAGGAATTAATCGATACATTTAAATTTAAAAAAACATTTATATATATATATTTCTTAATGTGGTTAATTTTATTCATACCTACCAATCTAACTGCTATCTTATAAAGGTATACTATATCATGGGTTCATTTAGACTTGGGGTTGTATGTAAATAAAGCTATCAAATACTTCAAGTTTATTATAAAAGAAATACATATAAAATATTAGGGTGTTACATTATACCCCCCCCCCACCAAATAAATTTTACCTCAAAAATTTCATCACTATGATACAAACAAATTAGGATATCTATGTTTCATCACATCCTCAGGTTTCCATGTAGCTTCCTTGAATTTATGATTCCTCTGGGGAACTTTACCAAGATGAGTAGTATTGTTCTGTAGTACATTATCTCTATGGTCCAAGATTTATATTGGTTTTTATTCATTATAAATATCATGCTCTAATGGTAAAACCTCTAATTTTAGTACATGTGAAGGATAATGTATGTACTTCCTCTGAATAGATGCATTAAACACATCATGAATTTGAGATAGGTTCGGTGGAAGCGTCAAGCGATAAGACACAGTCCCTAATCAATCTAGAATCTCAAAGGGACTAATATACCTAGGGATCAAATTTATCTTCTTTCTAAATCTCATAACCATATTCCATATAGAAATTATTAGGAATACCTTCTCACCAACTTCAAATTTTAGATCTCACTGATGATTGCCAGTATAACTTTTTTGTCAACTATGAGCTACCTTAATGTGTTATTAAATAGATCTGACATTTTGTACCATTTCCTCAGTTATATCAAGTAACAATATAATTATTTTACCAAATTCATATCAACATGTTATAGTTCTACACTTCTTTTCATAAAGGATTTTATAATTAACCATCTGAATGGTTGAGTGAAGGATATTGTTATAAGAGAATTCAAAATACAGAGAATGGGATCTCAACATATCCTCCAAGGTTTGAATGGTCCAATTAGATTGACCATCTGTCTAAGGATGATGGGTAGTACTGAAACATAACTTTGTACCTAAATCTTGTTGAATAATTCTCCAAAACTTCGAGGTAAATCTCAGATCTTGATCAGATACAATAGAATGTGGTAATCCATGCAACCTTACCACATAATATATATCATGGAAAGAAGATCAAGAAAGAAATATTCTATAATAGCAATGATGTGTGTTGACTTAGTAAAGTGACCGACTAAAACCCTAATAGCATTGTGGTCTTTAGATGTTTTGGGGGTCCAAGAATGAAATCCATGGTGATGTTTTCCCATTTCCATTCTGCTATGGGTAATGGTTGTAACATCCAATTAGACTTTTATCTCTCGACCTTAACTTATAGACATACTAAGAACTAAGATACATACTCTGCAATATTTCTCTCCATGTTGTTTCACCAAAAATATTATTTCATATCTCTATAAAACTTCATACTCTCATGATGAATAGAGAATGGACTAAGAGATTCTTCCAATACCTCCTTTTTCAAGTATGGTATTGATTATACACATACTTAGTTCCTGAACCTTATCATTTCATCATAATAAATGTTGAACTCAAGAACATTTATCACCTTATTTGGTGGCTATACATCCTCTATTATCACCTCTTTAATCTTTACATAGAAAAATGGTTGAACACTCACTTGAGAAAGATAAGATTTCTCTCCTTACTTCAAGATTTCAAGGTCCATCCTTTTCAAATATATATTATTGGATCTTTTGTGATCCCCGTCGTAGATAAGAAAGAATGGTCCTTCTGACTCCGAGCATCAGCCACATTATTCGCTTTACCATAGTGGTAATGTATTGAGTAGTCATAATCTTTAATCAACTTCAACCATCTTCTATGGTACATATTCAACTCTTTCTAGGTTCATATTGTCATGACCACCACCCTCCAAAGATACCACAATGAAGGGAGAGAGATAATGACCCCCAAGTCCTACCTCTAGTAGGCCCCGAGTTGGCGACTAGTACCAAGGGTATAAAAATCTCACAACATGGGAGGCATTTCCCTCTATAAGAAAACAATAATGTGAGATGAGATGGATCAACCACAATCAACTCCATGAATATATATAATAAAACCAAAAAATAACATCCCACATGAATGTGTAAATAGAAATGATACAGATAAAGGTATCTAAAGTAAATACCCAAAAGAAAAGCTAAGGCAATGACACATCATCTATCCAAATGTATGATCTAGTAATGTCTAGTATCATTCAAGTAATTATCCTAGAAATATAAAAATGGTTTTATATACATAGGGTGAGCATAAAAGTATACTCAGTAGAAAAAACCAAATTCACTCATGCACATGTGAAAGAAGCATACTAATGCACCTGTGAGAAAGCAACAGAACCAAACAACACCTATAAAGGTATACTGACCATATCAACCTCACCAAGACATGATCACCAAATAACATAAAACAAGTAATATAATATGATATGAATCACATCGATAAGGGAAACCTACACCGATTTCTCACTGGTATGTTTCCCTCACACCAAATTTCATATGTTCTGGTGCCCCCATCTCTTTTGTGTACCACATTTCCCCACATGAATGGTCACAACAAACTATACCTGAAGACACCTAGGCTCATAGCCACACAAGAACAGCTATGTCACACCTCACCTGAAGACTCCTGGGCTACCACCCCACAAGAATAATCATGTCTTGCCCAAAAACAACTGGTCCATCACATATCACCCACAAACACCTAGTCTATCACAACCACCATCTAATACACTAATAGACCTACATCCATCATAACCTGTGAAATAACTACCTCAATTGGAAGAGATAGTGGGAAAGAGTAGGTACCTAGTTATCCTTACTCTTCAATGGATGTCGGGAAAAACACCCATGTGTGACTATGCAAGTGTTGGCACATGGTGCTCGACATGGGTGGGGTGCATGTAGAAATCATAATAATATAAAAGTATATATACATAATATAAAACTCTCAAGTCCAACCTATGAGTTCATAAACAGTCTAACCAAATCACAACACTATCACTTTTTTTTCACCTATAAATGCATAACACCACACAAACAATCCACAATCCACATTTCACATTTCCAACCAATTTCATTTAATCACATCATTCATTTAATTGTTGAGTATCAACCACATTTGACCACACAACTCATCATTTATTTATCCATTAACCATTTCCATTCCATTAACCAAACCAACCCAAGTCATTCCAAACATTATTAATCAATTATTTATTTATTCCATCACTACTCAGGCATCTAGCACAAATCAACCACCACTTTTTCACCCCAAAAATCACGGGTAAATAAACAACCTCACCTCCCCAAAACATGGGAACACAAACCACCTCACCGACCCAAAATCATTCCAACAAACCACCTCGTCACCCCAAAAGCATGTCCAAAAAACCACCTCACCGCCCCAAAATCACGGGCAACAAACCATCTTCCCCAACCACATATAAATTTCCCACAAGCACAATCACACATCACATCACAACAAGATCATTTTATAGATTTACAAGGGGGATTTTATCACATTTCACTTTATTTTAGGGGTGTTATCAAATAATCCATAATCCTAGGGAAACCATTTCATAATACAAATATAATTGGTTAATCAATTTCCATTTTAGAGTCATATCACAAGAATTACAACCAAATCAATAATCTCAACACATATCTAGTGCAAACAAGGCCCCCAATATCCACAATTTTCAGCAGGGCATTAGGCCCATACAATTCACAATATCACAATTAATATCAAAGCTATAAAATCATAAAAATAAAACCTCATTTACCCCTTTAAATTAAATTTAACCAATTATTTATCTTTTATTAAGTTGGTGCAACCATAATCCATAGATAAAAAAAATTAAACCCCTTCTGCATGATACACAATAAAGAGAAACAAGGGAATACCTGCTTAAAATAATCTTTTTCAACTCGTCATGCACTGTAGGTTGAAGAAGAATGAACAAAAACCAAAAGTTCCCCATGATAGAACACATATCAACCTACACCACAACCAAACACAACTAAAATACAACCCACATCACACCACAAACCATAACATCATTTTCCCAATGAATCCCTAGGAGAAGAATAGAAGAAAACCTACCAAGAAGAATGAAGGGATTTCCACAGATTTTCAACAAACATTGGGACCAATAGATAAAATTGGGAAGAAGAGGGATTGAATAACTCCTCAGGGAACCTAGGGTTTTTCTAAAATGATTGGAAGAAGAATCCATGGCTGAATGAATGAAAATTCAGTATGAAAGAACTTTTAAAACTGCACTGCGTTAGGGATTTACATTGTGTGTAATCCCCTTTCATGTCACGTAATCCTCAGGGTTTAGTTTCACCAAAAAATGCATTTCCTTATCATTATTTAAACCTAAAAATATACACGTCTTGAACCAGCCCTGGACAAGTTGTGAAACCAACTTTTATGTCGTGTAATACACTTACACGATGTGTATTTCTTGCAGCAATTCTGTTGTACCTCCAACTTCAACTAAAACTCCCAGAACCTCCCCTGAACACCTCCAACAACCAAAATAAGCAAAGTAATGGACTAAGAGGGCACAAAATTTTAAATTAGATAGCTCTCAAACAATTTTCTCCCTCAGGAATCCAAAACCAAGACTAGAAGAAAAGGGGTCCAAATAACCACCCCATAAGATACCTCTCAAGGATCTCATCATACCTCAAATGCTACCATCATACAATCATGCCAAACCAAATAACCACAAATATCTCGTACATCCTCATCACCATGAAACCACAAATATAAATTGTATCATCTCACACAACCATACTTCCACACAACCATTTCACAACCAAAAAATGGCATTGTACCAAACACATGAATCGGGGAATTGCTTCCTCCGTGTCAAGATACAATCTTCTCTGGGCGACACTGAATCACCCACATGGATTTAATCACATCGCAATTAATGTGTCTCAATTAGGAATCAGGTATTCCCCTTTTCATATGTCAGGAATTTATCACACGTCATAAACCAAGGAAAATAGCTCATCTTGTAAACAGAAGTATCCAAACATCACATCACAAAGAAAAACAGAGCAAGGAAAAACTCAAAACAACTCTAGGTACTAAACACACATTTGTGTCTCTCACTCCCAAGTACTATACTCTAAGCCACCATGTCACCACAACACATGAACCAAAGAAATAGTTCATCCACATAGCACCTTCTCTTGGAAATCCTAGATCTCTACTGGCCACTCCATAAATGTCGCATCATTCTTGACATCCAACTCTCCTCGGTCATCACATGGGATTCATCATGAAGATACTGAAGAAGATAAGAGACATGGAATAAATCATGGATCCTTTCTAACTTTGGTGGCAACACCAACCAATACACCACCTCTCCAACTCGCCTCAACACCTTAAAGGGCCCAAAACACCTAGGAGAAAGCTTACACCCTCTTCCAAACCTT
Organism: Viscum album; assembly: GCA_963277665.1. NCBI lineage: Eukaryota > Viridiplantae > Streptophyta > Magnoliopsida > Santalales > Viscaceae > Viscum > Viscum album. The sequence continues at coordinate 464,472,864 of OY728138.1, forward strand.
TGTTGCCCACATCAAGGGGAAACTTTCAAGAACACATGGTCCCCAACCTCGAACTCAAAGGGTCCCATCCTATGATTAGTGTGAGACTTTTGTCGATCGTGCACTACTTTTATCCTCTCACTAACAAGATTAACTTTCTCTGTTGTGCTCTACACCACATCGAGACCAAGAATGGTTATCTCCCCAACCTCTGTTAATCACAATGGAGAATGACATAGTCTCCCATACAAAGCCTCAAATGGGGTCATGCCAATGGAAGAGTGATAAAAATTATTATAAGAAAACTTCACCAAAGGCAGGTGTCATACCCAAGATCCACCAAAGTCCAAGATGCATGCCTGTAACATATCCTCCAACATCTGGATAGTCTGTTCTGTCTTCCCATCTATTTGGGGTTGGAAAGTAGTGTTGAGTCATAACTGAGTGCCAAAATCATGTTGCAATCCCATCCAAGCTCATGAGTTAAAACGTTCATCCCAATCTGAGACAATGGACCACAGAACTCCATGAAACCACAACACCTCATCCATGTACCTATTATCCAAAGCATCCATTGCACCTAGATCCTTTATCACTAAGAAGTGGGATAGTTTCATCAACTGATTCACAATCACCCAGATACATCATAACCTCCCTGATCTCTAGGTAACCCTATAATGAAATCCATCGAGATTTCATCCCATTTCCACTCAGTAATATCCAAGGGCTAAAAAAACCTCTTAGAGCATGATTCTCATCCTTTACCTATTAAAAAACTAAAAACCAAGCCAAAAAATCTACTACTTCCCATTTTATCCTGGACCACCAAAAATGATTCCTTAATCCATGGTATATCTTGGAAACTCCTAGGTGTACTTCCAAAGGTGATCTATGAAACTCATAAAGGACTCCCTCATAAATCTCTACCAGAACAAACAACCTCCCACGAAACAAAACTCGGTTTTGACCATCCTCTAACCATCCCTTCGGATCATCATCATGGCCAACATGATCGTCCATCACCTTTGCCTATGAGTCTTCCCACTAATATTCATCCACCTATTACAATATATAAGATTGCACAGTCATTTGAAATAAACATCATCTACCACCATCAAACCTTGTATCTAAGTACAAGGTTGCCAACTCCTCCATTACTCTCTAAGAATCCCAATACTCCTGAACAACACCCTTCCATGACTTTCTACTCAAAGCATTGGCCACAACATTCCCCTTTTTTGAGGTGTAGAAGATCTAAAAATCATAATCCTAAAGAAACTCCATCCACATTCACTGTCACAGATTCAGATCACGATGGGAAAAGACATAACTCAAACTCTTATGATCTATTAAGACAAAAAAGTGCTCCCTAATGCGGTAATGTCTCCAAAACTTTAGTGAAAACACAACTGGAACTAGATCTAGATCATGTGTGGCATAGTTACACTCATGGGTATGTAACTGCCTAAACTTATAAGAGATATTTTCCTTCCTTTTCATAAAGACACACCCTAATCCAAGATGATAAGCGTCACAAAACACCTCAAAAAACACACCCTCCTCCAGCAGCTGAATCACTGGATCACTAACTAACTTCCCCTTTAGGTAACCGAACATTGTCTAGAACTTATCATTCCCCACAAAAGTTTAGTCCTTACTAGTCAAAGCTATCGATGGGGCTGCAACTTGAGATAAATCGTGTAAAAACCTCTGATAATAGCCTGTGAGGCCAAGGGAACTGTTAAACTCTTCCAAGTTATTAGGTTCTAACCAAGAAACAACTACTTCAACCTTTGATAGGTCTACTTACACACCCTTATAAGACACCAAATGCCTAAGGAAATTAACCTCTCATGTCCAGAACATACACTTAGACAACTTTCAATAGAGAAAGTGGAGTCAAAGAACATGCAAGATAATTCTGAGATGCTCGACATGCTTCTCTTATGAATTCGAGTAGATTAGGATATCATTGATGAATACAACGACAAAGTGATCTAGGAACTCATAGAACATGGGGTTCGTAAGCCCCATGAACATGGTTGGTGCATTCATAACATTGAATGGCATGACTATAAAATCAAAGTTCTCAAATTTGCATTTGAAGTCACTCTTTGGGATATCTCCCCCTTCACCCTCAATTAGTGATATCCACACCATAGATCTATCTTAAAAAAACAAATCGCCCCTCTTAGGTGGTCGAAAATATCATATATCCTACGAACAGGGTAAAAATTTTTGACCATCACCTTATTCAACCTTCGGTAGTCTATGAACATCCACAGACTACCATTTGTCTTCTTTGCAAACAACACTGGATCACCCCACAGTGAAAAAACTGGACTGGATAAAACCCTTTTACATCATATCATATATCAAAATCCTAAACTACCACAACTTAGAAGGTGTCATCTGATAAGGATCCACCAAATCGAAGAAGCATTGGGCTGCAAGTATATCCCAAACTCAACATCATGTTGAGGGGGTAGCATCACAACCTCCTTGAAAAAAACATCCAGGAACTCCTCAATGACCCTAGGAACCTCTACCATCCTAGAATCCATTAATTCCACATATAACTCAGCTAACAAGGAAAGAAGGGGCTCCATACGCTAAATTCCCACCTGAAAACTCTTCTCACCAACGAAAACCACATGTTATCCATCCACATCTGAAAGCATGACTCTCCTCTGGAAGAATTCAATAACAACACATATAGAATACAACTAGTTCATGTCAAGGATAACTTCATATGGTTGCATCGGTAGAAAGAAAAGATCCCCATAGGACTGATGCAGTCCTATCATTAATCTACACATCTAGCACACATCAAACAATCTAGTCTAGCCTCTGAATGACGTAGTCAACATTAGGGTCATGGGATGCCTCTCTACGTATAGTCCTAGAGATAGGCTAGATTGGTTTAAAAAAAAGAAGTTTGAAGCTCCTGAATCAATAAAGGCACAAAAAAGGGTGCTAAAGAAATTGATCATACCTATGATGATCTTTGGCCCATCTAGAATTGTTGCCTCTACTGTGTGAAAAAAACTTTATACACCTACTGCTAAAATGGATTCACTGGAAACTGCTTGTGAGGCTGGCGCTAAACATGTCCACCTCCACCAAACTGAGCTCAGGAAACCACTAAGAACTTGTTCTGGAAATGGCCAAAAACCCAATAACCAAAACACACTAGCACAAAGATCCCAAGAAAAGCACAAAAACCACTGGTCCCAGAAGGCTGGAAAGGAAGCTGCTAAGGTCGACTCCCTATTGATCGAAACCTCAAAATTCCTGGTGTTTGAGACTTTCCACTGATAACTGTACTCCTCAAAAAACCTTGTAGGTTCCCCTCCCATGGAAACCCTCCTCATGAGTACATCTTCTTGATCACCCCCTCCTTCTTATGAACTGTTAGATATTCCAGAAATGTAAAAGGAGTAATTTTATACTAGATAGAAGGATGGAGTGGCTTCTCAATATGTCTTGAATGATACTCCTCATCTAGAAAAAGATCTGGGGGAAAAAAGAAGGTCCTTGAACTTGATTCTCATCTCATGCACTGATATGCTCCCATGATGAAGAGAAAGAAGCTATTTCCTCTTTAATTCCTTCATGGTTGATGAAAGGAACTCTTCCCAGAACACCTTCTATAAGTTGACCCACAAAATATATACCTTCTTCTACACTCCTAGATACATCACCCACCACTAATGTGCATCTCAACGCATTTGAATGACTACCAAAGGGACCTTGTACTCTGTCGGGTCTCGGATCAAACTGAAAGCTATCTTGAGATCTTCCATCTAGCTCTCTATCTCTATATCTGAAACACCATCCTCATACTTACCCAAAGTCTACCTCTATAAAGAACACAACATCCTCTTCCACTAATCATCCTCCTTAACCAGATCTACCCTACAGTGATCAACCAGATCAACCTATTGAACCTCAACTGCCTGAGCTGCATACAGATGAAGAATAGGATCCATAGTTGATAGGAAAACACAGAGAACTTTCTAATACCGGTAGTGCGGAATTTTATTAAGATTTATTTTAATTAACTTTATTCATTTTAACCTTCCCAAAATAGCCTGATTTAAACAAGAACATAAGTCATCATGTGGTATGTACCTTTCCTGTGTCTCTACCCTACAAGCAGGTCCACCTCACTTATTCCTTCAATAAGCTCAGATTCCATGCACTGGATCATGAGGGACCATAAAATTCAGTGTCCTAGCCGATATTCCTTTCATATTTCACACACTAAGGTCCACTGGCATTGTTTTCATACCACCCCATGCAATCTTCACTATGTCTAACTCCAAAATTCATCTTATCTCTCAACTATCAGCTTTGATACCACTCTATCATGACCTCGTTCCTATAAAGCTACCACAATTAGGGGAGGTAGATGATGACCCCTGATTCCCACCTCTAGTAGGCCCTGGGTTGGTGAATAGCACTAAAGGTATAAAAATATCACAACATGGGAGGCATTTCCCTCTATAAGAAAACAAGATCGGGAGATAGGATGAATCAACCACATTCAACTTCATGACATATATATAAGAAAACCAAAAAAAACTTCCCACATGCATGTGTAAATAGAACTAATACAGATAATATTCTCCAAATTAAATACCCAAAAGAAATGATAAGGTGGTGACACATCAGTTATCCAAAGGTCCGATCCAGTAATGTCCAGTGCAGTCTATGTAATTCTCTTAGAAGCCTAAAAATAGTTTTATATACATAGGGTGAGCATACAAGTATACTCAGTAGGAAAAACCAACATCTCTTATGCACATGTGAAAGAAACATAATAATGTACCTGTGAGAAAATAGTAGAACCAAACATTACCTATAAAGGTATACTAACCATCCCAACCTCACCAAGGTATTCTCACCAAATAGAAAAAACCAGGTAATATAATATAATAGGAATCACCTCGATAAGGGCACCCCAGACCACTTTCTCACTGGTATGTCTCTCTCACACCCAATTTCATACGTCTTGGCACTCACATCTCTTTTGTATACCACACTACCCAACAAGCATGGTCACAACACACCATGCTTGAAGACACTCGGGTTCACCACCCCACAAGCACGGTCACATCACACCTCACCCAAAGACACTCAGATTACCACCCCACAAGCATAGTCAGGTCTCAACTAAAAACACATGGGTTGTCACATCTCACCCACAAACACCTAGTCTATCACAACCACCATCTAATGTACTAAAATAATTTCAACCATCACAACATGTGAAATACCTAACTCACCACAAAGAGATGGTGGGAAATAGCGGGTACCTAGACATCTATACTCCTCACTGGCTGTTGGAAAAAACAACCCTCACATGACTATGTAGGTGTCAGTATGTGGTTCCCAATGTGGGTGGGGTGTGTATATAAATAATAAGAATATAAAATTATATATACATAATATCAAACACTCAACCCCAACATATGGGTTCATAAATAATTCAACCAACTCACAACACCATCACTTTTTGTACCACCTCTAAATGCATAACACCACACAAACAAACCACATTTCACATTTCCAACCAATCACATTTAATAACCCCATTCATTTCATTATTTAGCATCAACCACATTTAACCACACAACTCATCATTTATTTATCCATTAACCATTTACATTCCATTAACCAAACTAACCAAATTCATTCCAAATGTTATTAAATAATTATTTATTTATTTCATCACTACTTAGGCATCTAGAACAAAGAAACAACCACCTTTTCGCCCCAAAATCATGGCCAAACAAACAACCTCGCTGTCCCAAAATCATAGAAACAAAAACCACCTCACTGCCCCAAAAGCACGACCAACAAACCACATCACCACCCCAAAATCACGGCAACACAAACCACCTCACTACCCCAAAAGCATGGCCACAAACCACCTCACCACCCCAAAATCATGACTAACAAACCACCTCGCCACCCCAAAAATACGGCCAACAAACCACCTCACCGCCCCAAAATCTTGTCCAAAAAACCATCTTCCCCAACCACACATCATCATCCCACAAGAACAGCCACACATCACAGCACAACAACATCATTTTACAGATTTACTAGGGGGATTTTATCACATTTCACTTTATTTTAGGGGCGTTATCACACAATCCATAATCCTAGAGAAACCATTTCATTATCCAAATAGAAGTGGTTAATAAATTTCCATTTTAGATTGATATAACAATAATAACAACAAAAGAAGCAATCTCAACACATATATCCAGTGCAAACAAATCCCCCAACAACCACAATTTTTAGTGGGGCATTAAGCCCGTACAATTCAAAATATCATAATTAATATCAAAGTTATAAAAGAATGCAGATCAAACCCCATTTACCCCTTTAAATTCAATTTAACCAATTATTTATCTTTGATTAAGTTGGAACAACCATAATCCAAAGATAAACAAAAGTAAACCCCCTCTCACATGATACACAATAAAGATAAATGAGGGAATCTCTACCTCAAAGAAACTTTACCAACTCACTGTATACCACAGGGTGAAGAAGAACACCCACAAACCACAATCGCACCATGATAAAACACATATCATCCTACACTGCAACCAAAAACCATTAAAACGCAACCCAATACACACCATAAACCCTAACAACATCGCTATAGTGAATCCATGGGAGAAGAATGAAAGAAAACCTACCAAGAAGAAGGGTTTACTACAGATTTCCAATGAATAACCATCAGGACCAATGAATCAAAGAGTGAGGAAGAGGTCTTGAATAAATCCCCAGGCACCTAGGGATCACCCAAAATGAGAGGAAGAAGAATCCATAGCTGAATGAATGAAAATTAAGCCAAAAATAACTTTTAATACTCCACTGCATAAGGGATTTACATGACGTGTAATACCCTTTCACGTTGTGTAATCCTCAGGGTTTTGTTTCATAAAAAAAATGCATCACCTTTTCATGAATTAAACCTAAAAATATACACATCATGAACCAGCCATGAAACCAACTTTCACGTTGTATAATACACTTACACGGTGTGTATTTCCAGTAGCAGTTCTTTTTCACCTTTAGCTTCCATTGAAAACTCCCAGAACCTCCCCTAAACACCTCCAACAACCAAAACTAGCAAAGTAACAGATCGGGAGGGAACATACCATTAAAAATATATACTTTAAACTTTTATGATTAGTAAATATGTCACACATTTCTCTGTAAAGATAATGTCTATATATTTAATGCAAAGACTACCATTGCTAACTCTGAGTCATGATTCGGGTAATTATACTCATAAACCTTCAATTAGAGTGATAAATAATCTATCATTATATCATTTTTCATAATAACACATCTCATCCCCTTCTTAAATGAATCACTATAAATCAAAAACTCTTCTCTACTGCAAGGTGGTGTGAGAAAAGTTGCATTGATCAACCTTCTCTTGAGTTCCTTGAAATTTTCTTCACATTCATCAATCAAAAGGAAATTGAATCCCTTATGAGTTGACTTGGTGAGTAGATTATATATCCATGAGAAATTATTCACAAAACGTTGATAATATCCAACCAATCCAAGAAAACTATGAGTCTCAGTCACAGAGGTTCATCTAGTCCAATGTTCATTAACTTACATCATTGATGGATCCACTCATATACCCTCACTTGAGATTATATTACCTAAAAATGAAACTTTTTGTAGCTAAAATTCACATTGGGTAAATTTTTTATACAGATTCTACTTCCTTAGTGTCTAATAGAATCCTAATGTGATATTCATGATCTTCATTACTCTTGGAATATATAATAATTTCATCTATAAAGACTACCATAAATTGATTAAGGTAATATCTAAGGACTCTATTCATTAAATCCATAAATATAGTGGGGGCATTAGTAAGACTAAATGTCATAACTATAAATTCATAGTGTTCATACCTCATACATCAGGTTGTATGGGATATGTATTCACTTTTTACCCTCAATTGATAGTATCCATATTAAAGATCAATCTTGGAAAAATATTGAGCTAATCATAATTGATTGAAAAAATCATTAATATGAAGAATAGGATATTTATTCTTGATAGTGATCTTGTTAAGTTCATAATAATCAATGTAGTGTCACATTGATATACCTTTCCTCTTAACAAAAAGAACATGTGTAACTCATGGGGATGCACTTGGCCGAATGAATATCTTATCAAGATTATCCTAGAGTTTCTTCTTCGATTCTCACAACTTAATTAGGATAATTCTATATGGAGTCTTTAAAATAAGTGTAGTTCTAGGTATAAGTTCTATTGAAAACTCAACTTCACAATTCGAAGGAAGACTAGGAAACTCTTCTAGAAAGACATCAATAAACTCTCATACAATAGGTATATTTTGATGATAAATTTCCCCCAAACCATCTGATCATCTTACCATTAGGATTTTTCACTTATATTTCGACATATAATCATTGAATTAGTAATGTGATACCCTTATAAAATTTTTCATATATAAAAGAGTGGTTAAATATATAATCAAATAAGATATTAAAAGTTCTATAGTGGATGGTAAGTGTACCTTTCACCACTTCATTATCATACCCCACATCAGAAATAGTGATCTCATGAGATTTCTCTTTACCACTAGGTTTAAGAGGTTTCTGATGTCAACCATTGTCATTAACCCTCAAATTTGATAAATGGTTAGTATAATTATCATACTCCTTAAATTTTAAACACTGGAGTATGGGGGTTCATTTTGTAGAGCTTTCTCTCCATTCACATCATTAACTAACTTATTCCCATCACTTCATCGTTTGATTGTTCGGTGACCTTCCATTTTGTACTTAAATAATTTATTAGTCCCCTTAAGATAATTTTATCCATGTTTCTTTTCATTCTTCTGGTGTAAAGGAAGACATCCCTTCTTCACTCCATGGTTTTATTATTATAATTTTATTTGAATTATATTTTTCTTTTCTTATCAAAACCATGATATTTATGGGTGACTTCGATCTCCATTTCTACCTTGAGAGGAAATTGAATGATATCTTCAAAGCTACTTAAGTCACTTATGGTTAACACCCTTCGAAGAATAGGTTTTAAGTCACTAAATAATCGATAATTCTTAATTTTAGGTTAAATGATAATACCAAAAGCATACCTTATAGGTCTTGTAATATTTTTCTCATGGGTACTAAAGGATTCATTATCCTTCTATTTTATCTCAATAAATTCCTTATCCATTTTCATATAAAGAATACGAGGAAAGTACTTGTTTAAAAATAACCTTCTAAACTCATCTTACTCCATAGAATAAATTTCTTCATGTTGTCTCATGTTATTGAAAGAATATTTATGAAGGGGATAGTGTCCTGGTTTCTAAATATCATGCAAGGAATGTGGAGTGATGTCAATTGAGCTATGATCCCGTAATGAGAGTCGGCTTGTTAGGGTTTCCCCTGTCGCCGCCAACCTCACTCTACTTCGGGTCAGCATCAAACCACCTCCTTACTCATTCTCGGTACTTGTGTGACAACGGATTCTATCAGGGGTGGTGGTGTCTTCATGGGTGTGACCAGTGTGGAATTTCCCATTTGCTGGCCTCTCCTCGCTCTCCCCCCTTTGCTGGGTAGGGTTTCATCTGGCGGCGTGGTGGAACCTGTGGTCATGCTCCAGCTTCTCCTGTTGTGGATTGACATGCGGGTCTGTGTCGGTTGAGAGTAAGCACGGTGGTTCGAGGTTGTCTTTAGGTGAGTGTGTGATGGCGGCGATGGGATCTGGCCTGGTTTGCAACAATAACCGCGGATATCTTCGGGTTTTTGGTTTGCTCCTCCCTTTTTTCCTTTACTATTTTTCTATTTGTTATGATTTGGGACTTCTGTGTTTTTTTTATGGTTTTGTGGCTTGTGTTGGATCCTGGAGTTTGGATGTGGATTTTTGCTTGAAGTGGTTTCGAGGATGAAGGTTTTGGATTTTTTGTTGTGGTATTGCGGAGTAAGGTCACTCTAATTTGGTTTGGTGGCATTGGCGGCTTGTGGAACCGGGAGCTACTCATGGCATTGGAATTTTTGTATGGTCTGACTACGGTTTAGGAGAAAGGGAAGACGTAATGAACTACGGTCTACTCTGTGGGGATGAATATTTTATTTCTTAAAGTTTGGTGAAAGTTTATGTGTTGATGTGATTTGATGAGGTTTTTATGGTTTGATTTTTTGATTTTTCTTGTGGCACTGTGGCCTTGTTCCATGAGACAATGCATCTAGTTTACTTGCAAGGGAGTTTCCCATATGAGGTTCAGATCTGATAGTGTTTTCCTCTTTATCATTACTCAGAATTGGAAGTTTTGAGAGGTTATGGAATTTTCCATCAGTACCGGGCCTGTGCAACTTTGCATAGGACAGCTATCCGAGGAGTGATGGGAAGGTGGATATTGTTCGTATTGTTTTTTTTTGCTAGGGTGGGGCTACTTCTTTCTCTTGAATTGGATTGTCTTTTGTCTTGATGAACTTGGACCATGGAGGCATGATTGTGTTTTAAGTCTTTGATGTCATTCTGGTTTCCCACTTTTGCCTCAAAAGTGCTTTTGAAATAAAAATTTAATTTTCAGTCAGTCTCATGTTCTTAATACGAGTTAATCATTGATCTGATTCACCTTCAAAATGAAAAACATTCAAAAAAAATCATGCTTCAAACACTATAGAATAGAAAATACATTTTCAATGGTACCAATCCATTATTAATCAATTAGTGGATCGATGGGTCCACTAAAAGAATGTGTATTTTGTCTCATGAAATACTCAATAGAACATTTTTCCTTCCTTTGATCATTTGGAAAGTTGCATTATCCCTCACATTTGGTTACTTGAGTGGAAAATAATTGCATTTTCCAACACATTAAATGTTAACATAGTTCCTTTAGCTTCCATCCATTGACTAAAACCAAAAAACATAGTTTAAGTAACAATAATCATAGTGATAAACCATATAATCATGAAAATCATTTATAGGATATCTAAATCATGGAACCATCTTTTCAATCTATAACACTTTAGGTTTAATCTAGGCCATCCTTGGTCATAATCTATTAAAATCTTTCATAATGGTTCGTAAATAAAATGTGAATTAACACAAGAATATCCCCTATGTGTGTTTAGTTGGGTATGCACTCTTAGTCCCATTCAATGTGCACTAGTGACGATCGTGTTAATACTCAATCTAGCCCATTAAAAGTTATTGCCCCTAGGTGAATCTGTGTCACAAACTCATCTTCTTGTTAATATCCAAACATGGATATATTTTCTAAGAAAACCACAATCCTTTCTTTACCATAACTTAGGATATTATCCTATACTTAGGCTCATCCTAAGGGTTCTCATCCTAGATTCCAAAAAAACTAAACCTTGTTTTGATACCAACTGAGTCAACTCAATCATTTCATACATATATATTACATATTATTATATGAATATTCATTATATATCATTATTATCCATACCAAAATTGTAAATGTTTAGTCTTTGAAAACATGGATACATAAAAAACTGGTACATAAAAGATCTAAATCATCTCTCATATAGTTCTTCACAACTAACACCATTTTTATACATATCATACTTAATAAATTTCTTCATATCCTAGAAAAATGAAAACATAATAAAGGGTGAGCTTAGATACTCAGTAAGGATAAAAAATGGAGATGTAAATTATCATTTAATCGTAATATGAGCATAAAATTTTAAAATCATACCCATCAATTCATAGATCATAATTATAAGTCATGGAATAAATATTTACATTTCATAAGACATGAATAATAAAGAAATCAAAGAACATGAGTCATGAGATAATAACATTAGAATAAGATAATGTCATAAAATAGTGGTATAAATTGTGACATAATCATAATTATAGAAATATTATCTCAAGTCTACCCACTAAAATATTCATCTTAAGTTAGTCTTGGTGTTTCATCTTTGGATATGGGTGTTGCCTCGAGTTTTAGCGGCTTAAGTACCATATGTTTATAGTGATGCTTGGAAGCACTTTAGGAATTCAAAAATGCAACACGGCATTTGAGTGGGAAATTCACAATACAAGTAGGTCGGGTATTGTTTCAAATGTCCATCAGGGATTCTTGGGGATAAAAAGTTCTATGGTGGGGAGGTTGTAATATCAAATGTTTTAGAACAGGTTGAAATTTTCAAAGGGCTTTGATTTTTTTCATTTGATGGAGGGGCTGAATTTTAACCGAGCTTTAAAATGGAATTTTGAAAGTTAGAACACTTGAAAGTGTTTTTTTATGGGTTTTAACACACTGAAAGTTTCTCAGGAGTTTGGATGAGTTTTAGGAGCATTGGGCTTTGAAAGTTCGATTTTGGGAGAGATGTCCTTGGGCGTATGGTTGGCGTACAGTTAGTACTAACCATAAGGTCTATTTTATTAAGGAACATGGTTTATTTAACCATGTGGGGTAGCCCAAAAAAACATACAGATTGGCACAGAGGTATATAGGAACTCATATGGTTGGCGTACAATTTTTCTAACTATGTGTTGAAACTGTGCAGGGTAAGGGTGTGCTTGGGTAGTAGCACTGCACTGTTGGCACACGGTTGATAAACAGTGCAGCAAGGTGGTGCTTGGGATAGCGACATCGCACGATTGGCATAGGGTTTTTCTAACTATATGACCTAACCATGTGCCACATTAAAAAGAACAAAATTACCTATCATGACCCATCTTCCTTAAGATGAGGGAAAGGGAAGCAAAGTGCCACGCCCTTCCTTCTTCAAGATGAAGGAGAGATAATGACCCTTGAGTCCCGCCTTCAATAGGCCCCGGAGTGGTGACTATCACCAATGGTATGGAATCTCACACAAAATGGAAGGCATTACCCATTTTAATGAAAACAAGATAGGGAGATAAGATGGTAAATCCCAAGAAACTCCAATACTAAAGGTAAAAGTAAAGCCAAAATCCATTCCCACATGCATGTTCAAGATTAAAGCTGATAAAAAGTACAACAAAAATCCAAAATAAAGTACCAAAAGAAAAGAGGCTAAGAAGCAACAACAACTATCCCAATACCCAAGCTAGTAAAGTCCAGGATGGTCCTCAAAGTCCTCCTAGAAACCTAAAAATAGTTTTACAAATATAGGGGGAGTATACAAGTTTACCCAGAAGGAAAACTAAATCTACCCATGCACAAGTGGGGGAAACATACTAATTCCCCTGTGAGAGAATAGTAGAACCTCAAAGCACCTACCAAGGAGTACTAACCATCCCAGCCTCACCAAGGAACACTCACCAAATCATGCAAGTCAAGTAAAGTAGTAGTATAATCACATCAACATTTGGGTACCCCGCACCACTTTCTCACTGGTTAACTGCTCATTCCTAATGGATAATGTCTTGACACTACCATTCTTCCAAACGTAGTCCCACTACCACAACCTGCCCACACACACCTGGGCCTCAACTGCACACAAACCTCACCTACATACACCTGGGCCACAACTACACCACACATATCACTCGCAGACACCTGGGCCACAACAACCATGCCTCTCGCCAAAAGACACTTGGGTCTCATCCCAAAGACACTTGGGAAAACAATCATGGCCCACAAACACCTAGGCCCCTCATCAATAACAAACCCGCCTGAAGGACCTTGGACTATGGTAAGCCTCAATTCATTACATCCTGCCTAGATATGCTCGAGCGGTAAGAACCCGAAAGAGGGTGCGAGGAAGAAATTCAGTAACCATCCATTCATCCTCCCACCAGGATGTTAAGAAAGACACCCTCCCTGTAACACCCCAAGAATTCATAATGTGTTATTTCTTCAAAATAATTCAATAACTTGCACTACACGCAACACCGAGTTCAATTGCACCATGACTTACCAAAAAGCCATTCAAAAGAGGTTATGAATAGTATTAACTAAATTTTAAACTTTATATAATCCTTATAATTTTTCCATATTATGAGTATCTTAGACATAATCCAAGAACAAATTCATTTTCAGTATTGCACTTTTATCAACTTTTAATAGTGAACCCTTTTTAAATACAATATTTTAAACTTTTTGACTAAATGGGGACATCAAAAATTTAAAATGAAACATCCCAAGCTTCCATGGTACGCTTTCTTTGAATAATACAGTAGCGTGTGTTGTACGCAACCTTGAGTTTTAACACACACCATAACCAATCAAACTAGCCGTTATGAATAGTAATACCTAATTTTCGAAATAATATATATTTTATATTTTAAAATGGAATTCATTTCTGGATTCAGAATATCAAATTTATCCTAAGGTGAAATTTTGGTACTTTTCGGATAACTTTCATATTTTGATGAATAGTGAAAATTACTAAATTTTAATTAAAAACAACTTTTTTAATCAAAATAATTAATAGTGATAAATTATGAATTTGAGTGGTTTTAAAGTATATTTAGAATATATTTTTACCATTTAATATAATGTTGGTCATTGGACATAATTTTACAATTAAACCGAACATAAACAAGTGTCAATCTTTTGATAGTTATTATCTCTTAAAAACACGCTTTTTGTTTTGACAGCGGGAATTAATTTTAAATTAATTTCTGCCACTTCTGTGTTTTGAATTTAGAAAAATGGATTCCATATTTGGAATCAGGATGTCCAAATTGTGTGAATAGGTAACTTTTATTTTTAGACATTTTGAATAATTACTGTGGTAAATATTTTATTTACCATGGTTAAGGGTAAATCTGGTAAATAAGGGTTAAAAAATAATATTATAATAATACTAAATTACCCTAAAACGTGTCCTAGACTTATTGGTTGATACATGTTCGACCATAGGCATCTTTGGGTCGATTTGGGGACCCCATGGTGCCACTTGTAGGTGATAGGGACACTTTATTTTAATTAAGTTAAAATGAATACAAAAATGACACAAGCATATATCTTTTAGAAAAACAATTATTACATAGGGTTATATATGTTGGATTTTAGATTATAAATATTCATTAGAAAGATGCAAAGATTTCCTACATAATGATATTTTATTAATAATTTTTAGACATTAAATAATTTATTTTATTTATGACACAATGATGATGCAGTAATTACTAAAATAGTGAAAAATTAAATTAATTGATATTATAAATACCCAAATAAATATAATATGAAACTTTTAATGAATTAAACTAATTTTCTAGGATAATATGATATATTAGGATTGATTTAATTTACTTTTTTAGAAGTAATCAATCTGTTATGAGTTTCAAAAAAATCAACTATTGAATAGTGTCAAAATTGACATAAAAGAGTTCTTAAAGCAAATATTATATTATTAATTGATATTAAATTCCTAAAAATATAGGTTTCGTCCAAGAGACTTATATAATGATAGGTTTATCATTAATGGACCACTTGGGGGTCTCTTGGATGTATATAGTAAGTTTATTAACCATATTATATAAAAATACAAAGAGACATTGTAAAAGTGAAACTAATTAACTTAGAGTTAATACTTAAAGATAAGGTTAATATAAGTACCCAAACCTGTCTAAATTCTATTGGTTGAGTTGTTTTCGACCCATACCCACCTTAAACTTTAAATAATCAACTTTGGAGCCATTAGAAACCGGATATGAATTTATTATAAATTAATATTTCTAGATTTTCCAAAGGTTCCCCTCACCCCTCTTATAAAAGGGCACTCCTCATTCTCATTTCTACACACCTTCAAAGCCTTTTGGTTCGGCTAAACTCTGCCCAAATACTCTCCCAACTTCCCTCACTACAACCTAGAGGCCTTAGTTTGATCAGAAAGCCAACCTAAGGAGCCCTTTTGATCAAATCAAAAGGAAGAACCCGAAGAAGAGGTAATGA
The DNA here is from genome assembly GCA_963277665.1 of Viscum album. NCBI lineage: Eukaryota > Viridiplantae > Streptophyta > Magnoliopsida > Santalales > Viscaceae > Viscum > Viscum album. The sequence continues at coordinate 464,488,741 of OY728138.1, forward strand.
TTTCACCACCCTTTTCCAAGTTCATTTCTTCTTCCACTTCTTCTTCCTTTGTTGTTACCATTCTAAAATAATAACTCCAGTATCATATATATATACTGTGATGTTATTATAAATATGGTACAACCATATTCAGTATTCTATCCACCCTTTGAATAACATGTCACCATACGTGCGTACGTACGGCTTACCGTCTCCACGTCGTGGTGTAATTGTTATTCAATATATTATTATTTGGATGGGTATAATAATGATATGTAACTCATGTAAATAATAAATATAACATGATTCTGTATATATGATATACCATCCATTTATATATTATTTTAATATCAAAAGAATGATATTGTCGCTCGTGCGTACGTACGGACTACCGTCTCCACGAACGCGATGAGATTCATTCTCCATCGTATCCATTCAAGTATAATTATCATTTGATGATTTAAAAAAAATGATGTTTAAGGACTTGATATCATTCTGGATATGAATAATATACAACCTATCCTTTACATACATGTCTTACGTAACAAAACATACAAAAGAAAACAAGTAAGTTAACACCCGAAACAACGATAATACTAAGATATTATTATCAAATCAATATTAAAAGATCATATATGATATCATATTAATGTATATGATTCTTGTATAATTTAATAACAATTATTTCACCATTATACATGAGGTTAACCTACCCCAACCAAGGAAAAGTACAAGGTAAGGGTTTATTTCGCAATCTCGTCAATTATCCGAGATTGTTTATACGTAATAATCTACTGGGATCTCTTTATCATCCACATCCATGTTTCTTAAAAATGAATTTCAAAACATTTTTACTATTTACTAAGATATGAGTTAAAGTAATTTATACCCTTGTTTGACTTTTTATAAGAGGTTTATAAAGGAATTTTTCCATCGTTTTCCAAACAAGGTGATTTTTAACCTTTTCGACAAAATTAAGGTAAGAATGTTTTTTTTAACTTATACGGTGGCTGCGGCTATTTACCGCCGTTATAAAATTTTAAAAGCTTCCCTTACAATATTACAAGAATATTTTCAAAGTAAATGTTTTATTTTATAATTATGTGACTTTTAAATTATTTCAAAATGAATATTTTAAGAATTTTGGAAGGGTACTATTTATCAAAATCAGAATTTTAAATGTTTTAAAGATTTATCTTTCTAAATATTTTTAATTAATGTCCATGTCTTCAAAATGGTTTTTAAGGATTTATTTATATGGACATGAATGTTTTTAAAATGTTAATTCCTTTCAAAAGTTTCAATGTGGTATGGGACACTTTGATTTAAAATTCTCTTTTAATTACTTCCTTTATAAATGTGTGACTTTTAAATGATTTCAAAAAAAGAGATATTTCTCTCAAATAGTTTTGATTTCATCTATGTCAACATACTTTTATGGATTTTATGCTTATTTGAAGTTGGTTTATTATGATACAAAACTTATATATTGTATTGAAGGTTTTGTGATATGTTTGACTGTGGATGTGCTATTTTTATACCATTCATAGTTTATGGTGAATGTATTGACATTTCGTATGCTAGTTTTAATACGAATGTTTATGTTATGTTTAAACCTTTTCATATGGGAATGCATTGGACTTAATATGTGATGGGTGGAGCCCGCTATAGCTCCTCGATGCATCGGTAGGTCTCATGAGACAAACTAGTGTCTTGGCATAAGGCCTTGACAAAATCTTATATGTAGTCTTGGCACGAGGCCTTGGCTATGTGGTTATGATAGTCTGGCATTATGCATTCCAACATTATGAAAGTGGTTAGTGATTTTGCATGTGATTATTCGATTAGTAGAATATCCATGTGAATGAGTAAATGGCATTATTTCATTTTATTTATGCCATACAATGTTGAAAGTTAAAGTTTGAAAGGATTTTGTTTTAGTTATACATTGCCTTAAATGTTTATTCTTATTTATGAAAGTTTCCTCTATATTGTTATCCTTACTGGGAATTTGAGCTCACCCCTTTTCTATGTTTTATTTTTCCCAGGAAGTGAAGAAGTAAATTATGAATGACCTGCAGGGATATTATGTGGGGATATGAGTGTGGATTATGGAGACATTATGTTGTTGTAGTAGTTTTTCATTTTGTGATGTAATGTAAAACTTATGAATATATCTAGTGTTTCCAAGGCTACTAAACCAATCGGTATTTCGAGATTTGATCTTTCTTGTGATCATGCCAATGTTATGTAATAATGCACCGACTCTGAGTAACTAGGGTCGGGGCGTTACAGTTGGTATCAGAGGAAGTTTAGTACAAACCTTGGAAGCTAGATTTAGATAAACTCTGATTAGAGCACGTAGACCTAAGATGAACTTTGAGGATTAGTATAGAAGAACTTCCTAGAATTTTGGTATTGTAGAGATTTTGTGAGTTTTCCGAGCAATACATCCCTGTCTGGATACGAGCAGGTAGAGGCGGCTCTGGCACAGATGTACCTAGGGGTAAAACCCGAAAACACCGCTTTGAGCTAGACTCGAACGGGAACTGGTGCACGACAACGGGGCTTGCTGCACTCTTGGTTACGACACTCCCGGGGGATATGCTTAGGATAACTCTCATTTTCTTTACAAATCATTATGAAGAGTTTATGAGTATATACTTCCTCAAAGGAAATATTTTTTATGATTATGGATTATATCCATAAATAGTTCAATTTATGTTAAGTGTTTTATAAGTATGGGATTATGTATTTTGATTCATAAACTAATCTAGTGTATGTCATTGTTTAGAAATGGTGCCTAGTAGAAGGAATGAGAACTCCAGCAATGCACATGATACAAAGAGAAAGAAGGATCATATATTTCATGGTCTTAAGCCAGAATTTATAAGAGAAATAGTCTCGCATGTATTATCATCATATGAAGAAATAATATCATGTGTTGATAAGATAAGTAAAGAGTTTACTGAGTCCTATGGATTTGAAGGGAAGCAAGAGAAGAAAAGGATGGAAGAGAGAAAGATGGATAAAGGGAAGAGGAAAAAGATGAATTTTCCCATATGTGATAACTGTGGAAAGAAACACCCTGGAACTTGCCTGAAAGGAATGGGAGTTTGTTATAAGTGTGGAGGAAAAGGGCACAAAGTACGTGACTGCAAGGGTAAGAAAATGGTTTCAAATGTACAATGCTTCATTTGAAAGGAGTTTGGACACTACGCGAACCTATGTCCCAGTCATCAGACTATGCCGCAAATGATGTTATTGGATAATAATCAAGTTATGATACTACCACAGATGAAGAGGAATGATTAGAGTTCTTATGTTGATTATGTCAATTGAGTGTTGTATCAACAATGTACTTGTTATAATAATTATGGAGTATATAAGAATTGTACTGCAGTACTATTTCATTAAGGACTTGAGATTGTGTGGAACAAAGAAAAGTGACTCAATAGAAGGTTAAATTTTTGGAAAATATATTGTTGAGATAAAGATAAACCATAATATGGTTCTGATACCGAGGTAGTGATTTTAGAATAATACATGATTGATTTGGATAAATTATATTGGATATTCTTGACTACCTTGAAACTAATTAATGATTTGTATATTCCATCATTGTTGGGGTTTAAATCATTTTTGGATTGATGAAGTATATCCAGCATTCTATATGGAATAAGGGAGCATGAATGTAATCAATATGGATTATGGTAATTCAAGATGTTTCAGTGTTTTAAAAGAATACATGATGAAGGTATTCATATGCTATTACGTGGTAAAAAGGATCCACATTATGTTTAACTTCCTTATAAATGTTGGACTGTGAGTTTGGTCAGAAGTATTTTGGATAAATTCTAGTTTGAGATTAATTTTGGATTGCCATAAAAGGACAACCCGGAGGTCGGGCGGCAACCCGTCGCGTATGGCAAGGCCGCGAGACTTGAACCCGCAACCGAAGGGCGACAAGGGTGTATCACCTACCACTGGCCCAAGAGATGTCCTGGATTAAATAATGTAGTTTTTTTAAAAGATCTGGTAGATGAATTATAAATTCTTTTATTTTGGAACCCTGTACGAATAGTATAAATAGAATTTTTTTTTTATGAGTGAAAGATGAGTTTGTGGTAGAAATTTATTAATGGACAAAACTCTAATTATAAAGTAAGTATATCTCCTTATGATCTTATCCAATCTCATAAATAAATTCCTCAAAATTAAGAAAAGGAACTTAGAACAAAAATGTTGTCCTAGATGGTACCTTAAATCATCACTAATTTATGGCTTTGGGATTATTGGCCTTTTCATAGCCATGTTCTCTACCACTCTCCATCAGATAATTGATGGTTAGATTTCTCTTCCATATCCATATTTTTCTACATGGAACCCTAGTATGTGTTATTTTCGGTAATCTTCATACTTTCCACTCTTTATTTTAAATAGAGGCCTCGTTAATTCATTTTTCGATGTGGAATTTCAACTAAGATATTTTGAAACGTCAAAAATGTGTTATCCTAATACCCTATGTTTTGTTGAACCGATGGTATTTCAAATCATCATAGATTGATGAATTTAAGGACCTCAATTATACAATTGTTTGTGATTGATGATCTCAATCACTACCTATAAATATTTACGTTTTTCCTCCAATTATATTTCTCTAATTGCCACCAATGTTCTCCTAATCGAGATCATAATTTGGTGATGACCCTTTGATTTCTCTTTTCCTCATATTAAGACTAAATTTTAGTAACCCAATTTCCGATGTGGGTTTTCCCACAAATATATTTTCTACTCGAAGAACAATTTCAAATTGCGAGGATGCAATTTATTGAAGGAGGGGAGAATGTAACACCCCAAGAATTCATAATGTGTTATTTCTTCAAAATAATTCAATAACTTGCACTACACGCAACACCGAGTTCAATTGCACCATGACTTACCAAAAAGCCATTCAAAAGAGGTTATGAATAGTATTAACTAAATTTTAAACTTTATATAATCCTTATAATTTTTCCATATTATGAGTATCTTAGACATAATGCAAGAACAAATTCGTTTTCAGTATTGCACTTTTATCAACTTTTAATAGTGAACCCTTTTTAAATACAATATTTTAAACTTTTTGACTAAATGGGGACATCAAAAATTTAAAATGAAACATCTCAAGCTTCCACGGTATGCTTTATTTGAATAATACAGTAGCGTGTGTTGTACGCAACCTTGAGTTTTAACACACACCATAACCAATCAAACTAGCCGTTATGAATAGTAATACCTACTTTTCAAAATTATATATATTTTATATTTTAAAATGGACTTCATTTCTGGATTCGTAATATCGAATTTAGCCTAAGGTGAAATTTTGGTACTTTTCGGATAACTTTCATATTTTGATGAATAGTGAAAATTACTAAATTTTAATTAAAAACAACTTTTTTAATCAAAATAATTAATAGTGATAAATTATGAATTTGAGTGGTTTTAAAGTATATTTAGAATATATTTTTACCATTTAATATAATTTTGGTCATTGGACATAATTTTACAATTAAACCGAACATAAACAAGTGTCAATCTTTTGATAGTTATTATCTCTTAAAAACACGCTTTTTGTTTCGACAGCGGGAATTAATTTTAAATTAATTTCTGCCACTTCTGTGTTTTGAATTTAGAAAAATGGATTCCATATTTGGAATCAGGATATCCAAATTGTGTAAATAGGTAACTTTTATTTTTAGACATTTTGAATAATTACTGTGGTAAATATTTTATTTACCATGCTTAAGGGTAAATCTGGTAAATAAGGGTTAAAAAATAATATTATAATAATACTAAATTACCCTAAACCGTGTCCTAGCCTTATTGGTTGATACATGTTCGACCATAGGCATCTTTGGGTTGATTTGGGGACCCCATGGTGCCACTTGTAGGTGATAGGGACACTTTATTTTAATTAAGTTAAAATGAATACAAAAATGATACAAGCATATATCTTTTAGAAAAACAATTATTACATAGGGTTATATATGTTGGATTTTAGATTATAAATATTCATTAGAAAGATGCAAAGATTTCCTACATAATGATATTTTATTCATAATTTTTAGACATTAAATAATTTATTTTATTTATGACACAATGATGATGCAGTAATTACTAAAATAGTGAAAAATTAAATTAATTGATATTATAAATACCCAAATAAATATAATATGAAACTTTTAATGAATTAAACTAATTTTATAGGATAATATGATATATTAGTATTGATTTAATTTACTTTTTTCGAAGTAATCAATCTATTATGAGTTTCAAAAAAATCAACTATTGAATAGTGTCAAAATTGACATAAAAGAGTTCTTAAAACAAATATTATATTATTAATTGATATTAAATTCCTAAAAATATAAGTTTCGTCCAAGAGACTTATATCATGATAGGTTCATCATTAATGGACCACTTGGGGGTCTCTTGGATGTATATAGTAAGTTTATTAACCATATTATATAAAAATACAAAGAGACATTGTAAAAGTGAAACTAATTAACTTAGTGTTAATACTTAAAGATAAGGTTAATATAAGTACCCAAACCTGTCTAAATTCTATTTGTTGAGTTGTTTTCGACCCATCCCCACCTTAACCTTTAAATAATCAACTTTGGAGCCATTAGAAACCGAATATGAATTTATTATAAATTAATATTTCTAGATTTTCCAAAGGTGCCCCTCACCCCTCTTATAAAAGGGCACTCCTCATTCTCATTTATACACACCTTCAAAGCCTTTTGGTTCGGCTAAACTCTGCCCAAATACTCTCCCAACTTCCCTCACTACAACCTAGAGGCCTTAGTTTGATCAGAAAGCCAACCTAAGGAGCCCTTTTGATCAAATCAAAAGGAAGAACCCGAAGAAGAGGTAATGATTTCACCACCCTTTTCCAAGTTCATTTCTTCTTCCACTTCTTCTTCCTTTGTTGTTACCATTCTAAAATAATAACTCCAGTATCATATATATATACTGTGATGTTATTATAAATATGGTACAACCATATTCAGTATTCTATCCACCCTTTGAATAACATGTCACCATACGTGCGTACGTACGGCTTACCGTCTCCACGTCGTGGTGTAATTGTTATTCAATATATTATTATTTGGATGGGTATAATAATGATATGTAACTCATGTAAATAATAAATATAACATGATTCTTTATATATGATATACCATCCATTTATATATTATTTTAATATCAAAAGAATGATATTGTCGCTCGTGCGTGCGTACGGACTACCGTCTCCACGAACACGATGAGATTCATTCTCCATCGTATCCATTCAAGTATAATTATCATTTGATGATTTAAAAAAAATGATGTTTAAGGACTTGATATCATTCTGGATATGAATAATATACAACCTATCCTTTACATACATGTCTTACGTAACAAAACATACAAAAGAAAACAAGTAAGTTAACACCCGAAACAACGATAATACTAAGATATTATTATCAAATCAATATTAAAAGATCATATATGATATCATATTAATGTATATGATTCTTGTATAATTTAATAACAATTATTTCACCATTATACAGGAGGTTAACCTACCCCAACCAAGGAAAAGTACAAGGTAAGGGTTTATTTCGCAATCTCGTCAATTATCTGAGATTGTTTATACGTAATAATCTACTGGGATCTCTTTATCATCCACATCCATGTTTCTTAAAAATGAATTTCAAAACATTTTTACTATTTACTAAGATATGAGTTAAAGTCATTTATACCCTTGTTTGACTTTTTATAAGAGGTTTATAAAGGAATCTTTCCATCATTTTCCAAACAAGGTGATTTTTAACCTTTTCGACAAAATTAAGGTAAGAATGTTTTTTTAACTTATACGGCAGCTGCGGCTATTTACCGCCGTTATAAAATTTTAAAAGCTTCCCTTACAATATTACAAGGATATTTTCAAAGTAAATGTTTTATTTTATAATTATGTGACTTTTAAATTATTTCAAAATGAATATTTTAAGAATTTTGGAAGGGTACTCTTTATCAAAATCAGAATTTTAAATGTTTTAAAGATTTATCTTTCTAAATATTTTTAATTAATGTCCATGTCTTCAAAATGGTTTTTAAGGATTTATTTATATGGACATGAATGTTTTTAAAATTTTAATTCCTTTCAAAAGTTTCAAAGTGGTATGGGACACTTTGATTTAAAATTCTCTTTTAATTACTTCCTTTATAAATGTGTGACTTTTAAATGATTTCAAAAAAAAGAGATATTTCTCTCAAATAGTTTTGATTTCATCTATGTCAACATCCTTTTATGGATTTTACGCTTATTTGAAGTTGGTTTATTATGATACAAAACTTCTATATTGTATTGAAGGTTTTGTGATATGTTTGACTGTGGATGTGCTATTTTTATACCATTCATAGTTTATGGTGAATGTATTGACATTTCATATGCTAGTTTTAATACGAATGTTTATGTTATGTTTAAACCTTTTCATATGGGAATGCATTGGACTTAATATGTGACGGGTGGAGCCTGCTATAGCTCCTCGATGCATCGGTAGGTCTCATGAGACAAACTAGTGTCTTGGCACAAGGCCTTGACAAAATCTTATTTGTAGTCTTGGCACGAGGCCTTGGCTATGTGGTTATGATAGTCTGGCATTATGCATTCCAACATTATGAAAGTGGTTAGTGATTTTGCATGTGATTATTCGATTAGTAGAATATCCATGTGAATGAGTAAATGGCATTATTTCATTTTATTTATGTCATACAATGTTGAAAGTTAAAGTTTGAAAGGCTTTTGTTTTAGTTATACATTGCCTTAAATGTTTATTCTTATTTATGAAAGTTTCTGCTATATTGTTATCCTTACTGGGCATTTGAGCTCACCCCTTTTCTATGTTTTATTTTTCCCAGGAAGTGAAGAAGTAAATTATGAATGACCTGCAGGGATATTATGTGGGGATATGAGTGTGGATTATGGAGACATTATGTTGTTGTAGTAGTTTTTCATTTTGTGATGTAATGTAAAACTTATGAATATATCTAGTGTTTCCAAGGCTACTAAACCAATCGGTCTTTCGAGATTTGATCTTTCTTGTGATCATGCCAATGTTATGTAATAATGCACCGACTCTGAGTAACTAGGGTCGGGGCGTTACACTCTCCCATAAAATGGGGGTGTTCGGCACATGGTGCTCAATAAGGGTGGGGTGCGTATAGAAATCAAAAGGAACTACAATTTATAAATATAAGTAAAAAAATACTCACCCCAACCTACGGGTCCCAAAACAAACAATCATCCTGCATAGAACCACTTTTTCTGCTACCCCTATATGCACAATCACACAAAAATTCACTGCCAAAGCATAATCCCAACCCCTTTTTCATTCAACCAATGGTCATTTATTTATTAAGGAGTTCACTTTAATTTGTTCTCACACTACCCGGGGAAAATACCAAGTACAACATTGAACAAGGGAAGAGGGAGAAAGGTAAATCATTTCCATTTTAACACCCATTCATAAAAACAACTGAGAACAACCAACCTGCAGTCTCACCACACACCCTCCTCCTTCCCTAGACACCCGCTCAACCACTACCAACTATCATTATTCAAAGTTATACCGCACAATCCTACCCTCGCAACCAAACCCAGCATCCCCACTACACAACAACACCACATATGCAGTCCCACTGCCCAACATTGCTCGACGGCCACAACACAAACAAAGACAATCCCACTGCCTACAAGTCCATTCATTCCACAATCAATTAGTCTCTCAAACTGGGATACCAACACTCCCCATACAAAAATCCAATATCAACTACCATTAACCACATCCCCACTACACACACATGCCACACCCTTCTCACATAACCATCTCTCATGTCCACCCTTGTACCCTCAACCAACACAAGGCTAGGGCCCCATAAAACACATAGCACATGGCCACACCATCAAGCCAAGGGTATTCAGATTTATCTAATAAGGGTTATTTAATTCCACTATAAATAATCGAGGATATCACATAATAATTTTGAACCTGGGGAATCTATTTAATTAACCAAGTATACATGATTAAGTGGATTTCATGTTACAGCCAATTTTCAAACATCATGACAAAACAAACAGAATACCACTAACGTGCAAGCAAAGGCCACCAATGGTCATGATTTTCAGAAGGCATACAGGCACAACAATCCATAAAGGAACAAAGGTAACAAAATAAAACATGTGATCAAACATCAAACCACTCCCAACCCATTATTTCATTAACTCTTGTTATATTTTGATCATATTCCCTTCTTATTTATTTATCATTTTAAAAAAAGTATTCACCCATTATTCACAAGGAATCATTTTTACACCCACCCCACATGATGCATAATTAAATAGAGGTAAAAGAAATCCCTGCTGGAACAATAGGAGACTAAGACTCCTCCATGAGCCAAAAACAGGGGATCGTGCGAACAGTAGGAAACTCCAAAAAAACTAAGCAGGAGAGGGATCGAGCACAGGCACATGACTCGTCTAGAGAGGAAGGCTCTAGGCTCACCAAGAGGGAATGAAAAACACACTGGGAAGGGAAGATCCCGTATTTGAAGATCCAGATCCTATATTAAATGAATAATGGTTTCAAAATACATTATCGTGGGATCATGGTCAAGATCATGCATTTTGAATATCTCAAATCCCCTAGAACATTAGTATATTAAAGATATACTTAATATCATTTAAAAACCCTTAAAAATCCCAATAAAGGCTTTAAACTCAGTTTATGTCAAATAATACATAAGAGGGGTGAAACTGGATAACTGTGAAAAACTGGAAAAACTGGAAATAGTCATCGATGGGTGAGTCACTGAGGATGAGCCACCGATAAGTGAGATACCGACGCGAACTACCGATGATGAGCCAATGACGCTGAGACACTGATGGATGATCCACTGATGTGACCTATCGACAATGAGCCACTAACGTTGAGCTACCAATGTAATGACTCAATGACACCCCTGACTCACCGATGTCGACGCCCCTGACTCACTGATGTCAAAACTCATGATTCGTCGATGCCAACACCCCTGACTCATCGATGTCGACGCACTGATAGTTCAAAACTGGATTTTTATTAAACTCTCAGAATGAGTCACAGACATCCCCCAGAACACCCTAAACACTGGATTTTCACAAAGAAATGGCTTGGGGAAATCTGGGTCATTACATTAGATACCTCTCAAACTATTCTCGTCCCCTAGAATTTAAAACTAACCTAGAAGGAGGGGTCCAAACAACCACCCCGTAAGATACCTCTCAAGGATGAACCACCTTGTAGTGAAAACTATGACATCTAAGAACAGCTCCTTAACATCTATCTCCTGAACAACTGTAGAAACAATAAGGCCCCAAACAACCATGCAAACACCAAGGTCACACTATCCAGACACATAGATTAGGGAGATCTATAGCACCCCAAAAATTTTATGGTATGTTTCTCTTAAATACATTTTATTTATCATTGTGTTCCTTTTAAACAACACTAGGTTATTTAGGAGATAGTCAAAACCTAGCCATTAAATATAAATTTTCCACTTCTATGTTTTGAATTTCAAAAAATGGTCATCTAGAGTTGTGATCAGTAAGTCATTTGGAGTCTGATAGAACAAACTTGATTCTTGGTGAATAGTAACATAACCTTATGAATAGTAATATGAATAGTAATATGACCCTTAAGAATAGTAAATAAAAAAATTATTTTATTTTCTTAAGGCAATAAGATGATGAGATCTTAATTAGTTTTTCAATGAGAAATAAAACTAATTGCACCTTTAAGATTTTTATTTTTCGAATTAACTATGACTTTATTTAAAAATTAAATTAATAATATTTAGAAAATTAATTTTGAAAAATGGAGTCCATTTTTAAATTCTACATGTCAAAAAATTGTTAGGGTAAATTTTTGGGATTTTTATGAAATTCTAGAATTTTTTATGAATAGTGAAATATGATAAAATGTCGTATATACAAATTATCAGTTAAATACACTATTTATGACATCATAAGTGATGTAAGGCTGCTTGGTTCGAACTCACATGCACTTATTACTATTAGGGGTCACATGAAACAACACTATTGGTTGTCTTGATGGAAATAATAAAATAATGAATTAAATATTCAAAATTTACCCCTCTCCTCCACTATAAAAAGCCCTCACCACTCCTTCTCTTCACTCCTCTAAGCCTTGAAGATCCTAAAATTTCTACCCAGATACCCTTCCCTAGTCACTCCCCACAACCAGGAAGCTCTTGGTCTTTCCAAAAGACCAAAATCCCTTCCCTTAAGGAGGTTCTCGAGTAAGTTATTTAAAGAGGTAAAACACCTTTTTTTTATTTTAGTTTCATTTGAATTTATCTTAATTTGTTATCCTATCCTCACCTCCTATGTCCAAATGATCATGATAACTCCAGTATCATCTATATACTGGATTTATATCATGTTAATAGAAGAACCATCATCAATATTCTTACTCCCTCCCTTTTATTTTTATAAATGAAATCAAGATCCATGAGGTTCCAATTTATAACCTTCGTGGATGATGAAATTTCGTTCTTCAATTGTTCCCTCATTACTGGTCATGAAACCATATTTATGGTTGAACTAGGTCATAATATATGTATTTTATCTTTATTAATGTTCTAGAATATTTACACATACATAATATGGAATAATAATACAAAACAAGTTTATTGAGCACGAAACTGCCAAGCCAAATTCAAGCGTTTATTTTTAACTCATCGAATGATTCATACTCATGGTATATAACCAGAATCATTATAAGATAATTTATATCTATTTAATGTCACTAATAATTTATATTAAAATTTTTGGATGTTTAACCATATTTCAAACCAACTTCCATTCATGAATACAAGTAAACAAATCATGAAACCAAGTAAGAAAATGCTTCCAAAACAATAAAATTTAATCTCTTAAACCCATCAAAAAGAACATTAATGAACTTAATAAGGTTATACCATATCAATTACATGTTTATTAGGTTCTGGAATTATTAATTAATGAATCTAAATTTGATTATTTAGGTTGTTAAGAACAATCAAGAACACACTCGAGCAAAAGATGAGGGGTTTCTCATCTCACTTTCATTTCTGTGAGATTTTTCATTGTTCGCCACTTATTTCTTGTATGTGGTATAGGTGTAATTACATTTGATATATAATAACATTATTATCTTTATATTCATGTTATTCAATGATTCATTTGAGGGTTATTAAGTTCTGGTCATATGATTCGACCGATTACATTGTGGTAAGAGACTTTGTCTCAACTACTATTTTGTTGTGGCTAACATTGTGTGGTGCACCTAATTATCTTCATGTGGTGTACCTACTGCCCATTTGAGATCACTTTTCATTTGAAATTGTATTTATATTAAATATTCACAATCTTATATCATGGATATGTTCGTTGTCTAAACCATATACCATTTTACATACGGTGTTTATTTGGAAAGTTATTTTAACTATGGAAATATTGATGAATCTGTATACTCTACTCTATATGGATATTGAAAAGGCATATTTATCTTGTATTGAATCAATGTATAAAAAATTATTTGGACATGCAGTGGCAGGCGGGGCCCACTATAGCCCCTCGATGCATCGGTACGTCTCATGAGACAAATCAGTTGGCGACAAACCCTTCGAGTTTGTTTCCAAAAATCAGACGGGTTTCTACCCATAAAACTAAACCATTTTTACGGTATTATGGTTTCATGTGCCAGATACATGATGTCCAATTAATAAGAATTATCTTTATTCATTATCAGTTATTATTTTTATCCATGAGGTTTTCACTATGAAAAAATCTATGGATGCAGCTTCATTCTCAGTTTATTAATGGAATTAGTTAGTCATTTATTCACTATGCCATATTGATTATAATAGATTGATTGTGATTATATTATTATTGTACTCATGATTCCGTTATTTGTAACCCTTACTGAGTGTTTGAGCTCACCCCTTTCATTGTTTACTTTCAACAGGTGACAAAGAGGAGATCGTTTGTTGAGTTCTTGTGGCTGCAGTTTTTAGTTTCGTTATGTATTATATTTTGTAAACTTTTTCAATGTAATTTGAGTAACATCTATGTATCTAGTTTCTTCAAGACTACTAAACCAATTGTTCCTTCAGGATTTTCATTCCTTATAACCATGCTAATATCACAAGTAATGCACTGGATCCAACCTAGAGAGTTCGAGGTGTTACAGTTGGTATCTGAGGAAGTTTAGTAGAAAACTTGGAAACTAGAGTAGGAAATGTATAGTATGGAACAAAGCCCTAAGGTAGTATTTGGGGATAAAAATACAAGAACGTCCTGGTATTTTGGTAAGGAATAGATTATGTGGATATTTCAAGCAATACATCCCTATCTGGATATTATCAGGTAGAGGCGGCTCTGACACAGATGTATCTAGGGGTAAAACCCAAAAACACCGCTTTGAGCTAGACTCAAAAGGAACTGGTGCACGACAACTAGCCTTGCTTCACTCTTAGTTACGACACTCCGGGGGGATATTCTTAGGATAATTCATATTTTCTTTACAATCCATTATGAAAGAGTTTAATGTAAATTTATCCTCATATGAACAATGTTTATAAGATTAGCTATGCATAGAATTTCAATATATGTTGAGTTCTTTTCTATTTGAGATTCATAAACTAACCTAGTGTATCCCATTATTTATAAATGGTGTCTAATGGAAGAAGAGGAATCAATACTCGTAGGTAAGGTAGGGATCTCCCTACGGATCAAGTCAACACAGTCAATATTGGAGCAGATCAGATCATGACCATATTGGGACAACTTACTCAAGTTGTAACGAATAACCATTCTACACCTGTGTTGGACCGTTTTATATGACAGAAGCCCCCATATTTCAGCAGGACTACTAATCCAGTGGTAGTTGAGCAATGGATCAAGTCCCTTGAAAAGATATTCATGGAATTAAGATTCAATGAAAATGAAAAGGTAGTACTGGCGGTATATTGTCTCAAGGGTGATGATGATCAATGGTGGTCCTTGATTCAGAATACCATAGAGGAAGAAGAAATAGAAGATATGGAATGGAGGACTTCTAAGGAAATATTCTTTGAAAAATATTTCCCTCATGAGCAATGAACTGAAATGAAGAGGAAATTCCTTATCTTAAAACAAAGGGAAGAAGACAGTGTTGTAGAGTATGAGGCTACTTTCACAAGGTTGGCCAGGTATGCCATGTATTACGTACGTAACTCAGCAGACAAGATTGATCATTTATTTGAAGGTCTTAAGCCATGTCTTCGAAGGGCACAGGATTCTCAATCAATTTCATCATATGATGAAATTTTATCAAGTGCCGTCAAAATAGTGAGAGAAATATTTTCAAAGGAAACTAAGATAAGAAGCGGTACTCTGATAACAAAGGAAAAGGAGAAGCACCAAAGAAGAGCAAGGGAACAAAGCTATTTCCATTATTTGAGAACTATGGAAAGAATCATCTCGGGAAATGCTTGAAATGCATGAGAGTCTACTATAACTATGGATAAAAGGGCCATCGATATGATGAATGCAAGGGGAATAAACAATTAAATGATATTCAATGCTAAAATTGTAGAGAGATGGGACACTATGCAAATGAGTTTTCTAAGCATCAAGGAAACTCGACTCAGAAAAGGCCAAGAGAGCAAGGGAGAGCCTTTGTGATTACAACTGTGGAAGTTGAAGTTCCTAATGACGTGGTGGCAGGTACTTTAATTGTTTCCTCAAACTTAGCCAACACTTTATTTGATTCTGGATCATCGCATTCATTTATATCTTTCGAGTTTTCCAAGAAAATTAGATATGTCCAATTTGATTTAATAAATGATTTTTCAGTCAAAACTCCTAGGGGATGTACCATTGC
Organism: Viscum album; assembly: GCA_963277665.1. Taxonomy (NCBI): domain Eukaryota; kingdom Viridiplantae; phylum Streptophyta; class Magnoliopsida; order Santalales; family Viscaceae; genus Viscum; species Viscum album. Next base: position 464,504,718 of record OY728138.1, read on the forward strand.
AACCAAGGCATGTTGACTAGTCCCCCTCCAGACACCAAAATGTGCTCTAGTTGCTAACCTTATCATCATACCAATGACTTAATTTGATATAATTCTCGATATGGATTGGCTGTCAAATTATGATATGAAGATTTATTGTAAGAAGAAGGAAGTTACAATTTTTTAAAATGGTGTATAATCCCTTGTCTTTATGGAAAAAACTTTGCCACCTGATTCTTATCTAGAACCACCCCTGGTAGCTCTACTGAATGCAATACTTGGAGAGGAAGATAAACCAATATCTATGGGTGAGGAAAGAAATCTTCAAATTGAATATGTGAACATAGTGAAAGAGTACATTGATGTATTTCCAGAGGATTTACCTGGACATCCTCCAGAGCGGGATGTTGAGTTCTCTATTGATTTAATTCCTGATGCAAAACCTATATCAAAGACTCCCTATAGAATAGACACTGTGGAATTAGTAGAGCTAAAGAAACAACTAGAGGATTTGAGTGAAAAAGGATTTATTCGGCCTAGTGTTTCTCCATGGGGAGCCCCTTTCCTCTTTGGAAAGAATAAAGATGGATCCATGAGGCTTTGCATTGATTACAGGGAAATCAATGCTATTACAATAAAGAATAAGTATCCTATTCTCCAGATTGACGATTTATTTAACCAACTTCATGTAGATCAATACTTTTTGAATATTGACCTTCGATCCAGATATCATCAGTTGCATGTGAGGAAGGAAGATATTCCTAAGACAGCATTTCGGACCAGGTATGGGCATTACGAGTTTACAGTGATGCCTTTTGGACTGACAAATTCACCCTCTGTTTTCATGGATTTAATGAATAGAGTTTTCAAGGAATATCTTGATAACTTTGTTGTGGTATTCATCAATGATATCCTCATATACTCAAAAATCTATGAAGACCATGGGAATCACTTGAGGGTTATTCTGAGAACTCTTAGAAGAAATAAATTATATGGGAAGTTTAGCAAATGCGAATTCTGGATTCAATTGGTTTCTTTTCTAGGCCATATTGTCTCTAAGGATGGAATCCTAGTTGATCCTGCAAAGACAAAGGCAATCCAAGATTGTCCCACGCCAACAAACATAAATGAGGTACGCAGTTTTATTGGCTTAGCAGGTTATTATCGACGTTTCGTTCAGAATTTTTCCCGACTGGCTAACCCGCAAACCAAGCTAACACATAAAGGAGTTATGTTTGTGTGGATAAAAGAATGTAGAGAATGCTTTGATGAATTGAAAAGAAGATTGGTCAATGCTCCAATTTTGACTCTTCCATCTGGAAGTGATGGATTTGTAATATACAGTGATGCATCAAAGAATAGACTGGGTTGCATCCTTATGCAAAACGATAAAGTTATTTCTTATGAATCAAGACAGTTGAAGACTCATGAGAAAAAATATCCAAATCATGATCTTGAGTTAGCAGTCGTAATATTTTCTCTGAAAATATGGAGGCATTATCTCTACGGAGAGATATGTGAGGTTTATACGGACCACGAGAGTTTGAAATATATTTTCACACAAAAAGAACTCAACATGAGGCAAAGAAGATGGCTCGAGTTACTCAAAGATTACGATTGTTCAATACACTACCACCTAGGAAAGGCGAATAAGGTAGAAGATGCATTAAGCAGGAAAGATCATGGCCTTCTGACTCAAATGAGGATTGAAAGAGATCCTATGTTCATGGATCTACTGAAGATGGATATAAGAATTGTCAAGGAAGGGGAAACATCACTCCTCTTTCAAATGATTACTAAACCATCTTTACTAAATAAGATAAAAAATTCTCAATCTGATGATGAGAATCTACATAAGAAAATTAATGCAGTTAAGGATGGGAGACTGGCTGACTTCGTGTATGAAGAAGGAGTTCTGAAGTTTGGGAAGAGTTTATGCATTCCATCAGTACATGAGCTAAAGAGAGAACTATTAGACGATGATCATAGCTCAAATTTCTCTATACACCTGGGTAGCACCAAGATGTATAGATATCTGAAGGAATATTTTTGGTGGGATAATATGAAGCGAGAAATTGTTGACTACATGTCAAGGTGTCTAGTTTTTCAACATGTGAAGGTAGAGAGACAACATCACAAAGGAGTGATGAAATATCTACCTATTACTATGTGGAAGTGGGATAACATTACGATGGATTTTGTCACTGGACTACGGAGGACACCTAGAAGGAATGATACAATATGGGTAATTGTTGATCATCTCACTAAATCAGTACATTTCCTTCCAATAAGAGAGGATTTACCACTTGAGAACCTGGAAAGACTTTATATTAATGAAATTGTGAGACTTCATGATGCACCTCTATCGATTGTCTCTGATCGAGATCCCCGGTTTACATCAAAATTCTGGAAAAATCTCCAGAAGGCTTTGAATACTGAGCTTCGTATGAGTACTGCATATCACCCTCAAACTAATGGATAGTCTGAAAGGACTATTCAAACTCTGGAAGACATTCTGAGATCATGCTCTCTTGACTTCCAAGGTATATGGGATCAATACTGGCCTTTGGTAGAATTTTCCTACAACAATATTTTCCATTATAGTATTCAAATGGCTCCATATGAAGCATTATATAGAAAGAGATGTTGAACTCCAACTTGTTGGGACGAAGTTGGTGAAAGGAAACTTATAGGCCCAGAACTTATTGAAGAGACCATGACAAAGGTGAAGAAAATACAAGCCCATATTAAAGCATCCCAAAGTAGGCAGAAGAGTTATGCTGACAATCGGAGAAAGGTCTTGGAATTTCAAGTGGGAGATCAAGTTTTTCTAAAAGTATCTCCATGAAAGGGTGTCCTAAGGTTCGGTAAGAAAGGGAAACTGAGCCCCAGGTACATCGGACCATTTAAAATTCTGGAAAGAATCGGAGTTGTAGCTTACCATTTAGTGATGCCACCAAATCTCTCCAGAGTTCATGATGTGTTCCACGTATCATTGTTAAAGAAGTACATGCCAAACCCAATGCATGTACTCACATATGAAGAATAGAACTGGAACCTGATTTGTCATACTGTGAAAAGATTATCAGGATTTTTGACACAAGGGAGCAGGTATTGAGAAATCAAACAACTCGTCTAGTAAAGGTTCTTTGGAGAAACTAGAATATGGAGGAAGCAACATGGGAACCTGAGGATGTTATGAAAAAGAATCACCCAGATCTTTTTGGTGGGCTTTATACATAAAATTTCGAGGATGAAATTTCCGAAGGAGGGAATAATGTAGCACCTCAAACATTTTATGGTATGTTTCTCTTAAATACATTCTATTCATCATTGTGTTTTTTTGAAACAGCACTACACTATTTAGGAGATAGTCAAAACCTAGCCATTAAATATAAATTTTTCACTTCTATGTTTTGAATTTCAAAAAATGGCCATCTAGAGTTGTGATCAGTAAGTCATTTGGAGTCTGATAGAATAAACTTGATTTTTAGTGAATAGTAACATACCCTTATGAATAGTAATATGAATAGTAATATAACCCTTATGAATAGTAAATAATAAAATTATTTTATTTTCTTAAGGCAATAAAATAATGAGATCTTAATTAGTTTTTCAATGAGAAATAAAACTAATTGCACCTTTAAGATTGTTATTTTTCAAATTAACTATGACTTTATTTAAAAATTAAATTAACAATATTTAAAAAATTAATTTAGAAAAATAGAGTTCATTTTTGAATTCTACACGTCGAAAAATGGTTAGGTTAAATTTTTGAGATTTTTCTGAAATTCTAGAATTTTTTATGAATAGTGAAATACGATAAAATACCGTATATACAAATTATCAGTTAAATACACTATTTATGACATCATAAGTGATGTAAGGTCACTTGGTTAGAACTCACATGCACTTATTACTATTAGGGGTCACATAAAACAACATTATTGGTTGTCTTGAGAGAAATAATAAAATAATGAATTAAATATTCAAAATTTACCCCTCTCCTCCACTATAAAAATCCCTCACCACTGCCTCTTCTCTTCACTCCTCTAACCTTGAATCTCCTCAAAGTTCTGCCCAAATAACCTTCCCTAGTCACTCCCCAAAACCAGGAAGCTCCTGGTCTTTCCAAAAGACCAAAATCCCTTCTCTTAAGGAGGTTCTCGAGGAAGTTATTTCAAGAGGTAAAACACCTTTCTTTTTCTTTTAGTTTCATTTGAATTTATCTTCATTTGTTATCCTATCCTCACCTCCTCTGTCCAAATGATCATGATAACTCCAGTATCATCTATATACTAGATTTATATCATGTGAATAGAAGAACCATCATCAATATTCTTACTCCTTCCCTTTTATTTTTATAAACGAAATCAACGTCCATGAGGTTCCAATTTATAACCTTCATGGACGATGAAGTTTTGTTCTTCAATTGTTCCTTAATTACTGGTCATGAAACCATATTTATGGTTTAACCAGGTCATAATATATGTATTTTATCTTGATTAATGTTCTGGAATCTTTACACGTACATAATATGGAATAATAATACAAAACAAGTTTATTGAGCACAAAACTGCCAAGCCAAATTCAAGCGTTTATTTTTAACTCATCGAATGAGTCATCCTCATGGTATATAACCAGAATCATTATAAGATAATTTATATCTATTTAATGTCACTAATAATGTATATTAACAATTTTGTATCTTTAAACATATTTCAAACCAACTTCCATTCATGAATACAAGTAAACAAATCATGAAACCAAGTAAGAAAATGCTTCCAAAACAATAAAATTGAATCTCTTAAACCCATCAAAAAGACCATTAATGAACTTAATAAGGTTATAACATATAAATTACATGTTGTTTAGGTTCTGAAATTATTAATTAATGAATCTAAATTTGATTATTCAGGTCATTAAGAACAATCAAGAACACACTCGAGCAAAAGGTAAGGGGTTTCTCATCTCACTTTCATTTCTGTGAGATTTTTCATTGTTCGCCACTTATTTATTGTATGTGGTATAGGTGTAATTCCATTTGATATATAATAACATAATTATATTTGTATTCATGTTATTAAATTATTCATTTTAGGTTTATTAAGTTCTGGTCATATGATTCGACCGATTACATTGTGGTAAGAGACTTTGTCTCAACTGCTATTTTGTTGTGGCTAACATTGTGTGGTGCACCTAAAAATCCTCATGTAGTGTACCTACTGCCCATTTGAGATCACTTTTCATTTGAATTTTTATTTATATTAAATATCCATAATCTCGTAACATGGATATGTTCGTTGTCTAAACCATATACCATTTTACATACGGTGTTTATTTGGAAAGTTATTTTAACTATAGAAATATTGATGAATCTGTATACTCTACTTTATATCGATATTGAAAAGGCATATTGCTCTTGTATTGAATCAATTTATAAAGAATGTTTTGGACATGCAGTGGCGGGTGGGGCCTTCTATATCCCCTCGATGCATCGATATGTCTCATGAGACTAATCAGTTGGTGACAAACCCTTCGAGTTTGTTTCCAAAAATCAGACGGGTTTCTACCCACAGAACTAAATCGTTTTTACGATATTATGGTTTCATGTGCCAGCTACATGACGTCCAATTAATAAGCATTCTCTTTATTCATTATCAGTTATTATTTTTATCCATGGTATTTTAACAATGACAAAATCTATGGATGCAGTTTCATTCTAATTTTATTAATGGCATTAGTTATTCATTTATTCACTATGCCATATTGATTATAAAAGATTGATTGTGATTTGCTTATTATTGTACTCAGGCTTCCGCTATTTATAACCCTTACTGAGTGTTTGATCTCACCCCTTTCATTGTTTACTTTCAATAGGTGACAAAGAGGAGATCGTTTATTGAGTTCTTGTGGGTGTAGTTTTTAGTTTCGTTATGTATTGTATTTTGTAAACTTTTCCAATGTAATTTGAGTAACATCTATGTATCTAGTTTCTTCAAGACTACTAAACTACTCGTTCCTTCAGGATTTTCATTCCTTCTAACCATGCCAATATCACAAGTAATGCACCGTCTCCAGCCTAGAGGGGTCGAGGTGTTACAGTTGGTATCAGAGGAAGTTTATTAAAAAACTTGGAAACTAGAGTAGGAAATGTATAGTAGGGAACAAAGCCCTAAGGTGGTATTTGGGGATAAAAATACAAGAACATCCTGGTATTTTGGTAAGGAATAGATTATGTGGATCTTTCAAGCAATACATCCCTGTCTGGATTCTAGCAGGTAGAGGTGGCTCTGGCACAGATGTATCTAGGAGTAAAACTCGAAAACACCGCTTTGAGTTAGACTCGAACGGGAACTGGTGCATGAAAAAGGACCTTGCTGCACTCTTGGTTACGACACTCCTGGGGGATATGCTTAGGATAATTCATATTTTCTTTACAAGCCATTATGAAGGAGTTTAATATAAATTTGTCCTCAGAGGAACAACATTCATAAGATTAGCTATGCATAGAATTTCAATCTATGTTGAGTTCTTTTCTATTTGATATTCATAAACTAACCTAGTGTATCCCATTATTTATAAATGGAATCTAATGGAAGAAGGGGAATCAATACTCGTGGGCAAGGTAGGGATCTCCCTACTAAGCAAGTCAACACAGTCAATGTTGGAGCAGATCAGATCATGACCATATTGGGATAACTTACTCAAGTTGTAACGAATAACCATTCCACACCTGTGTTGGATTGTTTCATGCGGCAGAAGCCCTCATCATTCAGTGGAACTACTAATCCAGTGGTATCTGATCAATATATCAAGTCCCTTGAAAAGATATTCATGGCGTTAAGATGAAATGAAAATGAAAAGGTAGTACTTGTGGTATATTGTCTCAAGGGAGATGATGGTCAAGGGTGGTCCTTGATTCAGAATACCACAGAGGAAGAAGAAATAGAAGATATGGAATGGAGGACTTTTAAGGAAATATTCTTTGAAAAATATTTCCCTCATGAGCAACAAACTTTAATGAAGAGGAAATTCCTTAGCTTAAAACAAAGGGAAGAAGACAATGTTGTAGAGTATGAGGCTACTTTCACAAGGTTGGTCAGGTATGCCATGGATTACATATGTAACTCAGCAGATAAGATTGATCATTTATTTGAAGGTCTTAATCCAAGTCTTCGAAGGGCACTGGCTTCTAAATAATTTTCATCATATGATGAAATTGTATCAAGTGCCATCAAAATAGAGAGGGAATTTTCTAGATCAAATCTTTTCAAAGGAAACTAAGATAAGAAGCGGTACTCTGATAACAAAGGAAAAGGAGAAGCACCAAAGAAGAGAAAGGGAACAAAGTTATTCCCATTATGTGAGAACTGTGGAAAGAATCATCTCGGGAAATTCTTGAAAGGCATGGGAGTCTGCTATAACTGTGGAGAAAAGGGTCATCGATCTGATGAATACAAGGGGAAGAAACAATTCAATGATATTCAATGCTACAATTGCAGAGAGATGGGACACTATGCAAATGAGTGTCCTAAGCGTCAAGGAAACTCGACTCAGAAAAGGCCAAGAGAGCAAGGAAGAGCCTTTGCGATTACAACCACGGAGGTTGAAGTTCCTAATGACGTGGTGGCAGGTACTTTGATTGTTTCCTCAAACTTAGCCAACACTTTATTTGATTATGGATCATCGCATTCATTTATATCTTCCCAGTTTTCCAAGAAAATTAGATATGTCCAATTTTATTTAATAAAGGAGTTTTCAGTCAAAACTCCTGGGGGATGTATCATTGCAACCAAGGCATGTCGACTAGTCCCCCTCCAGACACCAAAATGTTCTCTAGTTGCTAACCTCATCTTCATACCAATGACTGAATTTGATATAATTATCATTATGGATTGGATTTCAAATTATGATGCAAAGATTTATTGTAAGAAGAAGGAAGTTACAATTTTTTAAAATGGTGTATAATCCCTTGTCTTTAGGGCAGAAACTTCGCCACCTGATTCTTATCTAGAACTACCCCCGGTAGCTCTACTAAATTCAATACTTGGAGAGGAAGATAAACCAATATCTATGGGAAAGGAAAGAAATATTCAAATTGAAGATGTGCACAGAGTGAAAGAGTACATTGATGTATTTCCAAAGGATTTACCTGGGCATCCTCCAGAGCGGGAAGTTGAGTTCTCTATTGATTTAATTCCTGATACAAGACTTGTATCAAAGACTCCCTATAGAATGGCCACTGTGGAATTAGTAGAGCTAAAGAAACAACTAGAGTATTTGAGTGAAAATGATTCATTCAAACTAGTGTTTCTCCATGGGGAGCTCATGTCCTCTTTGTCAAGAAGAAAGATGGATCCATGAGGCTTTGCATTGATTACAGGGAAATCAATGCTATTACAATAAAGAATAATTATCCTTTGCCCCAGATTGATGATTTATTTGACCAAATTCATGTATCTCAATACTTTTCAAATATTGACCTTCGATCCGGATATCATCAGTTGCGTGTGAGGAAGGAAGATATTCCTAAGATAGCATTTCAGGCCAGGTATGAGCATTATGAGTTTATAGTGATGCCTTTTAGACTGACAAATGCACCCTCTGTTTTCATGAATTTAATGAATAGAGTTTTCAAGGAATATCTTGATAACTTTGTTGTGGTATTCATCGATGATATCCTCGTATACTCAAAAATCTATGAAGACCATGAGAATCACTTGCGGGTTATTATGAGAACTCTTAGAAGAAATAAATTATATGGGAAGTTTAGCAAGTGTGAATTCTGGCTTCAATCAGTTTCTTTTCTAGGACATATTGTCTCTAAGGATGGAATCCTAGTTGATCCTATGAAGATAAAGGCAATCCAAGATTGGCCCATGCCAACAAACATAACTGAGGTATGCAGTTTTATTGGCTTAGCAGGTAATTATCGACATTTCGTTCAGAATTTTTCCTGACTGGCTAACCCACAACCAAGATTACACGTAAAGGAGTTAAGTTTGTGTGGACAAAAGAATGTACAGAATGCTTCAATGAATTGAAAAGAAGATTGGTCAATGCTCCAATTTTTACTCATCCATCTGGAAGTGATGGATTTGTAATATACAGCGATGCATCAAAGAATGGACTGGGTTGCATCCTTATGAAAAATGATAAAGTTATTTCTTATGCATCAAGACAGCTGAAGACTCATGAGAAAAATTATCCAACTCATGATCTTGAGTTAGCAGCCGTAATCTTTGCTCTAAAAATATGGAGGCAATATCTCTACGGAGAGAGATGTGAGATTTATACAGACCACAAGATTTTGAAATATATTTTCACACAAAAAGAACTCAACATGAGGCAAAGAAGATGGCTTGGGTTACTCAAAGATTATGATTGTTCAATACAATACCACCTAGGAAAGGTGAATAAGGTGGCAGATGCATTAAGAAGGAAAGATCATGGCCTTCTGACTTAAATGAGGATTGAAAGAGATCCTATGTTCATGGATCTACTGAAGATGGATATGGGAATTGTTAAGGAAGGGGAAACATCACTCCTCTTTCAAATGATTTATAAACCATCTTTACTAGAGAAGATAAAAATTTCTCAATCTAAGTATGAGAATCTGCACAAGAAAATTAATGCAGTTAAGGATGGGAGACTAGCTAACTTCGTGTATGAAGAAGGAGTTCTGAAGTTTAGGAAGAGGTTATGCGTTCCATCAGTACCTGATCTAAAAAGGGAACTATTATACGATGCTCATAGCTCAAATTTCTCTATACACTCGGTAGCACCAAGATGTATAGAGATCTGAAGGAATATTTTTTGTGGGATAATATGAAGCGAGAAATTGCTGACAATGTGTCAAGGTGTCTAGTTTTTCAACAAGTGAAGGCAAAGAGACAACATCCCAAAGGAGTGATGCAATCTCTACCTATTCCTATGTGGAAGTGGGATAACATTATGGTGGATTTTTTCACCAGACTACCGAGGACACCTAGAAGGAATGATGCAATATGGGTAATTGTTGATCGTCTCACTAATTCAGCACATTTCCTTCCAATAAGAGAGGATTTTCCACTTGAGCACCTGTAAAGACTTTATATTAATGAAATTGTGAGACTTCATGGTGCACCTCTATCGATTTTCTCCGATCGAGATCTGCGGTTTACATCAAAATTCTAGAAAAGTCTCCAGAAGGCTTTGAATACTGATCTTCATATGAGTACTGCATATCACCCTCAAACTGACGGACAGTCTGAAAGGACTATTCAAACTCTAGAAGACATGCTGAGATCATGCTCTCTTTACTTCCAATGTATGTGGGATCAATACTTGCCTTTGGTGGAATTTTCCTACAACAATAGTTTCCATTCTAGTATTCAAATGGCTCCATATGAAGCATTATATGGAAAAAGATGTCGAACTCCAACTTGTTGGGACAAAGTTTGTGAAAGGAAACTTATAGGCCCAGAACTTATTGAAGAGACCATGACAAAGGTGAATAAAATACAAGCCCATATTAAAGCATCCCAAAGTAGGTAGAAGAGTTATGCTGACAACCGGTGAAAGGACTTGGAATTTCATGTGGGAGATCATGTTTTTCTAAAAGTATCTATATGGAAGGGCGTCTTAAGGTTCAGTAAGAAAGGAAAACTGAGCCCCAGGTACATCGGACTATTTGAAATTTTAGAAAGAATCGAAGTTGTAGCTTACCATTTAGTGATGCCCCCAAATCTCTCCAGAGTTCATGATGTGTTACATGTATCATTGTTAAAGAAGTACATGCCAAACCCAACGCATGTACTCACATATGAAGAAATAGAATTGGAACCTAATTTGTCATACTGTGAAAAGCTTATCAGGATTCTTGACACAAGGGAGAAGGTATTGATAAATCGAACAACTCGTCTAGTAAAGGTTCTTTGGAGAAACCAGAATATGGAGGAAGCAACATGGGAACCTGAGGATGTTATGAAAAAGAATCACCCACATCTTTTTGGTGGGATTTATACATAAAATTTCGAGGATGAGATTTCTGAAGGAGGGAATAATGTAGCACCCCAAACATTTTATGGTATGTTTCTCTTAAATACATTCTATTCATCACTTTGTTCCTTTGAAATAACACTAGATTATTTAGGAGATAGTCAAAACCTATCCATTAAAAATAAATTTTCCTCTTCTATGTTTTTAATTTCGAAAAATGGTCATCTAGAGTTGTGATCAGTAAGTCATTTGGAGTCTGATAGAATAAACTTGATTTTTGGTGAATAGTAACATACCCTTATGAATAGTAATGTGAATAGTAATATGACCCTTATGAATAGTAAATAATAAAATTATTTTACTTTCTTAAGGCAATAAGATAATGAGATCTTAATTAGTTTTTCAATGAGAAATAAAACTAATTGCACCATTAAGATTGTTGTTTTTCGAATTAATTATGACTTTATTTAAAAATTAAATTAATAATATTTAGAAAATTAATTTTGAAAAATAGAGTTCATTTTTGAATTCTACATGTCGAAAAATGGTTCGGGTAAATTTTTGGGATTTTTCTGAAATTCTAGAATTTTTGATGAATAGTGAAATACGATAAAATACCGTATATACAAATTATCAGTTAAATACACTATTTATGACATCATAAGTGATGTAATGCCACTTGGTTCGAACTCACATGCACTTATTACTATTATGGGTCACATAAAACAACACTATTGGTTGTCTAGAGGGAAATAATAAAATAATGAATTAAATATTCAAAATCTACCCCTCTCCTCCACTATGAAAATCCCTCACCATTCCCTCTTCTCTTCACTTTGAGCCTTGAATCTCCTCAAAGTTCTGTCCAAATAACCTTCCCTAGTCACTCCCCACAACCAGGAAGCTCTTGGTCTTTCCAAAAGACCAAAATCCCTTCCCTTAAGGAGGTTCTCAGGGAAGTTATTTCAAGAGGTAAAACACCTTTCTTTTTCTTTTAGTTTCATTTGAATTTATCTTCATTTGTTATCCTCTCCTCACCTCCTCTGTCCAAATGATCATGATAACTCTAGTATCATCTATATACTGGATTTATATCATGTGAATAGTAGAACCATCATCAATATTCTTACTCCCTCCCTTTTATTTTTATAAATAAAATCAACGTCCATGAGGTTCCAATTTATAACCTTCGTGGATGACGAAGTTTCGTTCTTCAATCATTCCTTTATTACTAGTCATGAAACCATATTTATGGTTGAACCAAGTCATAATATATGTATTTTATCTTGATTAATGTTCTGGAATCTTTATATGTACATAATATGGAATAATAATACAAAACAAGTTTATTGAGCACGAAACTGCCAAGCCAAATTCAAGCATTTATTTTTAACTCATCGAATGAGTCATCCTCATGGTATATAAATAGAATCATTATAATATCATTTATATCTCTTTAATGTCACTGATAATGTATATTAACAATTCTGGATGTTTAACCATATTTCAAACAAACTACCATTCATGAATACAAGTAAACAAATCATGAAACCAAGTAAGAAAATGCTTCCAAAACAATAAAATTGAATCTCTTAAACCCATCAAAAATGTCATTAATGAACTTAATAAGGTTATACCATATAAATTACATGTTGATTAGGTTCTGGAATTATTAATTAATGAATCTAAATTTGATTATTCAGGTCGTTAAGAACAATCAAGAACACACTCGAGCAAAAGGTAAGGGGTTTCCCATCTCACTTTCATTTATGTGATATTTTTCATTGTTCACCACTTATTTCTTGTATGTGGTATAGGTGTACTTCCATTTGATATATAATAACATGATTATCTTTTTATTCATGTTATTCAATGATTCATTTGAGGGTTATTAAGTTATGGTCATATGATTCGACCGATTACATTATGGTAAGAGACTTTGTCTCAACTACTATTTTGTTGTGGCTAACATTGTGTGGTGCACCTAATAATCCTCATGTAGTGTACCTACTGCCCATTTGAGATCACTTTTCATTTGAAATTGTATTTATATTAAATATCCATAATCTCATAACATGGATATGTTCATTTTCTAAACCATATACCATTTTACATACATAGTTTATTTGGAAAGTTATTTTAACTATGGAAATATTGATGAATCTGTATACTCTACTCTATATGGATATTGAAAAGGCATATTGATCTTGTATTGAATCAATGTATAAAGAATTATTTGGATGTTCAGTGGTGGGTGGGGCCTGCTATAGTCCATCGATGCATCGGTAGGTCTCATGAGACAAATCAGTTTGCGACAAACCCTTCGAGTTTGTTTCCAAAAATCAAACGGGTTTCTACCCACAGAATTAAACCATTTTTATGGTATTATGGTTTCATGTGCCAGATACATGATGTCCAATTAATAAGAATTATCTTTATTCATTATTTGTTATTATTTTTATCCCTGGTATTTTCACTATGACAAAATCTATGGATGCAGTATCATTCTCAGTTTATTAATGGCATTAGTTATTCGTTTATTCACTATGTCATATTGATTATGACAGATTGATCGTGATTTGATTAATATTTTACTCATTCTTACGCTATTTTTAACCCTTACTGAGTGTTTGAGCTCACCCCTTTCATTGTTTACTTTCAACTGGTGACAAAGAGGAGATCGTTTATTGAGTTCTTGTGGATGCAGTTTTTAGTTTCGTTATGTATTGTATTTTGTAAACTTTTCCAATGTAATTTGAGTAACATCTATGTATCTAGTTTCTTCAAGACTACTAAACTGATCGTTCCTTCAGGATTTTCATTCCTTATAACCATGTCAATATCACAAGTAATGCATCGGCTCCAACCTAGAGGGGTCGAGGTGTTACAAGATCCATCCTCCATGTCAAGATATTATCCTCTTTGGGCGGTACTGACCCACACGCACTGGTTTAATCGCATCCACGTTAATGCATCTCGATTAGGGATCAGGTCCTCCCCTCTCCATGATCAATAATTTTTACACACATTCAGAGAATAGGGAAACAACTCATCTGATAATGAACAAGGTCAAGCATTATATCATAAGCAAGGCACAAGAAAAACATAAGAAAAAAACTCAAAATAGCTCTGGGTACTGGGCATGCATTTGTGCCTCCCGCTCCCAAGTACACTCCTTGAGTCTATTATGCCTCCATAACACACGAACCAAAGGAATGGTATGTCCATGAATCACCTTCTCATCACAATCCTCTATTCTTACTAGTCGCTCCACAAATGTCGCGTCATCCTCGATATCCAACTCTCCCCAGTCTATGACATGGGATTCATCGTGTAGATATTGACAGAGATGAGAGACATGGAAGACGTCGTGGATCCTCTTCAACCGTGGTGGAAACGCCAGCTGATATGCCACCTTTCCAACTTGTTCCAACACCTCTAAAGGTCCGATAAACCTGGGATAAAACTTGCTCCCTCTGCCAAACCTCTGCTGCCCATGTCAAGGGGAAACCTTCAAGAAAAAATGGTCTCCAACCTCAAACTCCAAAGGCCTCCTCCTATGATCGGCATATGAATTCTTCTGGTCTTGTGCTACCTTCATCTTCTCACGGACAAGCTGCACCTTATCTTTCGTACTCTACACCATGTCTAGGCCAAGAACACTTGCCTCCCCAGCCTCTGTCCAGCATACGGGTGAACAACATGGTCTTCCGTACAAGGCTTTGAAGGGTGTCATGCCAATGGTAGAGTGATAGCTATTATTGTAAGCAAACTATACTAAAGGAAAGTGTTGTACCCACGATCCTTCAAAGTCCATAACACACACTCGCAACATTTCCTCCAATGTTTGGATGGTCCTCTTCATCTACCCATCAGTCTGAGGGTGGAAAGTAGTGTTGAGGCATAATTGGGTGCCAAAGGAATGTTGCAATCCCCTCTAAACTCGCGAAGTAAAATGTGTATCCTGATCCGAGACAATGGATATTGAAACTCCATGCAGCCGCACAACCTCATCCACATACCTTTATGTTAAGGCATCCATTGTGCTCGACTCCTTGATCACTAAGAGGTGATCCGTTTTCATCAACCGCTCCACTACTACCCAAAGGTCATCACATCCTCCCTGATCCATGGGTAATCCTATGACGAAATCCATCGAGATGTCATCCCACATCCACTCAGGAACTTTTAAGGTTTGCAATAGACTTTCGGTAACACGGTGCTCATCCTTCACCTGCTGACACACAAGGAACCTTGCCACAAACTCTTCCACTTCCCGTTTCACCCCGAACAACCAAAAGTGTTCCCTCAAGCCTCAGTACATCATAGAGACTCTAGGATGAACCACCAGGGGTGAGCTATGGAAATCACGGAGAACTCCCTTCCACATTTCCAATGGGACAAACAGCTCCCCACAGAAGAGCATCTGATTCTAACTATCCTCCAACCATCCCTCTGAAGCATCACCCTGGACAGTGCTCATCCTTCACCTGCTGACACACTAGGAACCTTGCCACAAACTCTTCCACTTCCTGTTTCACCCCGAACCACCAAAAGTGTTCCCTCAAGCCTCAGTACATCTTAGAGACTCCAGGATGAACCACCAGGGGTAAGATATAGAACTCACGGAGAACTCCCTTGCACATTTCCAATGGGAAAAACAACTTCCCACAGAATATCATTTGATTCTAACTATCCTCCAACCATCCCTTTGAAGCATCACCCTGGACAGTGCAATCACGCATCACTTTAGTCTCTGAGTCTCCCCACTGAGACTCCTCCACCTGCCGCACTAATAAAGATTTCGCTGTCATCTGAAACAGACAGCCTCTACCACCATCCACTCTCACATCTAGATGCAAGTTAGATAACTCCTCCTTTGCCTTCCAAGCATCTGTGGATTCCCGAACTACCTCCTTCCGCGACTTCCTTCTCAAGGCATCCGCCACCATATTCCCCTTTCCTGGGGTGTAAGAGATCTCGAAGTCGTATTCCTTTAGAAACTTCATCCACCTTCCATGTCGCAAGTTCAAGTCTCACTGGGAGAAGATATACCTCAATATCTTGTGATCTGTGAAGACCACAAAGCGTTCCCCGATGAGGTAATGTCACCACAACTTCAGCGTGAATATGATCGTTGCAAGCTCCAGATCATGGGTGGCATATTTACGTTCATGTGGATGCAACTGCCTAGACCCATAAGAGATCACTCCTCACTACTGCATTAGAACACATCCCAATCCCAGACCGGAGGCATCACAGAACACCTAGAACATCACCCCTTCCTCTAGAAACCTAAGCACTGGGGCACTGACCAGCTTCCCCTTCAGGTAACTGAAAGATGCCTCACACTGATCGCTCCACACGAAGGCCTAGTCTTTTCTAGCCAAAGCTGTCAACAGAGCCACAACTCAAGAGAATTTGAGTACGAACCTCCAGTAATAGCCTACTGGACCTAGGAAGTTGTGAACCTCTACCATGTTCTTGGGTGTTTCCCAAGAAACAATCGCATCGACCTTCAACGGTTCCACTGTTATCCCTTACTGAGACACCACATGTCCAAGTAAGTGCGCCATATGTTTCCAAAACTTTCACTTAGACAACTTCTTATAAAGCTAGCGGTGTCGGAGGACCTCAAAGACAGTCCTCATATGCTCGGAGTGCTCCTCCTCTGACCTTGAGTAGATCAGGATGTCGTCAATGAACACGACGATGAACCATCCAAGAACTTACAGAAGATAGAGTTCATGATCCCCATGAACACGGATGGATCGTTCCTAACACTGAAGGGCATGACCACAAACTCGAAGTGACCATACCTACATCTGAAAGTAGTCTCTGGGATGTCACCATCCTTCACCTTCAATTGGTGATATCCAGATCATAGATTGATCTTAGAGAACCAACATGCTCCCTTTAATTGGTCGAAAAGATTTTCTATCCTCAGAAGGGGGTAATGGTTCTTAACTGTTACCTGGTTCAGTCTCTGGTAGTCTATGCACAGCCCCAAGCCACCATCCGCCTTCTTTGTGAACAAAACTGGAGCACCCCACGGTGACACACTTGGCCGGATAAAACCCTTTTTCACCAGGTCGTCAACCTGAATCCACAACTCATAAGGCTCCATCCGATAGGGAGCCATCAAAATTAGACGAGCACCAGGTTTCAAGTCTATTCCAAACTCAACGTCGCGACGATGGGGTAGGGTCACAACCTCCTTTGGGAAGACATCCAAGAAATCTCTGACAACCCCTAGAACCTCCACCATTTCTATGTCTGTTGATCCCACTGACAGCTCAGCCGACAAGGAGAGAGAGGCTTCACACACCGACTACCCACCTGACAACTCCGCTCACCGATGAAAACTGCACGCTGGCCATCCATACCTGAAAACACGACTCTCCTCCGGAAGCAATTGATAAAAACGTACATAGAAAACAACCAGTCGATGCCTAGGATGAAATAATATAGATGCATCTGTAGCAGAAGAAGATCCCCACTGGACTGATGTGGCCCCAACATCATTCTACATCCCCAGTAGACATCAAACAAACCGGTCTGACCTCCAACTGGCGTACTCAACACCAGGGGCATAGGAAGTCTCTCTACATATAGTCCCAAGGCACAAGCTAGACTAGGTACAACAAAGGATTGTGAATCTACCGAATCAAACAAATAACACACAAGAGTAATAAATAGACTGATTGTACCACTAACAACCTCTGGCCCTGCTGGAACTGCTGCCTCGGTGGCATGAAACTTTACACACCCAACTCCTCTACCCTTATGTTGTTGACTGCCTCCCCGACCACGCCCTGGTCGAGGTCCCTGAGGAGCACACTAAGGTCGGCCTCCTCCAACACCATCTACCCTCGGTGGAGTAAGAGCTCACTGCCCCCACTGATAGAAAGGGCTGACCGGAAACTGCTGCTGCTGGGGCGGGCGCTGAACCTGTCCACCCCCACTGTATTGTGTTCGAACTGGGAACTGGTTCTGAAGATGTCCACATCCTCTAAAAACGAAGAACCTCAGTCCCGGACCCACGAGGAAAGGGCAAGGACCAGGAGATCAGAACTGGAACTGCTGAGACCTACTTCCCATTGGCCGAAACTTGGAAGGACCTGATATCGAAGACCTATTGTTGACTGCCTTCCCCTTCGATGAACTCGACTGGCTCCCCTCTCGCATTACACCTCCCTAAGAGTGCATACTCTCCACTACTTTGGTCAAGTTCAGCCTATGCTAGCTCCAACTCCCCTTGACGAAGCATAAGCTTTTTGCCCCTACTGCTGAAATGGTCTCACTGGAAACTACTAATGAGGCTAGCATTGAACCTGTCCACCTCCACCAAACTGAGATCGGGGAACCACTAGACACTGGTTCTAGTGATGGACACGAACCCCACAACCAAAACACACTGGCACAAAGCTCCCAAGAAAAGCATGGAAACTATTAGGCCCAGAAGGCTGAAAAGGAGGCTGCTGAGGTCGAATCTTCGTTGGTCAAAACCTTGAAGGTCCTAGTGCTTGAGACCTGTCACTGACAACTGTGCTCCTCGAGGAACCCTGATAGTTCCCCTCTCATGATAAACCTCCTCGTGAGTGCATCCGCTCGATCACCTCTATCTTCTTCTGAACCTACAGATATGTTGGCAACGTAAAAGAAGTAATTGCATACTAGATAGTAGGATGGACGACCTCCTCAAGACGTCTCGCACAAGACAACTCTTCTGGAAAAAGATATGGGGAAAAATAAAGAAGGTCCTTGAACCTGGTTCCCAACTCTCGCACTAACATGTTCCCCTACTAAAGAGAAAGAAGCTCATGCCTCTTTACTGCCTTCATGATCACCGAAAGGAACTCTACCCAGAACTCCTTCTGGAAGTCGAGTCACAAAACATCTGCCACCTTCCGCTCACCAAGGTACAATGTCCACCACTGACGCGCAGCTCCTCGCATCTGACTGTCTTCCGAAGGGACTCAGTACTCCGTCAGGGCCCAGATCAAACTGAAAGCGATCTCAAGCTCTTCCAACAAGCTCTTTGTCTCCACATCTGAAACACTACCCTCATACTTTTCCAAAGCCTACCGCTGGAAACCACATGACGTCCTCTACCAAGCCTCATCCTCCTCTGTTGGATCAACCCTATGGCAATCAATCAGATCAGCCTGTTGAATCTCAACTGTCTGAGTCACACGCGGATGACGAACAGGATCCATAAATGTAATAAAAACAAATAAATTCCTAAGTACGGTAGTATGGAATTTTTATTTAGATTTATTTTAATTCACTTTATTCATTTTAGCCTTACCAAAACAACCCAATTCAAACAAGAACACATGGTGTCATGATGCATACACCTTTCCTAGGTCTCTACCCTGCAAGTAGGTCCATCTCACTTAGGGGTGTCCAAACCTAACCCAACCCATCCAACCCGACTCGACCCGACTAGGTGGGATTAGGTTCAAAATTGAAAATGCACGAGTCAAGTTGCATCGGGTTGAGTCGTGGTCGGGTTGGGTCAGGTCACAGGTTGGGAAAAATCGACCCAACCCGACCCAACCAACCCGACAACCTACTCCTACCCCTCATGTGCGGGCTACCTCGGCCCTCACTTCCCTTGGTGGAAACTCATCATCGCCAATGGCATCCCCTTGATCAACCTGAACCCGTCCACCTGCTCCTTCACTACCACACATTGTCTAACCCTCGATGTTTTCTTCCTCCCCCACTCCATTACCTATATTGCACGGTGTGCGACTACCACAACTTCAACCAGAGACTACTCCCTCATCCATTTCCTTTGCCTCCATCTCCACTGCAACCCCATATCTGTCGGAGACTTCCCCCTCCACCTTCATTCACCTCAGCCTCCATCTCCATCGAGACTATCGCGATTTGACCTCTAAATCCCATCTCCTCCTTTGTCGGATCGCAAGCGCTCGTTGTCGTCAACACTTAGTCTTCATGGTTCTTCCTTCGATCCCTCGCCTACTCCCACTGACCGCAATATCCCGATAAGCTCCCCTGCCCTTTCAACCGAGTGGTCAAAGTCACTTTTTGAAATTTTAGACATAGTGCAATTAAGATGCAAAATTTGATCTAATTTGCACTTAGTCTGCCTACTGCTTCTTTGTCTCAACATGTGGGTTATTAATCTGGGAGCGGAGCGACCATTTTTTTCAATAACTCATCGACCCGACCCAACCCAACACAATCTGAGACGGTTCAGGTTCAAATTTAAAAACCTCGCTGACCCGACCCAACCTTTTTTTATTAGTTCGGGTTCAAAAAAGCCCCAAACCCGACCTGCCCCGACCCATGGACACCTCTAATCCCATTTGACTATTCAATAAGCTCAGAGTTCGTGCATTGTATCATGAGGGGACCTAAAATCTCATGTTCTAGCTGGTCTCATTGACCTATGTCACACACCAAGGTCAACTAGAACTGTTGTCATACTAACTCATGCATTCCTTATTGTGCCTAACTCCGAACCTCACCCTATCTCTCAACCATCAGCTCTGATACCACTCTGTCACAACCCCCTCCCACCAAATATATCACGATGAAGGGAGAGAGATAGTGACCGTCGAGTCTCGCCTACAGTAGGCCTCGGGTTGGCGACTAGCACCGAGGGTATAAAAATCTCGCAATATGGAAGGCATTGCCCTATATAAGAAAATAAGTTCAGGAGATAGAATGAATCAACCACAATTAACTCCATGACATATATATAAGAAAACCAAAAAAAAATCTCACAATGCATGTGTAAATAAAACTGACACAGATAAAAAGTCTCCAAATTAAATACCTAAAAGAAAAGCTAAAGCAATGACACAACAGCTATCCAAAGGTCCAAGCTATTAATGTCCAGCACGATCCACATAATCCTCCTGAAAACTTGAAAATGGTTTTATATACGTAGGGTGAGCATACAAGTATACTCAGCAGGAAAACCAAGGTCTCTCATGCACATGTGAAAGAAGCATACCAATGCACCTGTGAGAAAGTAGCAGAACCAAACAGCACTTATACATATATACTAACCAACCCCGGTCTCACCAAGGCATGCTCACCAAATAATGCAAGCCAAGTAATAAAATATGATGGGAATCGCATCGATAAGGGCACCCCGCATCGCTTTTCCACTGGTATGCTGCTCTCACACCCCAACGTCATACGTCCCGACGCTCTCATCTCTTCTATATACCACACCGTTGTTGGATTGGTGTAGCTTGATCCGGTTGGGCCAAATGCATGTGGCTCATACTGCGCATCGGCCCGCAACTTTCGCGGGTCGAGCTCCGCGGTTAGCTCGTTGGGGGTTGTAGGGGGAAACGTGCCCCTACTCTGAGGGTTCGGGGGACTTCGGCCCCTGGCCCAATTTTTTCAGCCACTGTAGCATCTATGACCACTGTAGTAGAGCTGATCGACAGACGCCAACAGAGTGCTATAGCAGTGCGGACTTTGGATTCAACTTTACTATAACCTTTTGGACTTCCAACTAGCAGCCACTATAGCACTTTTGACTTGGGTGGCCGCCTTTTACTATAGCGATGCGGACTTCATGTGCAGTTGGTGGAACAGTGGATCATCTTCTCCATTTGTAGTTCATTTCAGGCTAGGTTTTCTCACTAAAAAACTCTGTAATTATGCTCCCAAATTATAGTGAATATTCTACCTCTCCGTAGATTTGAGGATTATTCATGAACCATGTAAATCGTTGTGTCTTTGTTCTTTTTTTTCCTTTTACTCTTCTGTGATCTGTTCTTTGCTTCGTTGCTCTCGGCGTTTCTACAACAACCGTCCCACAAGCACGGTCACAACACACCTTGTCCAAAGACACTTGGGCTCACCGCCCCACAAGCACGGTCACATAACATCTCGCTCGAAAACACATGGGTCACAACACAACCACTACCAAAACCAAAGTACTAGGGTATCGTGAACTTGTAGGACATCAAAATCATTCCCTCCTCCCAGCATACACGACCCTCACCAGAAGCCGCGTCACAAGCATGGTCATATCTCGCTCGAAAACACATGGGTCGTCACAACCACCATCTAATGCACTAACAGACCTCCGGTCATCACAGCCTGTGTACCTCACCTAGAAGAGAGAGTGGGAAAGAGAGGTTAGCCAGTCATCCGTCCTCACCGGATGTCGTTAAAAACACCACTCACATGACTATGTGTGTGTCGACATATGGTGCTCGATGTGGGTGTGGTGCGTATATAAATCACAAGAATATACAAGTATATATATAATAGCAAACACTCAAACTCAATCTATGGGTTCACAAACAAACCAACCAACTCACAACAGTGTCACTCTTGTTGTCACCTCTAAATGCATAACACCACACATCCACAAACCTCATTTCACATATCCAATAAATTTCATTTAATCACCTCATTCATTTCATTATTTAGCAACAACCACATTTAACCACACAACTCATCATTTATTTATCCATGAACCATTTTCATTCCATTAACCAAACCAACCCCAAGTCATTCCAAATATTATTTAAACAATTATTTATTTATTTCATCACTACTCAGGCATCTAGCACAAAGTAATCACCACTTCATCGCCCCAAAAGCACGGCCACCAAACCATCTGCCCCACATGCCCCAAACTCATCATCGTCCCACAAGCACAGTCACACATAACAACACAATAAGATCATTTTACAGATTTACAAGGGGACTTTTATCACATTTCACTTTATTTTAGGGGCGTTATCAGACAAGTCATAATCCCAGAATAACCATTTCATTAGACAAATATAAATGGTTAATCAATTTCTATTTTAGGGTGATATCACAACAATCACAACCAAAGAAGCATTCACAACACATATATCTTGCACAAACAAAGCCCCTGATGGCCACAATTTTCAGCGGGGCATCAAGCTCGTACAATCCACAATATCACAAATAATATCAAAGTTGTAAATGCATGAGAATAAAACTTCATTTACCCATTTCAATTCAATTTAACCAATTATTTATCTTTGATTAAGTCGGCACAACCATGATCCCTAGATAAACAAAAGTAAACTCCTCCTGTATGATACACAATAAAGAGAAATGAGGAATTCCCTACCTCAAGGAATCTTTCCAACTTTGTTGCGCACCGCAGGGCAAAGAAGAACGTCCGCAAACCACAATCGCACCACGGGGTCATGGATCAACCTACACTGCACCCAAAGATCCATCAAAACACATCACAAACACACAACCCAACCAAACCGCATCACCACAACAAAACTCCAAAGAAGAACGGAAGGAAACCAACTAAGAAGAAGGAAGGGCCTACCATGGATTGTCAACGAACAACCACCAGGACCAATGGATCAAAGAGGGAGGAAGAGATCTGGAATAACTCCTTGAGGCACCTAAGGTTCGCCCAAAACGAGAGGAAGAATTCATGACCGAATAAATGAAAATTCGCCCGAAAAAAGAACTTTTAAAACTGCACTGCATCGGGGATTTACACGACGTGTAATCCCCTTTCACGTCGTGTAATCCTCGAGGTTCAGTTTCATCGAAAAATGCATCGCATTTTCATTATTTAACCCCAAAAATCTACACGTTGGGAATCATCCCTGGACAAGTTGTGAAACCAACTTTCACGTCGTGTAAGATTTACACAGCATGTATTTCCTACAGCAGTTCTGTTGCACCTCCAACTTCTACCGAAAACTCCCAGAACCTCCCCCGAACACCTCCAACACTCAAAAGTAATGAACCAGGAGGGCACGGACCGTTACAATACCTTTCCACTGTGGACATGTTTTGAAAATCATGTGGGTTAAGCCCAAAGCAAACAATATCTACTAACGGTTGGTCTGGGCTATTGGAACATGAACATAAGGACCATAAGGCACCACAAGTTCTCCTGGAGAAGTATATGTAAGGGTGTAATTCTGGCTCGGCGGCCCGAAATCCCAAGCGACCCAACCCAGCAAAGCCCGAGTCGGGCCGGGCTCAGGCTGATGGTTCGTCGGGTCGGGCTTGGGCCTATGCAAACAGGCTCACGGGTCGGGCCGGCCCGAAAAAACCCAGCCCGTGGGCCCGTATGAAGTCCGTCCGCTCTAAAAAAATACTGGGAAACTGCCGGTAAGGAGACTCGAACCCCCTACCACATGTTTCCAAACCTGCGCCTGGACCAACTGGTCCAGGCAATACGCGTGGTTTAAAATTACCAGACTATATAAATATATACATACATACATACATACATGCATACATACATAAGTATGTATGTGTGTGTGTGTGTGTCTATCTATATCTATGTATATATTTATTTATTTATTTATTTATTTATTTATTTATATATATATAATTATATATCAACAATTTAACATAATATATATAAATATATAATAACTCATTATATATTAACAAAAAACACCCATCCACTAATTTTCATACGCCCCTCCACCACCTTATTTTTTTTAACTATGTTGCAACTTGCATATATTATATATACATATATAAATCTATTTAGAAAAAAAAAATGAACTCAACCACTATTGCACACCTCTCAATAATTTTATTTTACAAATTGCACATATTATATATATATATATTTACATGTATAAATCTATTTAGAAAAAAAATTAACACTCACTCACTATTGCATACCCTTCATTCATTCTTTTTACAACTTGCGCATATTATATATATAAATCTTTTTTAAAAAAATTAAAACATTTAAAAACGTTTTAAAATAAACGATGTCACATTATTTATATATATATATATATATAATAACTCATTATATATTAACAAAAAAACACTCACCCACTGATGTTTGTGCACGCTCCCTCTCCCACATTATTATTTTTTTATGTATGTTGCAACTTGCATATTATATATATATATATATATATATATATATATATATCAATTTAGAGAGAAAAAAATTAACTCACTCACTCATGCACACACCTCATTAATTTTTTTATAACTTGCACATATTATGTATATATTCACATGTATAAATCTATTTAGAAAAAAAAAATAACACACTCACCTACTGATGCACACCTCTAACCTCTGATTTTTTTTATAACTTCCACATATTAACATAAATAAATCTATTTTAAAAAATTAAAACGTTAAAAAAATGTTTAAAAAAGTTAAAAAATATTTTAAAATTAATTTTTAGAAAAAAAATGATTTAAAAAACATTTACATAAACATCTATTGAGAAAAAAAAATTAAAACACCCACCCCACTACTGCGCAACATCAACCCCTCGTTAGTTTTTTTTATAACTTGCACATTATATATATATTAACATATAAAAATCTATTTTAAAAAATTAAAACATTAAAAAAAACGTTATAAAAAATGTTTAAAAAAAGTTAAAAAACATTTTAAAATTAACATTTAGAAAAAAATGATTTAAAAAAAAACATTTACAAAAACATAAATCTATTTAGAAAATGAAATTAATACCCACCAACCCCGCGTTAGTTTTTTCACAACTTGCACATATTATATATACACACGTATATAAATCTATTTAAAAAAAATTAACACGCCTCCAGCCTCTCATTAATTTTCTTTTTACAACGTGCACATATTATTATGAATGTTTTTTATTACGATTAATGATATTTATTTAAACATGAAAATCACCATAGATTCGTTTTGTTTAATCATACATTTTCAAATAAATTATGTATATTTTAATTATTTTTTGAATTGATCTATATTTTAAATTTTTATCAAATTAAAGAAAATATTACAATTATAATAAACATGTGGTGTTGGGGTTGAAGGTTTTTCTAAAACGCGTGAAGCAATTTAAAATGTCAAATGATTGAAAATTAAATTACAAAAGTTTCAATTGTAAAATATAACTATTGATAAAAAAGAAAATAAACATTTAAAAAAATGTTACGTTTAAAAAAACTAAAAAATGTTAAAAAAAATATTTTAAATGAAATGATAAAAGAACATTTAAAAAAAGATGTTAAAAAAACATTTTCAAACTCTTAAAAAACGTTTTAAATAAAATGTTTTAAAAAATCATTAAAAAAAGTTTTAAAATAAACTTTTAAAAAATAACTTTTAGAAAAAAACGTTAAATAAACATAAAAACGTTTTTAATTTGTTATATATTTTATTTTAAAAATAATAAAAGTCCACAAATGTCGGCCTGAAAAGCTCAGCCCAAGGTCGGGCTCACGCCGCCTCATGGGGTTGTTCGGGCCTACTCTATTCGACCCGAATAGTGGTCTGCGGCCCGATTTTTTGGAGGGCAGACCCGACCCAGTCTGAGTCAGGTCGAAATTACACCCTTCAGTATATGCAGGTTTATTTTCTCTACCATGATAAGCATCAAGTATACCTTATTGGACTAAAAACACACATATTTTGTTTCTCCGAAAATTAAAATCATTTTCACTGTCAAAATTTTTCATTGATGTCTATAATACAATGTGTGAGACTAGAGTCTACTATCATAAAGATAAAACAAATAACTCTAACTTTAGTTTTGAATTGATAAAATGTTTTGATTCCAGGTGAAAATGGTAGAATAGTTTTTCCAAGATTCAGCATGAAATGGTACATATTGGTCTATGAAATTTTCAAATGATAAGGAAACATAAACAAGAGAATGCAATGAGAAGAGGGAGGATCATCTATATGCAAAATAACTTCATCAACCAATGTTTTCTACAAAGAATCCATCAAGTAAATTAGATGATGAATAGACCTTGTAGCATTGAAAGGCATGCAAATATATCTGAAAAAAGAAGAATAACAATGTTTTAAACCATACCTATAGGGTGACACGTGTGTGAATGTTGAGCAGTCGTATGCTTATAACACATGTGATTACAAGATGATGCACCAGATCAAGAAGTTGATTTCTTTTAGTAATGTGGATGAGAATCCTTTGACTATCACTTGTATATATCCTACGAAGTAATTGATTAGTTGGATGGAATGAGCATTAAGTTTAAAGATGACCATCATGGTTTACGCCTTGTTACATTAAAGAACTCTTTAGTAAATGTCCAAGAGTGGTCTTTTGAATGAACATATGAGTAGAAGATCAAAGTTGCCTGCTTCATAATCAAATATTCTTATTGCAACAAATCAAGGTATCAAGAAGATCATATATCCGTAAGGATGAAGGAAAAATAAATATTCCCTACCATGACCATGAGTTTCATGTAAAGAAATGTTGTTAATCTTGGAGAAATAATTTTAAAGAAATTAACAAGCATGATATAGATTATCAAGATACCAATGTAGTGTTATCTTAAGATATGGTCGCTTATTTTTCATTGCTAGTGAGGGTTTTCAAGTTTTAGATCCCTATCAATAGGATGATTGATTCAACGTCATCATACCATGTTTTCTCATAATTCCAAAATAATGGAGCGAAAAAGGATGTGGGTGAACGATTTGCTTCATGTTGTTTTAGTTGTTTTGCCATTGTCTCCACATTTATGTTTGGAGTGTGCCAATTTATTTTTTAATTTTATTAAAAATCCACTTTAAGGAAAAGTGGGAACCATACACACGGACCCTCCAAAAACAAAGTTCACCTTACATAATTTAAAATTCAAAATATCCCATAAGAACCCACAAACATCAATGCACCTCGAACCGTCTCCAAGAACCCTGTTTCAAATTTCAAACACAAATGCCTTGAGCCACGAACCTGCATCGAAGGTTGCCACAACGCTACCACTTCGCCACTTTCACCAACACATTTATGTTTGGCAATTCCCAAAAATAATCTCTACATTATTATCTCCATTAATCATTTATGCCTCATAATACTATTACAGAGGGAAGTTTTCTAGATACTAAATTAAGGAAATATTTGCTTACATTTGGATGGGGATATTGAACACCTTCATGTTGAGAATGATATAAATTCAGAATGCTCGGCTTATTCAATTCTGGTAGGTGAAAATTTAAAATCAAATGAAGAATTTATGATATTAAATTTGGGAGCAATGAAGATTGAATTTGAAGAATAATCAAATGAAACAGAAGGTATGATTAAAAACATTTTGAAAGATCAAAAAAAATTAAAATTCTTAAAGATGAGGTGACTTTTGTTCAGGGGTAGGAGAGTGAGAAGCTCAAAACATCAATGGTAAAAAAAGATGAGAAATTGTTTATACGTGCTTAATAGGTTGAAGTAGTGCAAGCCAAGCCCGCATGGACCGAATCTAAAAATGCTCCGTTGTTTAGACACGTATTTAATGTAGGCTCAAAAAATTGAGGCCCGTACGAATCCACATTTTAAGGACCGGTCTACTAACCTGCCCATAATTATAATCGTGATAAAAAATAATTTTTAAAAAATAAAACATTTAATATAAATGAATATTAATTATTAAACTCATAATAGTTATTTCATAAATGTTAATTTATATATATATTCATTACACACTTGAAATATGTGTGTGTAGAAGGAGAAGACCCAAAATTCATACCTTTAAATGAGGTCGTGTAACAACTAGGCCCCGAAGACATGTGTTGTCCCCTCCTTAGGACCCCCCCACATACTCGAACAAGTCATCAGTCTAATAACAGTCCACACATGCCAACACATATTCTTTCAGTGTGTTTTGTCCTCACTTGCACACACCTGAGAAACTTCTCAAGAGGTCACCCATCATGATCACTATTTCGGATCAAATCTTTTTAATTGTGGGGTTCTAATCGGGTATGCTCCCGAAAATAAAGATGGACCTTGTTGACATGGGTAACATTTAAACTTTCAATGGGGTGTAACATTCACCCCCTTTAGAGCACAACGACCTCCTTGTGGACCCTACATCTCAACTCAAGTAGTATCACTCACTTTCAGGTGGGTTTCTACTTTGATACCAATGTAACAATTGGGTCCCACAGGCTCCCCAGTTGCCCTGCAGACACGTGTTGTCCCCTCCCCAGAGTCCACCCACATGTCTGAATGGGTTATCAAACTAATGATTGTCCCCACAAGCCAACGCATGTTCTTTAAGTGTGTTTTGTCCTCATTCGCACACACCTGAGAAATTTCTCAAGAGGTCACACATCTTAATCACTACTTCAGGTCAAATCTCTTCAACTGTGGAGTTCAAATCAGGTAGGCTCCCGAAAATAAAGATGCACCTTGTTGACATTGGTAACATTTTAACCTTTTAACATTTTGAGATGTTGCATTCACCCCCCTCTTAGCGTCCTTGTTGTGGACTCTACATCTCAACTTAGGCAGTGTCACCACACTTCCAACTGGGTTCCTACTTTGATACCAATGTAACAACTAGGCCCCGCAAACTCCCTAGTTGCCCCGCAGACACATGTTGTCCTCTCTATAGGGTTCACTCACCTGCCCAAACGGGTCATCTGACTAATGATTGTCCCCAAAGACCAACACATGTTATTTCAGTGTGTTTTGTCCTCACTCACACACACCTTGAGAAACTTCTCAGGAGATCACTTGTCCTGATCACCGCCTCGAGGCAAACCTCTTTAACTGTAGAGTTCTATAGGCTCCTAAAAAGAAAGGTGTGTCTTGTTAACATGGATAGTAACATTTAAAGCTTTTAACCCTTTAACATTCTGGGATGTTACAGGTTGGGTTGTTATATTGTGTCTCGTCACCCAATAGATCTCGCCCGCTTGTCTAGCTCTGTCTTTCTCTGCATGAGCTAGCTCCCCCTCGCGTTAAAAAAGATCGAACTAAAGTAAAAAAAATAACAATGCACCGATGAACTCCCGTGTTGATGACAACCAATCCTTGAATATGTTGGATGAAACGGTGACCAAAGATAAACATCAAAACAGCCAGGTGGGACGACACCCGCCTTGTGAACCCAAACGGCCTGGTGGAACGACACACGTTATGCAGACCCCAACGGTCCGATGGAACGGTGCCCAACTTGCAGACCCAAGTTGTCGGGTGAAACAACACCAGTTTGCATACCCAAATGGTCGGGTGGACCAACGCCCGTCTCACGAACCCAATAAGGTTGGGTGAAACGGGGCCCATCATGCGAACTCAAGAAGGTCGGGTGAAATGATACTCGTCATGCGGACCTAACAAGGCTCTGGTGCGAGTGAAGATAACTCCAACGCATAATGGGAAACAAGTCTTAGTTGTCGAGCAATGGAAATTCAGACAACAACGACAAAGATATGGGTAACGATGGAGGTGCGCAAGCACACAGAAGGTGCACCGAGAGCGTGCTCGGTGGTGGGCGTTGCAAGGGGGTGACTGTCACAGAGAGCGGGGGGGTGACCAAGACAGGGGGCAACAAGTAGATTGGGTAGAGCATACATAGAAGGGCGTGATTAGGCGTCACTAGATACGATGATGGGGCTAAATGGGGATGTCAACAACACCGGCTTCAAGAAAGAGGACAGATACAACTAGAGGGAGGGGGTGGGGGTGGCCCGTAATGAAGATGGTCTTCGGCCATTGAGGTCGCTGCCCCTTGAAGGGGGATCACTTTGAGTTCTTCTACTAGATGAGAGAAGAGAGCGAGGTGAGGGGTTTGGGGTTGAGGGACCTGCATAGATACCATGTAGAAAGAGAGAGCGCAAAAAATATACCTATATGTGAGGTCGGGGTGTTGTATTTACAAATGGAAAAAATAAAGATGCAAGTTAGATCACAAATACAAGTCAAGTCATTAACCGTTGACTCGGTTGAACCATTGATCCAGTCAAACTCATATCTAAATATTCTAAATAATCTAATAATATGTTTGTCAAAAAAATAATAAATTAAATTAAAATAACATTAAAATAAAAAGCAAAAAAATACACTTGGTCAACAGGCATACCCGCATATGTTGAGGCTGATACGCTAAAACCCACAAGCCTTTTTTCTCGGTCCATTTACACCCGATTAAAATGGGGGTCATTTTTTGCTAGCACAGCCCACCCCATAAATACAGACCAGTGGGCCAGAACGGCGCACCCAAGGCTCCTTAAGCACACCTATTTATAGGAAAATATAAAAAAAATCATAAGAAATAAGAGCATATCACCACATATAGTGGTGTGGTTAATAGAAGAGACTCTGCAATATTTTTCGATTGACAACAAATGTGAGTCGCACATTAAGCAATATAATGGGAAAATGTTGTGGAGAAAGAAAGTGATCTTGCATTACATGATCATTGTGTAGCATACCATACACTAAATGTATTCTTCATACTCATCATTTACAAAACATACTAAATTATCATCATATGGATTTGATACCACTACTGGATTTTGTAGACATCTGATATACCTCAAAAGCAAGGAAAAAATAAAAAAGCTTAAACCACAAGATTGTCTTAGTAGATAAAATGAAATGGGCAGCAACACTTACCGAACTCTATAATTTTCATTCCTTTGTGTTTGACGAACATCACAAACATCAAGCAAAGGACTTGGGACTCCTCAAGTAATCCACCGGCTATAAAATCTTAAATCTTATCCAAAAGAAGTCTCTATCATCCACGGTGTGGTGGCATCTCCAAAACAGACTCACCTCAGCTTAAGGAGGTTTTGAGGTTCTTTTATAATGAATAGTAAAGACCACATCGAACCACAAGTCCAATGTGGGATGCAGACTCCAACACTTCCCTTCAAGTTAGGTGTACCGAGCTTGGACACATAAAGAAACGAAACCAAAGCAACGACAATACAAAGCAAACAACAAAAGCTGCAAACACTTCCCCTCAAGCTGAACATACCCAGTTTGATTACGAAACAAGATGAAATAAAAGGAAACAAACGACGATCGTAGCTCCCCATCAAGATGGCAGCTCCCCCTCAGGATGATGGATGAATGAAAATGCCGCGAGCGCAGCAAAGTAACCACACAGACCGGGTCGGTTGACGGAGCGCCAGGACATCCGCACTAGCGGGGCCAGTCGATGATACGTCGGGAAAGTCACACTAGCACCGGGAAAACCGCACTTGTGGGGTCAACGACAGGAGGCGGGGATTCCACAGAATCGTTGCGGGATCTGGCGACACCAAAGGGCCCAAATCCAAGGCGGTCGAGGTGCTGCGCCACAGTCGAGGAAGCGCGAGGCCATGTCGGCGGATAGAAGAGACAGCACTCTAGTTCTAGAAGGAGCACACAGAAATGGTTCCGCCGGGAAAAGGAGGCGGCTGCCGGGAGAGAAGCGCAAGAGGAGGGGGTCACCGCGCAAATTGAGGGAGCCACAGGTGGAGCGCCGACGTGGAGGCGGAGACGCCCCAGGATGCACCTACGACTAGATCTGGCCGGATCTGGCCAATCTGGGAGGAGGGAGGCCGCCAAACGGTTGTCCGGCTGAGGGAGCATCGTGGCTGCTTGGGACAGCAGGGAGAGCCTCAAACGGGGTGGCTACTGCTGGAGGGCAGCGTGCGGGAGAAACGCGGGAGGCGGGCGCCGCTGCAGGAGGAGGCGCCTCGAGATCGGGAGGTGCGACAGGGCTGGGAGCCAAGGAGGGCAGCGGGTCGGGAGTCGTCGGGAGGGGAGGCCGCGTAGGGCAAGAGCCGGTTTGGGAGGCCACTGGGAATAAAAAAAAACAAGACGGGGCGCAGCGGAATAACCGGCGAGGAACGGGAGAGCAGCGCCGAACCGGGGAGGAAGCCCGCAGGGAGCAGTCGCGAGCGGGAGGGCCACAGACGGTCGTCGCGCAGGGGCTGAGGCGCGGAAGATACCTCGCACGGGAGTTGCACGCAAGAGGGTTCCTCCACATCAGAGTCGTCGGAAGGGAGCCGCTCAAGCGGGATTGAGAACCGCTACAAGCGATGCTGAGGGAGATGCCGGCAGGGGGGAGATCCATCGGAAGGGAGGCCGAAGCAGGGAGGGATCCGTCGAGAAAGCACCGGGAGGCCGCCTGGGAAACGAGCCCGAAGGGGCGGCGGCAGAAAATAAACCCAACCCTACATGGGGGGCCGCCACCCCCACGGGGGAGAAATAATGAGAAACCCTAAATGGGGAAAAATAAAAATGGGAGAGAGGGTTCGGGATTAGGTTCCCTCTGATACAATGTAGAATGATAAAAAGAGGTATCCCCGAACCCCCAAGGTTCTCTCTAAAGAAAGCTTTGAGGTTCTTTTATAATGAATAGTAAAGACCACATCAGACCACAAGTCTGATGTGGGATGCAGACTAACACTCCCCCTCAAGCTAGATGTACCTAGCTTGGACAAATAAAAAAACGAGACCAAAGCAACGATAATACAAAGCAAACAAGAAATGCTGCAAACACTCTCCCTCAAGCTGGACATACCCAACTTGATTACGAAACAAGATGAAATAAAAAGAAACAAATGACGATCGTAGAATGATAAAAAGAGGTATCTCTGAACCCCCAAGGTTCTCTCTAAAGGAAGTTTTGAGTTTCTTTTATAATGAATAGTAAAAACCACATCGGATCACAAGTCCAATGTGGGATGCAGACTCCAACAATAACTTTCAAGGGTATTTTCATTGTTGAGGGTGAAACCCTTGGCTTACAATATGTTTCCCTTACGTGATGTATTATGTGATCACCTCTTTTCTTCTTCACAATTCCTCTTGTCATCACCTCTTTTCTTCTTCACAATTCCTCTTGTCTCCATGATGTAACCCAACAATCTTCCTCTCTACCTACAACCACTTGGATGATCTCACCACGACTGTTATTTATTTTTTTCGAAAAAACTCATTCAATCCAACTCCAAGAAAAACCCAATCACAAAGACAATTTAGAGATCAATAGGGCGAACCCTTGATGATCATTTGAGTGATCCTTGAATCACAAAAGAGGTCCTGTTTAGCAGTGTTGCAAACAAGAGATCACTAAGGCGAACCCTTGATGATCATTTGAGTAATCCTTGAATGCCAAAGCGATCTTCTTTAGCAGTGTTGCAAATGCCATATGCCTCAAAATAGGAATTCATATAACACAAGCAATCCATAAGAATGCACAAGGGATAAAACTCAACTGCTCTAGCGATCTGTTCAAATAAGTATTTTTCCACGGCAAGCCCGAAGTACATATTAAACATGATTAGATTAAAAAACAAAATTGTGATCATAAAAAAACAAAATTAATTGTTGTGTTCAGTAGCATAACAATGACCACCCCCACATCCACTTTTTTACAACAAGGTGTACTTGACATGACCAGCCTAAAATGTAAGACCTTATTACACTGAGAAAGAATACCGGGAAAGAGCTCATTTGACTCCAGTTCCAGATCCACAACATCCTTGCAATCAACCAGGCCGGGAAAGACTGATGGGTTTCCCACACAACTGATGAAGCTCCTTTTCCAGAACTTCTAATAACCTCGCTTTGTTGCGCCTGTAGACCCACACTTGAGAATTTTGATGCCAATCAAACCTTGACGGACCACTGCATGAAAAACTTTCTGCTCAGGAAATGCCCCGCAAACAAGTACCAAAATAATGGCAGCATCGGCTCAAAATCCCAACAGTTTCAGATGTGTGCGACGTCATCGTATAGAATGATTTGTAGACGGCGACAAAAAACATGCATGCTATATGATCGTTAGTGTAGCAGCATTAAAAAATTGATCATAAGTGCAGCAACTGTGAAGAGCATGTACCTCACTGGCGAGGACATCCAAATTTGCCTATTTGGAGTCTGTTTGTTCAACACATAGGTTCCCAAAGAACCAATTTTCAGCGTCAAAACCTGATTCTGTCAAACAGATAGCATGGATATGTCAGAGAACACTTAACAGGTAAAAGAATCTAGGTATATTAGTAAGGCATCCTCACTCCATAGTCGATGTCAAATCCATCAATTTGGAGACCGTCACCATATTCCTGTGCGTGGAAACCAAAACCAAATCACCGACTGCTTACTGTTACTAAGTCAAAGTCAGACCACAGACAAAAAATGAGTCATGCAGTGTCCCCTTGACTTGGCATTTGAGCAGCAAGAGTCAACATGTTTAAGTCAAAGAAGCATACAATGCATATCTAGGCTAAAAGAGATGTAGATGAATGTTTTATCTGCTCGACTATTTGAATGAAACACAAGATGTATTAAAACAAGATGCTAAAAGGGGAGGGGGGGCTAAACGGGAAAAAAACAACTTTGAAGGACACAAGAGAGGATAAAATGTAAAAGGACCGACATTCACAAGCTTTCATGAATGACCGGTGGCATACCTGTTGGAAATGTCTGACCGTTCGACACGAAAACACAAGCGAGAATGGAAAGAAGATTGAAGGAAAAATACTTGAACACAAATGATGTTTTGTGCACCACCAATTGGGGGAGAGGTTTTCATTTCATTATATAGGCAAAAAAAACCAAGACGTATTTACAACGTAATTAAAACCACGTGGCAGCCTTAATGAGGTCAAACCGCGTTGACTCATCAATGAGGGGAAGAAAATAAAACCGGTGAAATAAATTCCAAATAAAAATTAGTCAACAATCACCCCCCTAATTTTTATTGCGTTCTCTGGATCTCAACGACGCCGATCTTCGCGCGCAACTTCTGAACCTGGCGCGCCCAAGTGACTTCGTGAGAATGTCTGCAGGCTGCTATTCCTCTCTCGAAACCTTCTCCTTGCTCGCCGCCGGCTTCTCTGCAATGAATGTGGCATGCAGGTGGGCGGGCTTGGCTCGTTGGCCGTAATGAAGTGTAACTTACCAGGGTCGAGCTTGCGTTGTGCAAACCCAGACGGTGTTGTCGGACTGATAATGTTGTCGATGGTGCGAAATCGAAGCGGGGCGTCGTCGTGATCAACGTCTAGTGCTTCTGCCATATTGGATGGCGGTGAAGTGAACTCCACTGTGGTTGATGCCACGGGTATCACTTAACCACATCTGGTGTTGCATCTTCTACAGAGTTCGCACTAATGGGTTTGAGTGATGAGCTCTGGTCTCCAACAGTGTTGTCGGCCTCCGCATTCCTTGGTCTACATGCCTTTGTGTGTTCGACGGTGAATGGATCTTCACTACTCCACACAGCTTGTTCACCATGAGCGCTCCAATCCCACTGTTTTGCCTCGTCGAAGGTGACATCGCGCGTTACATGCACGCGCTTGCTGACAGGGTCATACACGCGATATGCCTTGGACCCGAACTCGTACCCAACAAAGATCATCGGCGTACTCCGGTCATCCAGCTTCTTCAGGTGAGGCTTCACGTTCTTAACATGCGCGATGCAGCCAAAGGTGCGGAGAAAGTGCACCGTCAGTCGTTTTCCATGCCAGGCCTCATACGGTGTCATTCCGTCAAGGCTGTAAGTCGACGCTCGGTTAAGGATGAAGATGGCGGTGGAGACAGCCTCACCCCAGAACATCCTGGGAAGACCCTTAGCCTTCAGCGTGCTTTGAGCCATAGACACCACGGTTTGGTTGTGTTGTTCAACGACCTCATCCTGCTGTTGTGAAAAGGGAACCTTGAGTTGTCGTTGTACGCCACGCTCAGTACAGTATTCACCGAATTCTACTGAAGTAAAATCGTCACCGCGATTAGTGCGGAGAACCTTCAGCTTGCGCTCTGTCTCCACCTCCATTGTGGCTTGAAAGCGTCTGATTGCTGCTGGAGCCTGGTCTTTGCTTGCAAGAAGATTGACCCACATGTAGCGGCTCATGTCATCCACGAGTAGCAGAAAGTAGCGGTTCCCGCTTGGCGTTGTTGGCGTGATCGGCCCGCAAAGATCACCGTGGACAAGGTCGAGGACTTGTTTTGCACGATGCTTCACTTGCTCGGGGAAAGACGCTTGTTGCTGCTTCCCAGTGAGGCAGTTGTCGCAGACTTGATCTATTTGATCAATCCGCGGAAGCCCTCGCACCATATCGTGTTGAGCGATCTTGGGCAGAGAATGAGAGTTCAGGTGGCCGTACCTTTCATGCCATCGCCATGCCACCTCTGACCCCCTTGTTGACAAGCATGTAGGTTGTGCAATGCTGAGTCTTAGCTTGTACAGCCGGTCGGGGAAGCGCTGCGCCCTAGCCAGCAGGTGTCGTTGCTTGTCCCGAATCTTCATGATGCCTCCCTCGATCAATACCTGACAACCATTCTCATCAAGTTGTCTGATGCTGATGATGTTGGCGGTGAGGCTCGGGATGAAGTACACCCTCGTGAGTGCGTGGTGCTCACCGGTTTTACAAGTGGATAAGATTGTCCCGCACCCCTCGATATTGACGACAGATCCATCACCAAACTTCACGGTGTCGCGGATCCCAGAGTCAAGCTCAGAGAAGGCAGCGCAGGAACCGTTCATGTGGTTTGTGGCACCAGTGTCGAGGTACCACAGGTCGTCGTCGCACGCCTCCCTTTGAGCATGTTGTGCAAAGACCTTCGCCTCGACCACTTGGAGAGGACTGCAATGTGGCAGTGATGAATTCGAAGTGGCAGATTGTGGTGGTGGTGTATCAGGCATCACAGTACACGACCTTACCATAAGGAGTGTTGGCTCGTCGTCGTCACCATGGGTTAGAAGAGCCTTAGCATGTCTCATCCTGCTGCGACAATCTTTGGCCCAATGACCCATTTTTCCGCAATAGAGACATTGGTCTCTTGAGGCGTCATGACCGTCATTGGATCCCCTATCATCCCTTCGTGGTTGTCGGCGACGCCAGTTGCCAGTCTTGGAGTCGTTGAGGGGTCCATCCCTCGCTTGCCGCTCCTTCATCCGTGCATCCCACTCCTCCTCGGTGAGGAGCAAATTCCCTCCATAGTCGGTGGTGAGTGCCGGGTCAAAACGGTATTCCGCCGCTTTGAGTCTCCCTGTTACCTCCTCCACAGAGAGCGTAGAGATATCGAGAAGCGTCTCAATTGAAAGGGCAATTTGGGAGAACCTGGAGGGGACGACGCGCAAATACTTCTCAACGACCTTGTCTTGAGGCTCCGGATCGCTAAGGATCGTGAGTTGGTTCACCATTCCGGTGAGCCGCATTGCGAAGTCGTCCACCGATTCGCCATTGTGAAAAACAATGCTTCGTACTCCTTGCGAAGCTTTTGAGCATTGGCCTTGCGAACGCGATCAATGCCGATGCGCATGGTCTTCACGGTGTCCCACGCTTCCTTGGCAGTTGCCTTGACGGCGAGTATGGAGATCATCTCCGGCAGGACAGCGCGAAGGATGGCCTCCAGTACCATCCGATCTTCCTAGAGTTCCGCACCGCCAGTGTCGACGGCATCCCAAAGACCGCGTGCTTGAAGCATGACCTTCATCATCAAGGACCAGTCGCTGTAGTTTGTCTTCGTGAGGATCGGATACGTCGTTGATCCCCCGATCTCCTTCACCACTCGATGTACCACCAGAGGGCCGCTACTGTTGTCAACGGGGGGTCTGGGACGTGCCGATGATGTCTGGGAGAGTCGGGGCGATGAGGGCTCGGAGTTCGGCATTGTGGATGAAGTCATCCTCGCCTCTGATACCAAATGTTGGAAATGTCTGACCGTTCGACACGAAAACACAAGCGAAAATGGAAAGAAGATTGAAGGAAAAATACTTGAACACAAATGATGTTTTGTACACCACCAATTGGGATGCTTTTCTGGAGAGGTTTTCATTTCATTATATAGGCAAAAAAAACCAAGACGTATTTACAACGTAATTAAAACCACGCGGCAGGCTTAATGAGGTCAAACCGCGTTGACTCATCAATGAGGGGAAGAAAATAAAACCGGTGAAATAAATTCCAAATAAAAATTAGTCAACAATACCATCCTATCGCAACTTGTAACTCAAGTTCACTCTACAGCACCTTACGTCAAGAGAGATTTTAACCAAAAATAAATAAAAATAATAAAAACAATAAAGTTTCATAACCACTGCTCTATTTGTTGGAGTCTGCATCCCACATCGGACTTGAGGTCCGGTGTGGTCTTTCTTATTTGTTATAAAAGCACCCCAAGGGCTCCTTTAGAGGGAACACCTTGGGGGTTCGGGTCTCTCCTATTTTCTCAATCTACATGGTATCAGAGGGAACCCAACTCCCCTCCTCCCATTTTATTCCCCCTATCTAGGGTTCTTTTTTTTTCTCTTCTCCCCCGTGGGGGGCGGCGGCCCTCATGAAGGGCTAGGTTTATGTTTTTACCGCCGCCCCCCCCCCCCTCCGGGCTCGTTTTCTCCGGCGGATCTCCCCTGCCCGCGCCTGCTTCCCCGCTGCGCGCGGCGCTTCTCTCCTCCCGGCGGGCCTCCCTCCAGGCGCGGCACGCCGCCCCCTCCGGGCTCCTTT
The DNA here is from genome assembly GCA_963277665.1 of Viscum album. NCBI lineage: Eukaryota > Viridiplantae > Streptophyta > Magnoliopsida > Santalales > Viscaceae > Viscum > Viscum album. Next base: position 464,543,877 of record OY728138.1, read on the forward strand.
CCCTCGGCGGCCCTCCATGCCGGCGCCCGGCGGGCGCCTCTCCCTGGTTCTCCAACCGCCGGCGCCTCCTCCTGCGGAGCGCTCCCTCCCCGCGGCTCTCCCACCCTGCGCGACGGCCCGCCTTCCGCAGCGGCTCCCTTCCGCGACGGCTCCCTGCGCGACGGCCCTGCCTCCTGCTGCGGCATCCCGACGTCGGCGCCCGCCTCTCCCTCCCGGTGCGGCTCCACCTCCCGGCGGGCCTCCCTCAGGCGCGACACCCCGCCCAGCGCCCTTCCCCGGTGGCGCGGCTCCCGGCCCCGGCGTCCGCCGTCCTCCCGCGGTGCGCCCTCGTCCCAGCGGGCCTTCGCCCGGCGCCCGTGCCTCTCCGTCGCACTCACCCCTTTGTCGCGCTCGCCCGCTGCTCTCCGGCGTCCAGACCCGACGACCTCGGCGCGACTCTTCTCCAGCGGATCTCCTCCAGGTGCGCCTTCCCTCCCGGCGCGTCTCCTCCCGAGCGCGACCCTCCCGGAGCCCCTCTCTGCGCGGATCACCTCCCGGCTCCTGCGGCGTCCGCCTCCTGTGGCTTTCCCCGGCAGTTCCCCAGCACCGGCCCCTCAACGTTCGCCTGCATCCCGGCGATCTTCCCCTGCCGGCAGATCTTCCCCCGGCGGTTCTCTACTTCGACCTCCCGCAGCGTGGCTTCCCGGTTCCGCCTCCCTCCCGTTCCCCTTTCTCCCAATGCGGCCCCTTCTCCCCGGCACTCCCGGCTCCCGACGGCGTCCCTCTCCGCCGAGCACTCCCAGCCGGCTCCATGCGCCGGTGCCTTCCTTCCCCGGCGGCTCCATCCCAGCCGGCTCTATGCGCCGGCGAACTCCCTTCTCCAGCCGGCCTCCATTCTTGCCGGCTCCTCCGGCAGCAGCCGGCCTCAAGCCTCGTCGGCCCCTCTCTGCGCGGCAGCCGGCCTCCTCCGGCTTCAAGCGCTGCCTCCCGTTGTCCTGCTCCCTCACCGGCCTCCTCTTGCGCTCCTCTTCAGGCAGCCAACCGGCTCCAGTTTCTCCCAGCGGCTGCCCTGCTTCCGTTTCGGCTCTCCGGCACCTCTAGCGGCATCCCCGCCTCGCCGGCATCTCCCGACGACTCCCGGCAGCCGCATCTCTATTCGCCGGCACGTCCATTCGCTGGCGCAGCAGCTCGACCACCTAGGATTTGGGTCTGTTGGCGCCGCCAGATCCCGCAACGATTTCTGCGGAGTCCCCGCCTCCCGTCGCCGGCCCCGCAAATGCGGTTTTCCCGGTGCTAGTTTGGATTTCCCGGCGTTTCATCGACCGGCCCCACTAGTGCGGCATTCCTGGCATTCCGACCATCGACCCGGTTTGAGTGGTTCATCTACTGCGTCCGCGACATCTTCCATCCATCATTCTGCGGAGGAGCTTCGATCGTGAGGGGGAGCAGCAGCCTTTGCCGCTTTCTTTTTTTATTTCGTCATGTTTTGTAATCAAGCTGGGTCTGTCCAGCTTGAGGGGGAGTGTTAGCGTCTGTTTTTTGTTGTTTTCTTTTCATTCTGTGTCCAAGCTAGGTACACCTAGCTTGAGGGGGAGTGTTGGAGTCTGCATCCCACATCGGACTTGAGGTCCGGTGTGGTCTTTCTTATTTGTTATAAAAACACCCCAAGGGCTCCTTTAGAGGGAACACCTTGGGGGTTCGGGTCTCTCCTATTTTCTCAATCTACACTATTAATGTAATGTTCTTAAACACCAAATTACATAAAAGAATCAGGTATAGCGACATAAATCCATATCGAAAACTATTCCAACAAAAAAGGCAACTTTCAAGGGGCTTCATGAGTGACTGGTGGCATTACGTCATTCCACTTATAACTCATATTCGCTCTATAGCACCTTATGTCAATAGAACAGCTTTGAAAGAACAACAAAATAGTAAAGAGAAAGCATCGTGTCCACTTCTCTATTAATGATATGTTCTTCAACCCCAGATTACATAAAAAAATCGGGGTTTTTTTAACATGGATTTTTATCGCATACTATTACATGCCATATAGAACTCAGGTTTAGAGCTTCATATCATCCCTGGTAAACATGAAATAGTTTAATAAGACGGTGATCACAATTACCTCTAACTGCTCTTGAAGGTCATTTAATGTGGAATCGGCCACCCGGTGAAAATCATCTTCTTGTAGGAGAGAACTGAATTGGCATAGAAAATCTGTTATAACCAATTGAAAAAAAGTAACAGCAGACTAATAAAATAAAAATAATAGGTAAATTAGTATTTTTTTTCTTATAAAGAAAATTATCTTCAGCGCCATGCCGATTCTATTTTCCAGCAGGAAACAAAGGAGGCGAAATGATGATGAAGATGATGACGGTGATTACTGATTAAAAATTAAATGGATGAATAAATGAAAAAAATACAGAACAGTGGAAATTTTCGCTTCAATAAAAAACAAAAAACTATGACGACCCAGCCAGAAACCCTGATATTGTTCGAAAATAGCTCGCTAAGCCTTAACACAACAATTGATATGAGATCCATGATTTAAATTCATCTTTTTGCTTAATTTTATCATATACAAAGCAAAATAAACGATAACGGACGCACCCATAATCAATGACAGCGGGGCCTTGACACGTCTCGCCGCGATTCGAAACGGATGAGCAGAAACTTCTAAATGATACCGATGAAGGAAGCTCGCAGATCGTATCACCAGGAAGACTTGGAGAAGAACCAAACCTGTGGGATGAACAGTAGGTAAAAGAGAACGATGAAGGAGGGGAAGGAGACTTCAAAATTCTCGAGAATCTTCTGAGCAAAAGCAGCTTCGACGAAGCCATTGGCGCCACCGCAGCCGGCACGGAAGAGCCGCTGATCTTGGCTGGCTCGGCTGGGCTTAGATGGGATTGGCCCAAACATCAAGAGACCTTATCTGGGTTTGGATCCATACAGGGGATGTGATGAATTATTGAGTCCAGTTAGCTTTTATTTTACTTTCAGTTTAAATACTAATTATCATGTACCAAGCAGTTAATAGTGATTTGTCCATCAATTCATTATTTATATTTTTTTAATTGAATATTCAAATCCCAATTTAAAAAAAGAAATTTTTTTATCTTGCAAAATAAGTATAAAAAAATGGAGAACTAAATTAGAGATTTTTTGGAATTTTTTTTAACGTAACGAAATGGATTAGGCTTGGAATATATTTACCAGAATGGTTTTCGATTTGCATGAATGTCATTTATGAAGCGGCGTCGTCTCCCCCTCCCGCTCATCTTAGGGTTTATCATCAACGGCGATTTGGAGGGGGGAGGCTTGCGCTTTCATCCGGCGTCGTCTTCCCCTTCCCTTCACGACTCGTTTCCTTTAATTCCTCTTATTCTTCATTCCATTATCCCTTCTTATTTTTTGGGTTATCTCGTTCCGATGATGCCTTCTCCCACTCATTTTTCGTTGTGGTCACATCTTTCAGTTGATGTCATCAGTGTTTCTTCATCTGCTCTTACCACTTGTTTAGCGTTCTGATCCCTGGTTCAGAGTGCCGGTTTTTCGGGTTGGTTTGGGAGGTGCTGGTTGAGGTGTCGGTGGTGTCCCTGAAGGAACTACTACAAATATGCCCTTTAATAGTGCACAATAAGGCTTTTAACAGCGCTAAAAAGCGTTATTATCTCCTGTTAAATGGGGTCTCTTTTATCAACGCTAAAAAGGTACTTAGGTTATTGAAAGCGCTGATAAAGGCCAGGTCTGTTGCAGTGTGTTGTTTGTGTAATAGTATACCTAGCAAAAACCTATAACCTGTGTATGCAAAATATATACTTTAATTGAAATAAATTTGACATCATTAATACAAAAAAAAAACGTTTGCATACATTTCAAACAATGTTTTGTATAATTACAACTACAATTATCCATAAACATTTAAAAACATTAATGTTTCATCTTTTGACACCCGCGATCCCCTCTCAAAAAAAGTATGTTTATGGTATCAGTTGTCGAACAAATCACTTCAACCCGAACAAAAGAATCCACCTATATAAGAAAACAAATTTTATGTTAGTGATACTATAAAGAAATAAACTAAACATTAATATGAAATAATACATTAATAAAATGCCAATTTTTAATAAAAAGACACACTTAGAGTTATACCCGTCGCATCATGCGTCGTATTGAGGTGTTGTTGATTCTTACACGCCACAAATGAGTTATGGATCGTTGTCTTAAAATATCAAAATAATCTGAATGTGTTTTCTCGGTTTTGAGTATGCCACTTGTTCTTTTCACTACAATTAATGTCAATTTTAAATAATGACACGCTTTGAGTCATACCGGCTACACCATGCATCAGATTGAGGTGTGATTAATTACTACATGTCACAAATGACTCATGAATCGTTGTCATAAAATATCAAAATAATCTGAATGCGTTTGATCACTACGGAAAAAATGAGTATTTGCGACGAGGGCCCGTCGCAAATCGCCCGTTGCGGAAAACGCCGTCGCAACAACAATTATTTGCGACGGGCTCATCGCTGAAGCTATAATTTGCGACGGGGATCCTTCCCGTCGCAAATAATACTCCGTATATTTGTAAAAGCTTTTAAAAAAAGTAATTGCGACGGGCCCCGTCGCAACAGTTATTTGCGACGGGCCCGTCGCAAATAGAAATTGCGACGGGCCTGTCGCAATTGCTTTTTAAAAATAAAAATAAAAACTATTATTAAATCATTTTAATGGATATAATAATAATACTATTTGCGACGGACATAGTATCCCGTCGCAAATACTATAAAAAAAATAAAAAAAATTATTAAAAAATTATTTTATTTAATATAATAATAATCCAATTATAATTCAAAAATAAAAAATAATAAAATATTAATAAATGATTTTAATTAATATAATAATAGAATTATAATTCACAAATAAAAATAATAAATTATTAATAAATTATTTTAATTTATATAATAATAATAGAATTATAATTCAAAAATAAAAAATAATAGAATATTAATAAATGATTTAATTAATATAATAATATTAGAATTATAATTCATAAATAAAAAAACTATTAATAAGATATTTTAATTAATATAAAAATAATAGAATTATTTTACATTCAAATATTAAAATAATTCAAATATTACAAAAAATATATAATTAAATTATAATATTATAAAATTTTAATATATATATATAATTTAATATTATAAAATATAAATAATATTATTATTCATATTAATATTGTTATTTCAAAATATAATATTATTAATATTTTATAATGAGACAGAAACTACGAATAGAAAAAAATTCATATTTTTATTTAATAAACTTTATAACATAAAAACAAACTCTAATCTGAAGGAGGGGGGGGGGAGGGGGGGATCTGCAGATGCGGGTGGAGGAAACTCCATCCCTAAAGCATGAGTGAGTTGGTGCATGTACTCCATCTGCTCCTGGTGCTGCTGCTGCTGCTGCTGCTGCTGCTGACGCATCTGCTCATGCTCCTGTCGGAGACTCTCTATCAATGCAGTCTGAGATCGCAACTGATCCTCATACTGTGTAGCAGAAGAAGATGCATGAGCTCCTTTCGAGCTGGACGTCGACATCGCAGCACTGCCATAATAATCTCCGGGAGTCAGTCGAGAGCTAATACCAACTACCCGGCCCTTCTCGAAGACATACTGGGTGGCCTGCATCCATGCCGCCTCATCAAACTGACGGTCAGTGGTCTGATCTGATGACTCGACCTGACTCTCAGGCCGGGTCTGTGACGCTGCGGCCTCATATGACTCCTGTAGTTGCAATTTAAAATTAAAATTGTGAATATATTATATGCAGTTAATTTTTAAACTTGAAAACAAATAATACTGACCACGATGTGATGCTGACGATCACCTCTGAGCTCCCCAGTAGCAGGATCACTATACATCCTCTGATATACGTCGTACTCCGTAATGTCGGGGTGCTCGACAGCCTATAAGAATAAAAAATAAACTGTTAATATTTATAGTTATATAAAATATTTATAAATAATGTACGTACCAGATGCTGTCTATGAGTACTGAAAGAACGACTCCCAGCTCGATGAGTCACCTCCTGTCTCCCCCGATTCTGCCTCCCCACCGATGATCTCCTCTGAAAGGCACCACTCAACCAGTGCGCACATAATACATCCCATACATGGGATGAAATGTACTATGGTCGGTGTGCTCTACATGACTCGTCAAAATCTGACACTCTTGCTTTCTTCATGGCAGCTTTTCTTAAATTGTGCAAAAATTGACGCAAGCGATCACGCATGACCACCTCCCATGCCTTGTGGATGGCGTCACGCATGGTATCCTCGATCGGATACCATAAACCCTACAAATAAATCAAAATATCAAGTTAGAAATGAAATAATTTTCAAAATAAAAATTATTTATTTACGTACGTACCAACCAATGGTCGAACATGGCCTGCTGCACATCAATGAGAATCTGCTCCCATGTGGTCCACGACTGAGAGAAATAGTTGCGCAAAATAGCGCTGCCCTGTCCGACTGCTATATGCGGAAAACTGTAAAAATAATAAACATTTATTATGTGAATAGATTAATGAAATCTTAGTCAAATCCACAGATTATCACACAGGTTATCACACCTCCGTGTGCGTGGATCAAACCCAAGACGTGGACATCGCTCGGGGACGGGGTCAAGAATCATCAATCGTGCAAGACCGCGCCCCCTCCGCGTACTCCCTGGAGCGCCTGCAGGCTGAGGGTCATCTGCCAACAACTCATCCGCATCGAAATGCAGGTCAGCATCCGCCAACTCACGAAATGTCTCGTCGTCCATCTGAAACAGAAAATGTTAATGTTGTTAGCAAATAATTGATAATTACTATTATATATATATATATATTATGATTGTATATAACTACCATGGAATTCTATCAGTGTTCATCTTCATCATCATCTTCATATATGTCAATGTCATCTTCATATTCCTCCTCAACATCATCGATATCCATTCAAGTTCCAGTTGCTTCATCTCTTACCATTTCAAATTCATATGTGACATCATTAACATCATCGTCATCACCGACTCTTAAATGTGGGGTTTCGTCATCGATACTCATGTCTCTTTGTAAAAAAGATTGATTTTGATGACTCTCTTGAAAAACTTCAATTCTTTGCACATCAGTGAAAGCACATTCACTTTGACTAAACTGATTGTCTCGAATTTTGATTTTTATTACACTCCACCAATCAGTCAAGTCTCTTGATGTAGCACAGTACTTTGCGTAATAAACTTGATGTGCCTGTTGAGCCAATAAGAATGGTTCATTTACTGCGAGAACACTTTTACATTTAATATCGATGATTCCATGAGTCGGATGAACACGCACGGCTCTCTCTGTATCCAACCACCGACATTTGAACATGGTTATGTAATGTTGTCCAAGATAACAGAGTTCAATGATTTCATCAAGTATGTCATAAAAGTCAACTTCATTTTCTCGATGATGAGATCCTCTCAAGCTAACTCCACTGTTCATTGTTTTTTTCGATTCCCCATATGCATGTGTGTGAAATCGAAATCCATTCACCACATATGCATTATTAGTTTTAACAAATTTGGAAGGTGGGTTACTCAATATACACAGCCGTTTGTCAATTTTATCAGCATGTCGAGACACCTGAAAAGTTGTGAAATAATTATCAATATAGTAAACTATACATTGAATGAGTTGCTAAAAGATAAAGAATTTATGTTACCAGTTTTTGAAACCATTGAGAGAAATTTTTCAGTCGGCGTTCTTCGAGAGCAGCTGCTGTAATTTGTGAAATTTGTTTCTTGATATGATTATCATACAACCTACAAAAACCAAAGTTATTTACTGTAATATAAATGATAGAATAAGTGATATAAACACTTACAGTACAACTGATGTCATCTCTTCACAGTTGAGCGGAACATACGTATGAGCTCTGTGATGTTCATCATCCGAAAACCAACGTTCATAAACTCCACCAAAACCAAGCTCTGGCTGGTTGAAAACAGATAATTGATTGTCGATTTCATCAATATTCCTCTCGTTCCGTCCCATTCGGTTGTGTTTTGAAGGATACTCAGATTCAAAATAATGGGAGCAGAAAAAAGATATTTCCTCTTGCAAATAAGCTTCTGCAATAGATCCTTCAACAGATGCTTTGTTACGTACTTTTCTTTTCAATTTTTACATGCATCTTTCAAATGGGTATATCCATCGAAACTGTACTGGACCACCACATTTGGCTTCATATGGAAAATGTAACATCAAATGTTCTATTGAGTCGAAGAAAGACGACGAAAATATTTTTTCCAGTTTACATATAATTACAACAACATCTTCTTCAAGTTTGCATAGAGCATCATAATCTGCTGTAGCCGCACAAATTTCCCGAAAAAAATGAGACATGTCTGTTATGGAATCCCAAATCACAGAATTCAACAGACCTCTTAATCCAATGGATAGAAGTCTTTCCATTATAACATGACAATCATGACTTTTTAATCTAGTAATATGACCATTCTTTACACATCTACCCAAATTGGAAGCACAACCATCTGAAAGTCTCAAATCTGCAATCCACTGACAAAATAATAAACGGTTTTCTTTAGACAGTGTATAAGCTACTTTTGGTTTCAGTAACCTTTCTGTTCTGACATTCTCAAACAGTTCCAGTTCTGGACGCCTGCAAATTTGGGCAAGATCTAAACGTGCATTTACATTGTCTTTGCTCTTTCCTGGCGTATCCAAAATTGTATGAAACAAATTATCAAAACAGTTCTTCTCAATGTGCGTGACATCTAACATGTGCCAGACCAACAAATCAGACCAATATGGCAAATCCCAAAATATGCTACGTTTAATCCAATTGTGTTCTTTCCCAAAACTAGAAATTTTCTGTTGGTTTATTGTGGGACCAAAAGTGATGGGAGGTAATGAAAATACAACTGATTTTAACTCCGAACCTGATAGCATTTTTGGAGGTCCATCCCTTTCAACTGTTCCTTTTCTGAAATGAGATCTGTTTCTGCGAAAAGGATGATCAGCTGGAAGAAATCTGCGATGACAGTCAAAATAACAAGGTTTCTTTCCATGAATGAGCATAAATGCTTTGTTCTCTCCCATACAGTAAGGACATGATTTCTGACCATGTGTACTCCAGCCAGATAACATCCCATAAGCCGGGAATTCACTAATTGTCCACATCAATGCTGCTCTTAGTATGAAATTCTGTTTCGTTGCAACATCATATGTACTGACACCAGTACTCCACAATAAACTTAATTAATCAATCAATGGTTTCAAATAAACATCAATATTTTTCTTCGGATGTCCTGGAATTAGTAAAGTCAAAAGGATATATGGCTCCTTCATCAACATCCATGGAGGTAAATTGTACGGAGTTAAAAAAACAGGCCAACATGAATATTGACTACCATAAGATCCGAACGGACAGAAACCATCAGTAGAAAGGCCCAGTCGAACATTTCTAGCTTTTAAAGCAAAGGATGGATGCACTCTATCAAAATGTTTCCATGAATCACCATTGGCTGGATGATTCAAGCTTTTATCGGTTGAAATATTCTCTTTATGCCATGAAATCATTGTCGCTGTATTCTTAGACATGAATAAACGCTGAAGTCTGGATGTAAGCGGAAAATATCTCAACTGTTTTACAGGAATCAAACCAGACTTCCCATGTTGTCCTTCTTTATATCTCAGTTGCCCACATGTGGGACAACTATCCAACGACTCATTTTCCCCAGAATACAAAATGCAGTCATTTGAACATGCATGAATCTTCTGACAAGTAAGTCCCAAATTTCGAACCAGTCTCTTACTCTCATAGTAATTTGTAGGCAAAACATTTCCTTCGGGTAACAGTGTTTTAAGCAAAGAAAATATCTGGTCAAAATAGGTGTTTGACATTCTGTTATCTGATTTGATAGCAATAAATTTTGCAACTGCTTCTAATTTGCTCATCTTGCAGCCAGGATATAATGCATCCTCAGCAGACCTCAATAACTCATAAAATCCAGACGGTGCCAACTCAGGATTTGAAGCTATATCAGCCGGAGTTTCTGTATGTTGAATAGATGAACCTGCAACATCATGTAATAAATCTTGAAACCGAGATGGATCCGGAATCAAGTTGGTATCACCTGCTCTGGAACTGCGTTCACCATGTTGATACCAAAAAACATAATCTGGTTGAAAACCAAAACGCAAGAGATGTCCCCCCACTTTGTCAAACGTGTCAAACATTCTCAATGCACATTTTCTACAAGGGCATTTTATTTTTCCTTCTGAAACAAATTCTGGATTTGATGTCGCAAATGATAAAAAAGTCTCCACACCCTCTACATATACTGGATTTAAACCAGAACCGTTTGGATTTCTACGTTGATTTATCCATATGCGGTCACCTAATAATGATTGTTGACAACCTCGTTGTTCCATATTTTTCTATAAAATATAAAAGCATTACTAGTTTTGAATAATCTGTTAGAAAAAACACTCAAGCAAGGATAATTATAGAGTTTACTAATTATTGGTAATTATTACTAATTATTACTAATTATTGGTAATTATTCCTAATTATCGGTAATTATTACTAATTATCGGTAATTATTACTAATTATCGGTAATTATTGGTAATTATTGGTAATTATTCCTAATTATTGGTAATTATTACTAATTATTGGTAATTATTGGTAATTATTCCTAATTATTGGTAATTATTCCTAATTATTGGTAATTATCGGTAATTATTGGTAATTATTGGTAATTATTGGTAATTATTCCTAATTATTGGTAATTATCGGTAATTATTGGTAATTATTGGTAATTATTTGTAATTAATCCTAATTATTACTAATTATTACTAATTATCGGTAATTATTGGTAATTATCGGTAATTATTGGTAATTATTGGTAATTATTACTAATTATTGGTAATTATTACTAATTATTACTAATTATTGGTAATCATTCCTAATTATTGGTAATTATCGGTAATTATTGGTAATTATTGGTAATTATTACTAATTATTACTAATTATTACTAATTATTGGTAATTATTACTAATTATTGGTAATTATTACTAATTATTACTAATTATTGGTAATTATTGGTAATTATTACTAATTATTGGTAATTATTACTAATTATTGGTAATTATTACTAATTATTGGTAATTATTACTAATAATTGGTAATTATTACTAATTATTACTAATTATTACTAATTATTGGTAATTATTACTAATTATTACTAATTATTACTAATTATTGGTAATTATTCTTAATTATTACTAATTATTGGTAATTATTCCTAATTCTTGGTAATTATTACTAATTATTGGTAATTATTCCTAATTATTGGTAATTATTCCTAATTATTGGTAATTATTCCTAATTATTGGTAATTATTCCTAATTATTGGTAATTATCGGTAATTATTGGTAATTATTGGTAATTATTACTAATTATTGGTAATTATTACTAATTATTACTAATTATTGGTAATTATTCCTAATTATCGGTAATTATTACTAATTATCGGTAATTATTGGTAATTATTGGTAATTATTACTAATTATTGGTAATTATTGGTAATTATTCCTAATTATTGATAATTATTCCTAATTATTGGTAATTATTGGTAATTATTGGTAATTATCGGTAATTATCGGTAATTATTGGTAATTATTGGTAATTATTGGTAATTATTACTAATTATTACTAATTATTCATAATTATTACTAATTATTACTAATTATTGGTAATTATTCCTAATTATTACTAATTATCGGTAATTATTGGTAATTATTGGTAATTATTGGTAATTATTGGTAATTATTGGTAATTATTACTAATTATTACTAATTATTGGTAATTATTCCTAATTATTGGTAATTATCGGCAATTATGGGTAATTATTGGTAATTATTACTAATTATTACTAATTATTGGTAATTATTACTAATTATTGGTAATTATTACTAATTATTGGTAATTATTACTAATTATTACTAATTATTGGTAATTATTCCTAATTATTACTAATTATTACTAATTATTGGTAATTATTACTAATTATTGGTAATTATTCCTAATTATTGGTAATTATTACTAATTACTGGTAATTATTCATAATTATTGGTAATTATTACTAATTATTGGTAATTATTACTAATTATTGGTAATTATTACTAATTATTGGTAATTATTACTAATTATTACTAATTATTACTAATTATTGGTAATTATTACTAATTATTATTAATTATTACTAATTATTGGTAATTATTACTAATTATTATTAATTATTACGAATTATTGGTAATTATTACGAATTATTGATAATTATTACTAATTATTACTAATTATTACTAATTATTGTTAATTATTACTAATTATTACTAATTATTGGTATCTATTCCTAATTATTACTAATTATTACTAATTATTGATAATTATTCCTAATTATTGGTAATTATTCCTAATTATTGGTAATTATCGGTAATTATTGATAATTATTGGTAATTATTACTAATTATTGGTAATTATTACTAATTATTGGTAATTATTACTAATTATTGGTAATTATTACTAATTATTGGTAATTATTACTAATTATTCCTAATTATTCCTAATTATTACTAATTATTACTAATTATTACTAATTATTGGTAATCATTCCTAATTATTACTAATTATTACTAATTAGTGGTAATTATTAGTAATTATTACTAATTATTACTAATTATTACTAATTATTACTAATTATTGATAATTATTGATAATTATTACTAATTATTACTAATTATTGGTAATTATTACTAATTATTGGTAATTATTACTAATTATTGGTAATTATATACTAATTATTACTAATTATTCCTAATTATTGCTAATTATTGGTAATTATTCATATAATTACCAATAATTAGGAATAATTACTAATAATTAGGAATAATAACATTATTAGTATATTTTATTATTAATATTAAAATAATATAATTTTCTATATTATATACAATTCTCCTTTCATCTGTGTGTTTTCTGTCTCCACATACAAATATTACATGTGGAGACAGCAAACACACAGATGGAAGGAGAATACTAATAATTATATAAAAAAATTATATTATTTTAATATTAATAATGAAATATACTAATAGTGTAATAATGTAATTATTCCTAATTATTGGTATTTATTACTAATTATTAGCATTTATTCTTAATTATTAAAAATTATTCCTAATTACCATTAACTATGAACAATACTAATAATTTAAATTTATTAAGTAACAAAACAATGTAAACATAATTAAATTACAACTAATTAAGAATAATTGAAACTAATAAAAAATTTAAAATAAATATTAAATTAAAATGAAAATAAATACCTTTAAAATTGATCTGAGCTTGATCTCTGAACGTTCTTGAAAACTTCAATATCAACTCCGGAGAAAAAAATTAAACTTAAGAAACACTGAACTCTAGAAATAGAATTTTGAGAGAAGGAGAAGATGGAGTTTGAGAATGAATTGAAAAAAACGGATGGGGGTATTTATAGGTTAGATTAGTTGCGACGGGTCCATTTGCGACGGGTATCCCGTCGCAAATACCCTAACCATCATTTATTACGGTCAACGGTTAAATAGTTATTTGCGACGGGTCCCGTCGCAAATAACAACCTGCCGACATACTATTTGCGACGGGAGAATATTCCCGTCGCAAATACCTTTTATCGCCGCCGGTATTTGCGACGGGCAATAACCGCCCGTCGCAAATACGTTTCCCGCGATTTGGCGCGCAAAGCGCGCCAGTTCTTTTGCGACGGGGAAAGCTAACCCGTCGCAAAAGACTACTTATTTGCGACGGGCAAATACCCCCGTCGCAAATAAGTTTTTAACGGGGCTATTTGCGACGGGAATAAATCCCGTCGCAAATAACCCGTCGCAAATACCCATTTTTCCCGTAGTGGATTAGTTTTCAGTATGTCACTTGTATTTTTTACTGAAATGTCATTTCAAATTGGAAACACGCACTTTGAGTCATGTCGGTCGCATCGTGTGTCAGTTTGAAATGAGACTACTTTTTACATGCCACAAATAACTTATGAATCACTGTCCTAAATTATCAAGACAATCAGAGTGCGTTTGATTGGTTTTTAGTGAGTGATACACGTTTTGAACTAAAATGTCAATTTTAAACTGATAACTGACACTTTGAGTCATACCGATCACACCGTGCATCAGAATGATGTGTGGTTGATTCTTACATGTCACAAATAACTCATGGATCATTGTCTTAAAACATTAAAACAATCCGAATGCGTTTACTCGATTTTCATTATGTCACTTGTTCTTTTTACAAAAATTAATGTCAATTTTAAATAAAAAGATACACTTTGAGTCATATCAGTCACACCATACGTTGGATTGAGATGCGGTTGATTCATACACGTCACAAATGACTTATAGATATTTTCCCAAATTATCAAAATAATCTGAATACGTTTGCTCAGTTTTCAGTACATCACTTATTCTTTTTACTAAAATTAATGTCAATTTTAAATAAAAAGATACATTTTGAGTTCACTAGCACAAAACTGGGTTTCCGCAACGTCACCCTTTAACAGTGCTGGAAAAAGTGCTGACAAAGAGTACTTTTAACAACGCTAAAAAAGCGATGTTAAAAGTGTCCCTTTATCAGCGTTTTTTTAGCGCTCGTAAAGGCACACTCTTTATCAGTGTTTTTTTAGTGTTGTTAAAGAGACACCTTTATCAACGTTTTTTTAGTAGGGCTGATATGGGGGGTTTATCAACATTTTTCTCCCAGCATTGATAAAGTGTATATTTCAAAAAAAAAATCAAAAAAAAAATTGATATATAAATATATAAGTATATTTATATTGATATAAAATATAATATATATTTTTTAAATATGTTTTAGATAAGTATAAATAAACATTTGCACTTAATATATAAGATATGTAGTGAAAATGACTTATAAAATATCTTAAAAAATCATTAATTAATAATTTTCTAATTATCACCGACTAATAATCATTTAATAACAATTTGAAGACACAAAAAAAATTAAAAAAATAATAATAATAAAAGATAAAAAACAAGTTGAAAACGTAACTCAAACTTCAAACGACCATAACTTTTGATCCGGGTGTCCGTTTGAGCTCTACAACATATCAAATCGAAACATGCGACAAGCTCTACGCGTTAATTATTCAAGGGTACCTTTTGTTGCATTTTTTAGGCAAAAAAGGCTCAAAAGACCTCCAAAACTGAGTTTTTAGTCCGAATATCCAAATTTTTTAACATTTGATGAAATTTCAGTCTCGTTTAAGGGGATCTTTTTGCCCTTTTTCAGTGGGGAATGAATTTGTTTCAATGGATCACATTCATACTCATATTATGACTTTGAAATTTTATCATTTTTCACAATGTACTGTTATTTATAATCAAATATATAACAATACACACACACACACACACACATATATATTTTATATATTCGCACATAAAAATTTAATTCTATAAATAAATAATTAAACATATCTACATATAAAATATATTTTCCAATATATAAGCCTTATCTAAATAAAAAACTAATATCCATTTTATTTAAAATACAAATATATGAATATTTATATATATAATGTGTACGTGTATGTATGTATATATATATATATATATTTGTGTGCGTCTGTATTGAAAAACTGATATATATTATGTAACACCCCAAGCTTCCACTGTACACTTCTCTTTGAATAATACAGTAGCGTGTGTTGTACGCAACTTCGAGTTCTAACACACACCACAACCAAACAAAGTAGCCGTTATGAATAGTAATACCTAATTTTTGAAATTTTATAAATTTTATCTTGCTAAATGGACTTCGTTTTTGGATTCGGAATATCGAAATTAGCCTATGTTGAATTTTTGGTATTTTTCTGAGAACTTCCAATTTTCTATGAATAGTGAAAAATACATAAAAACAACTTTTTTAATCAAAATAATTTATAGTGGTAAATTATAATATTGAGTGGTTTTAAAGTATAATTAGAATATATTTTTACCATTTTATCCAATGGTGGTCATTATAATTAATTTCACTTTGAAATTGGACATAAACAACTGTCAATCTTTTGATATATATTGTTTCTTAAAAACACGCTATTTATTGTGATAACGGGAATTAATTATAAAATTAATTAATGCAACTTATATGTTTGGAATTTTGTAAAATAGACATCATTTTTGAATTCGGAATATCAATTATAGCTTAGGGTAAAATTTTGGCATTGTTCTGAAAAATTTCAATTTTTGATGAATAGTGAAACCACTAAGTGGTAGTTAAAAAACTGATTTTTCATTTAAATGAAACACTACCACTTTTGTGATTTGATTTTAAAAAATCCGGCATACATGGTTGTCATTAGGAAGTAAAATGTGGTTCAATGGGATTAAAATAATTTTTGGTGAATAGTAACTTTTAAGTTTAATTAATCACGATTAAAGGTAATTAGTGATATTTAAGGTAAAAATGATATTATAAAAATATGAAAATACCTTTACACTTGTCCTACCCCTATTGGATGAGTCATGGAAGACCAAGACAATTCATGGGTCAACTTGGGGACCCCATGGAGCCACTTTGGTAGGAAAATGACATTAAAAACTTTTTATTTAATGTTAAAATAAAAATGTCACAAACAAGAGTTGTTTTACTAAAAAAAAATTTAAATGGGGTTATACAAGTCATATTTTTGACTATAAATATTCATTATAAATATAAAAAGATTTCCTACATCATGATATTTTTTTTATAATTTTTAGACATTAAATAAATTAAATTATTTATGACACCATGATGATGCAGCGATTACCTCATTAATTAACGATTTAAATAAAATGAAAAGATAATGTAAAATACAAGGATTAAACTTGTCAAAAACCTATTGGATGAGTATATTTTGAACCCTTATCACATTATCCTATAACTATATCATTGTGGGACCTTTAGAATCCGAAAAACATTTCATAATAAAGTAACATTTCAATCTTTCCAAGAGTGCCCCTTCTCTCCTCTTATAAAAGGCCCCCACCACTACCACCTTATTCACACTTTCAAGCCATTTGGATTGGCCAAACTCTGATAAAATACTCTCCCAAATTCCCTATCTTACTTCTAGAAGCCTCACTTTTGGTAGAAGTCTTCCCAAGGAAGCCTTTGGCTCAAATAAAAAAGAGTTACCCGATTTTAAGGTAATGTCTTCTCTAATGTTGTTTTGTTTTATTTTGCTTCTCCAACCCCTTAAACTATTTTTATTACTTTATTTTATAAAAACACCAATATCTAAAATATAATAGGATGTTTTTATGATAATTATTTGGTTTACACTTACACACACCTTCGTCTAATGGTTAAAGAACATACTGTTTCTGTGGGTGGCGAAATACTGCCTCACGAAACGATGATTGTTCAATATTCTTTTAACACCTCTAATGGTGGCCATTTTGATGAAACTATTTTCATATATGATATATATATTATGTTTATGTTTTCCTTATGCTTCTTTATTTCTCATTTATGGCATACTTTATGATTCCCATTATGGGTAAACGCGATAATTTCATTTTAGGAAGTGCGGACTACCGCCCCCTCAAAGTGATTTGAATCGTTAATGCCATATGTGGGATGTATAAAGGATGGAGTAAATGGTATTATACATTATATTATACTGGAATTATATTATACCTTTATATAATTATAACTTCATTCCATTAAATACGAAATAGAAATGAAAGTAGCATTCATGCGTACGTACGACTTACCGTCTCCATGAACGGTGCATTTCATTTCTTACCTCTAAATGTTATGAAATATTATAAATGAATGTATATAATGGATATATATGATGTATATGATATCTAAATCATGAATATAATTATGGATATAATGGATATTTTACCACATGAACAAAGTGTAATTATAAGAAGTTTATTTTTGACTCAAGTACCTAAGATCGACAAAACGACCGTTATCAACTTAAATAATTAAATAATGTTCATAACATGGTAATAAGTGAAATAAAAGGAATAATGAACATGAAAAAGGTTATTAATTAAATAGAAATTAACTCTAGTTTATTATTCAGGAGGTTAAAGAACGATCGAGTCAAGTCGGACATGAGGTAAGAGAATTTCTTAAATTCTTTGGGTTAATCTCCTACTTTCAAATTAGGTCATGATATTATTATATCCTTTCTTGTATTTTTAATTTCATTATGTGTAATTATAGTTAATACACATAATAGATCTATTTTATTTAAAAAAATGATCTTTGTAAGGTACTTCGTCTCAATCTCCTTTCATTGAGGCATATTTGGTTTTATACACAACTTTCTTTTATACGGTGTATAAACCCCTTTGACTTTTACTTTTATTCAAAAGGAATCTTTTTATACGAAGCGTTTTACTAAAAGACAAAAGGGAATGTTTTTTTGTCGTACGTATGCGGCAACAACGACTTCTCTGCCGCTGTGACCATTATTTGAGTTTCGGCTTCCTCTACAAGCCATAACCTTTTTTAATGAAAAATAATTGCAAAGTTTTAATTTTCTTTTATTTTGGTATTGAAAATGGTTTTGAAAATGTTTTTATTATATCAATGTGTTGTATTGATATCTTGTAATTGAAATGTGGAAATGTAATGTTTCCTTTATGCATGTTTTATGTGATATGATTATGTTATGGTTTATGATATGTTTAAACCTATTAATATGAGGAATGCATTGGACTTAATAAGTGACGGGTGGAGCCCGCTATAGCTCCTCGATGCATCGACAAATCTCATGAGACAAACTAGTGTCTTGGCACAAGGCTTTGACAAAATCTTATTTGTAGTCTTGGCACGAGGCCTTGGCTACGTGGTTATGATAGTCTGACATTATGCATTCTATCATTATGAAAGTGGTTATTGATATTGCATGTGATTATTCGACTAGTAAAATATCCATGTGAGTATGTAAATGGAATTATTTAATTTTATTTTTTCCATATTATGCTGAAGTTCAAGTTTAAAAAAACTTTTGTTTTAGTTATACATTGCCTTAAATGTTAATGTTTATTTATGAAAGCTTCCGCAATATTGTTATCCTTACTGAGCATCTAAGCTCACCCCTTTCAATGTTTTAATATTTTCCAGGATGTGAAGAAGTATTTTATGAATGACCTACAAGGATAGTCTGAAGGGGATAGAAGTGTGGACTATGGAGACTATGTTATTGTGATTTTTCACTTTATGATGTAATGTAACATTTATGAATGTATCTAGTGTTTCCAAGGCTACTAAACTAATCGGTCTTTCGAGACTTGATCTTTTGTGATCATGCCAATGTTACGCAATAACGCACCGACTCTGGGTAACTGGGGTTAGGGCATTACAGTTGGTATTAGAGGAAGTTTAGTACTAACCTTGGATGCTAGATTTAGATAAACTCTGATTAGAGCACATAGACCTAAGATAGACTCTGAGGATTAGTATAGAATAACTTCCTAGAATTTTGGTATTATAGAGATTTTGTGAGTTTTCCGAGCAATACATACCTGTCTGGATACGAGCAGGTAGAGGCGGCTCTGGCACAGATGTACCTAGGGGTAAAACCTGAAAACACTGCTTTTAGCTAGACTCGAACGAGAACTGGTGCACGACAACGGGCCTTGCTGCACTCTTGGTTACGACACTCCCGGGGGATATGCTTAGGATAATTCTCATTTTCTTTACAAACCACTATGAAGGGTTATGATTATATACTTCCTCAAAGAATTTTTTTTATGATTATGGATTATATCCATACATAGTTCAATTTATGTTAAGTATTTTACAAGTATGGAATTATGTATTTTGATTCATAAACTAATCTATTTTATGCCATTGTTTAGAAATGGCGCCTAGTGGAAGGAATGGAAACCGTATCAATGCACACACTCCGTGTAGGGATTTCCCTCCTGCTCAAGATAATTATTGTGGATCTGGAGATACAACTGGTGCTGATCAACTTATTACCATACTGGGAAAACTCACTCAGGTTATGAATAATAACCTTACTCGTATGGAGCACCCTGCTCCGCAACGTGGAGGATCAATGTTAGACCGCTTCATGAGGCAACAACCGCCAAAATTTAATGGGGGTACAAATCCATTAGTAGCTGAGCAATGGATAAACTCCTTAGAGAAAATATTCCATGCCTTGGGGAGTAGCGAAAGGGAGAAGGTTGTCATGGTAGTCTACCGCCTCACTGGAGATGCCGATCAATGGTGGTCGCTGATTCAAAACACAAAGGAAGATAAAGAAGTATCAAGTATGGAATGGAGGGAGTTTAAATAAATTTTCTTAGAAAAATACTTTCCACATGACCATCGAGCAGATATGGAAAGACAATTTCTGAGTCTGAGGCAGAAGGAGGATGAGAATGTCGCAAAGTATGAAGCTAACTTTACAAGGTTTGTGAGGCATGCTGCAGATTATATACGTAACCCAAGAAGTAAGATTGATCATTTCTTTGATGAGTTAAAACCATTTATCCATCGAGCATTAGTCTCACAAACCTTCTCATCATACGAAGATATTGTCTCGTGTGCTATCAAGACGGAAAAGGAATTCTCTAATTCTTATGACTTTAAAGCAAAGCAAGAAAAGAAGAGATCTTCTGATCAATCCGGAAATGGAAATAAGGGGAAGAAGGGAAGAGTTGAATATTAGTCCTACAGTAAATGTAGAAATAAACACCCTGGTACTTTCTTGAAGGGAATGAGAGTATGTTACAAGTGTGGTGAAAAAGGCCACCAAGCTCATGATTGAAATGGAAAGAAAGTTGCTGTCAATGTGGAATGCTATAATTGTAGAGAGATGGGACATTATTAAAATGAATGTCCTAAGTGTCAGGGGAACTTACCTCAGAAGAGGCCAAGGGATCAAGGCCAATCTTATGCTATCACTACTGCTGAGGTTGAAGCTCCGAAAGACGTGGTGGAAGGTAATTTAATGGTTTCCTCAAGTTTAGCAAATACATTATTTGATTCTGGATCATCACATTGTTTCATATATTCCCAGTTTGCTAAGAAAATTAGATATTTCCAATTTGATTTAACAAGAGAATTGTCAGTCAAAACTCCTAAGGGAAGTATTATTGCAACAAAGTTTTGTGAATCAGTCCCCATTAGAGCACATAACTGTTCTTTATCCGCTGATCTCATTGTCATACCTATGATTGAGTTTGATATAATCTTCAGTATGGATTGGCTTTCAGACTATGATGCAAATATTTATTGTAAGAAGAAGGAGGTTACGATTTTTGATGATGATGATAAGGAACACCTTATTTTTAGAGCAGAATCGTCACCACCTAATTCTTATTTAGACCCACCCCCAGTAGTTCAACTAAATTCAATTATTGGGGAGGAAGAGAATGAAATGAATAAGGGTGAGGAAAGGAATGTTCAAATAGAGGATGTACCTATTGTGAAAGAATATGAAGATGTGTTTCCGGAAGATTTACCTGGACATCCTCTAGAACGAGAAGTTGAGTTTTCCATTGATTTAATTCCTGGATCAAGGCTTATATAGAAGACCCCTTATAGGATGGCCACCGTGGAATTAGTTGAACTAAAGAAAAAACTAGAGGAATTGAGTAATAAGGTATTTATTCGCCCTAGTGTTTCTCCATGTGGAGCCCCTGTCCTTTTTGTTAAGAAGAAAGATGGATCTATGAGGTTGTGCGTTGACTACAGGGAGATCAATGCTATAACAATAAAGAACAAGTATCCCCTACATCGCATTGATGATTTATTTGACTAATTGCATGGAGCTCAATAATTTTCAAAGATTGACCTTCGATCTGGATACCATCAGTTGTGTGTGAAGAAGGAAGAAATTCTGAAGACAACATTTCGAACAAGGTACGGGCATTACGAGTTTACAGTAATTCCTTTTGGATTGACTAATGCACCTTTTGTATTTATGGATCTAATGAATAGAGTTTTCAAGGAATATCTAGATGATTTTATGGTGGTATTTATTGATGACATCTTGGTGTACTCCAAAAGCTACGAAGATCATGAAAATCACTTGCGCATTATCTTGAAGACTCTTAGAAGACATGAATTATATGGGAAGTTTAGCAAGTGTGAATTCTGTCTTCAAGAGACTTCCTTTCTTGGCCACATTGTCTCTAAGGATGGAATTTCCGTTGATCCTTCTAAGACCAAGGAAATCCAAGAATAGCCAGCACTGATGAGTATAACTGAGGTACGTAGCTTTATTGGTTTGGCAGGTTATTATTGACGTTTTGTCCAGAATTTTGCCCGATTGGCTAACCCATTAACGAAGCTCACACGTAAAGGGGTTAAATTTGTCTGGACAAAAGAGTGTGAAGAATGTTTTGAAGAACTGAAGAGAAGATTAGTCAACGCTCCTATATTGGCTCTACCATCAGGGAATGATGGGTTCGTTATTTATAGTGATGCATCAATGAAAGGACTTGGTTGTGTCCTTATGCAGAATGATAGGGTTATTGCCTATGCATCACGATAGCTAAAAATTCATGAGCAGAACTATCCTACTCATGATTTCAAGTTAGCTGCTGTAATCTTTGCCTTGAAGATATGGAGACATTATCTCTATGGTGAAAAATGTGAGATATATACCGATCACAAGAGTTTGAAATATATTTTCTCACAAAAAGAACTCAACATGAGGCAAAGGCGATGGCTTGAACTACTCAAGGATTATGATTGCACGATACACTACCACCCAGGGAAGGCAAATAAGGTTTCAGATTCTTTGAGTAGAAAAGATCATGGAGTTTTGAACATGATGAGAGTAGAAAGGGATCCTATTTTCATGGAGCTAGTAAAGATGGATATGGGAATCACCATGGAGGGTGAAACATAAAAAAAATTTCAAATGGTTTCCAAACCATCTTTACTAGAAAGAATAAATTGTTCCTAGGCCAATGATGAAGAGTTGAAAAAGAATATTAAAGTTGTGAATGATGGGCGATTGAGTGACTTTGTGTATGAAGATGGAATTTTGAAATTTGGGAGGAGACTTTGTGTTCCCGATATACCTGATTTAAAGAGGGAATTGTTGGAGATTCTCATAGCTCCAATTTCTCTATACACCCTAGGAGCACCAAAATGTATAGAGATTTAAAGGGACATTTTTGGTGGGACAACATGAAGAGGTAGATTGCTGATTTTGTGTTAAGATGTATGGTTTGTCAGCAAGTGAAAACTAGAAGGCAACTGCCTGGTGGAGTATTGCAACCTCTTCCCATAACTGAGTGGAAATGGGATAATATTACGATGAATTTTGTCATGGTACTACCAAAGACTCCTAGAAGAAATGACGCAATATGGGTCATTGTTGATCGTCTCACGAAGTCAACACATTTTCTTGCTATAAGGGAAGATCTACCACTTGAACGTCTAGCAAGACTGTATATTAATGAAGTTGTGAGACTTCATAGAGTACCCCTGTCGATTGTCTCGGATCGTGATCCTCGTTTTACATCAAGATTCTGGAAAAGTCTTCATAAGGCCTTAGATACTGAACTTCATTTGAGCACTGCTTACCACCCTCAAACAGATGGACAATCAGAAAGAACTATTCAAACCTTAGAAGACATGTTGAGATCATGCTCACTTGACTTTCAAGGAATTTGGGATCAATATTTACCTCTGGTAGAATTTTCCTATAACAATAGCTTCCATTCAAGTATTCAGATGGCACCATATGAAGCGTTATACGGAAAGAGAGATCGCACACCAACCTGTTGGGATGACGTTGGTGAAAGAAAACTTGTAGGCCCAGAACTGGTGGAGGAAATGATGGAAAAGGTGAAAGTAATCCAAAACCACATCAAAGCAGCTCAAAGTAGGCAAAAGAGCTATGCCGAGAACCGAAGGAAGGATTTGGAATTTCAGGTAGGAGATCATGTTTTCTTGAAGGTATCTCCATGGAAGGGAGTTATACGTTTCGGTAAAAAGGGTAAATTAAGTCCCAGGTACATCGGACCCTTCGAAATTCTAGAACGAATTGGGGCTGTAGCTTACCGTTTGGAAATGCCGCCAAGTCTCTCCAAAGTTCATGATGTATTCCACATATCACTGTTGAGAAGATACATTCCTGACCCAACACATATACTCACCTATGAGGAATTAGAACTGGAACCTGATCTATCTTATTGCGAAGATCTTGTCGGGATTCTTGATACAAGAGAACAAGTGCTGAGAAACCAGACGACTCATCTGGTAAAAGTTCTATGGAGAAACCATTAGATGGAGGAGGCAACGTGGGAACCCGAGGAACTTATGATGAAGAATCACCCGAGTCTTTTTATATAGTGATATTATATGAAATTTCGAGGATGAAATTATTTGAAGGAGGGGAGAATGTAACACCCCAATCTTCCACGGTACACTTCTCTTTGAATAATACAGTAGCGTGTGTTGTATGCAACTTCGAGTTCTAACACACACCACAACCAATCAAAGTGGCCGTTATGAATAGTAATACCTAATTTTTGAAATTTTATAAATTTTATCTTGCCAAATGGACTTCGTTTTTGGATTCGGAATATCTAAATCAGCCTATGATGAATTTTTGGTATTTTTCTGAGAACTTCCAATTTTCTATGAATAGTGAAAAATACATAAAAACAATTTTTTTAATCAAAATAATTTATAGTGGTAAATTATAATATTGAGTGGTTTTAAAGTATAATTAGAATATATTTTTACCATTTTATCCAATGGTGGTCATTAGAATTAATTTCACTTTGAAATTGGACATAAACAACTGTCAATCTTTTGATATATATTGTTTCTTAAAAACACGCTATTTGTTGTGACAGTGGGAATTAATTATAAAATTAATTAATGCAACTTATATGTTTGGAATTTTGTAAAATAGTCATCATTTTTGAATTCGGAATATCAATTATAGCTTAGGGTAAAATTTTGGCATTGTTCTGAAAAACTTCAATTTTTGATGAATAGTGAAACCACTAAGTGGTAGTTAAAAAACTGATTTTTTGTTTAAATGAAACATTACCACTTCTGTGATTTTATTTTAAAAAATCTGACATACATGGTTGTCATTAAGAAGTAAAATGTGGTTCAATGGGATTAAAATAATTTTTGGTGAATAGTAACTTTTAAGTTTAATTAATCACGATTAAAGGTAATTAGTGATATTTAAGGTAAAAATGATATTATAAAAATATGAAAATACCTTTACACTTTTCCTACCCCTATTGGATGAGTCATGGCCGACCAATAAAATCCATGGGTCAACTTGGGGACCCCATGGAGCCACTTTGGTAGGAAAATGACATTAAAAACTTTTTATTTAATGTTAAAATAAAAATGTCACAAACAAGAGTTGTTTTACTAAAAAAATTTTTAAATGGGGTTATACAAGTCATATTTTTGACTATAAATATTAATTAGAAAGATAAAAGGATTTACTACATCATGATATTTTTTTTTAATTTTTAGACATTAAATAAATTAAATTATTTATGACACCATGATGATGCAGCGATTACCTCATTAATTAACGATTTAAATAAAATGAAAAGATAATGTAAAATCCAAGGCTTACACTTGTCAAAAACCTATTGGATGAGTATATTTCGAACCCTTATCACCTTATCCTATAATTATATCATTTTGGGACCT
This sequence comes from Viscum album, assembly GCA_963277665.1. NCBI lineage: Eukaryota > Viridiplantae > Streptophyta > Magnoliopsida > Santalales > Viscaceae > Viscum > Viscum album. Next base: position 464,569,686 of record OY728138.1, read on the forward strand.
TTAGAATCCGAAAATCATTTCATAATAAAGTAACATTTCAATCTTTCCAAGAGTGCCCCTTCTCTCCTCTTATAAAAGGCCCCCACCACTACCACCTTATTCACACTTTCAAGCCATTTGGCTCGGAAAAACTCTACAAAAATACTCTCCCAACTTCCCTCTCTTACTCCTAGAATCCTCACTTTTGGCAGAAGTCTTCCCAATGAAGCATTTGGCTCAAATCAAACAGAGTTACCCGATTTTAAGGTAATGTCTTCTCTAATGTTGTTCTGTTTTATTTTGCTTCTCCAACCCCTTAAAATCTTTTTATTCCTTTCTTTTGTAAAAAAACCAGTATCTAAAATATACTAGGATTTTTTTATGATAATTATTTGGTTTACACTTACACACACCTTCGTCTAATGGTTAAAGAACATACTGTTTCTGTGGGTGGCGAAATACTACCTCACGAAACGATGATTGTTCAATATTATTTTAACACCTCTAATGGTGGCCATTTTGATGAAACTATTTTCATATATGATATATATATTATGTTTATGTTTTCCTTATGCTTCTTTATTTCTCATTTATGTCATACTTTATGATTCCCATTATGGGTAAACGCGATAATTTCATTTTAGGAAGTGCGGACTACCGCCCCCTCAAAGTGATTTGAATCGTTAATGCCATATGTGGGATGTATAAAGGATGGAGTAAATGATATTATACATTATATTATACTGGAATTATATTATAACTTTATATAATTATAACTTCATTCCATTAAATACGAAATAGAAATGAAAGTAGCGTTCATGCGTACGTACAGCTTACCGTCTCCATGAACGGTGCATTTCATTTCTTACCTCTAAATGTTATGAAATATTATAAATGAATGTATATACTGGATATATATTATGTATATGATATCTAAATCATGAATATAATTATGGATATAATGGACATTTTACCACATGAACAAAGTGTAATTATAAGAAGTTTATTTTTGACTCAAGTACCTAAGATCGACAAAATGACCGTTATCAACTTAAATAATTACATAATGTTCATAACATGGTAATAAGTGATATAAAAGGAATAATGAACATGAAAAAGGTTCTTAAGTAAATATAAATTAACTCTAGTTTATTATTCAGGAGGTTAAATAACGATCGAGTCAAGTCAGACATGAGGTAAGAGAATTTCTTAACCCAATTTCCATTCTTTGGGTTAATCTCCTACTTTCAAATTATGTCATGATATTATTATATACTCTCTTGTATTTGTAATTTCATTATGTGTACTTATAGTTAATACACATAATAGATCTATTTTATTTAAAAAAATGATCTTTGTAAGGTACTTCGTCTCAATCTCCTTTCATTGAGGCATATTTGGTTTTATACACAACTTTCTTTTATACGGTGTATAAACCCCTTTGACTTTGAATTTTATTCAAAAGGAATCTTTTTATACAAAGTGTTTTACTAAACGAAAAAAGGGAATGTTTTTTTTGTCGTACGTATGCGGCGACAACGACTTCTCTGCCGCTGTGACCATTATTTGAGTTTCGAATTCCTCTACAAGCCATAACCTTTTTTTAATGAAAAATAATTGCAAAGTTTTAATTTTCTTTTATTTTGGTATTGAAAATGGTATTTAAAATGTTTTTATTATATCAATGTGTTGTATTGATATCTTGTAATTGAAATTTGGAAATGTAATGTTTCCTTTATGCATGTTTTATGTGATATGATTATGTTATGGTTTATGATATGTTTAAACCTATTAATATGAGGAATGCATTGGACTTAATAAGTGATGGGTGGAGCCCGATATAGCTCCTCGATGCATCAGCAGGTCTCATGAGACAAACTAGTGTCTTGGCATGAGGCCTTGACAAAATCTTATTTGTAGTCTTGGCACGAGGCCTTGGCTACGTGGTTATGATAGTCTGGAATTATGCATTCCATCATTATGAAAGTGGTTATTGATATTGCATGTGATTATTCGACTAGTAGAATATCCATGTGAGTATGTAAATGGCATTATTTAATTTTATTTTTGCCATATTATGCTGAAGTTAAAGTTTAAAAAAACTTTTGTTTTAGTTATACATTGCCTTAAATGTTAATGTTTATTTATGAAAGCTTCTGAAATATTGTTATCCTTAATGAGCATCTGTGCTCACCCCTTTTAATGTTTTAATATTTTCTAGGATGTGAAGAAGTATTTTATGAATGACCTACAAGGATAGTCTGAAGGGGATAAAAGTGTGGACTATGGAGACTATGTTATTGTGATTTTTCACTTTATGATGTAATGTAACATTTATGAATGTATCTAGTGTTTCCAAGGCTACTAAACTAATCGATATTTCGAGACTTGATCTTTTGTGATCATGCCAATGTTACGCAATAACGCACCGACTCTGGGTAACTGGGGTCAGGGCGTTACATATTATCTATATATTCTAAATATATATATATACATATTAATATATAATATTTGTAAATATATATAAATATGTATAATTATACTTACAGATACACATATAATATATGTGTGTGTGTGTGTGTGTTGTATATATGTATTTATTTATTTATAAACACACATAAAAAACATATTTTGTAAATGCATTCAAAACCGATCTTATAAATATATATTAATATATGAATAAATATACGGATAAAAAATATAAATATATATAAATAAATAGATATAAATATATATTAATATATGAATAAATATATAAATATATAAATATAACTATATATGTATATATATTAATATAAATATATATATGTTAGTATAAATATATATTAATATAAGAGTAAATATAACTATATATATATATAAATAAATAGATATATTATTAAATGAAGAGCAAAGAAAAATGGTGGAGTGGTAAAGGTTTAGGTGCGCAAGCAAGAGGTCTCGGGTTGAAGCCCCTCCCCGAATTACAAAAATATTTTATTAATTTTTTTAATGTTTTTTAACTTTTATCAGCACTAAAAAAATCATTGATAAAAGACTCATTTATCAGTGCTTTTTTTAGTGATGATAAAAGGGACCTCCTTTTATTAGCGCCTCGATTAATAACGCTTGTTTTAGTGCTGTAAATGGACTTTTCTAGTGCTTTTAAAGGCTGTATTTATAGTAGTGGTTATACCAGTCACACCATCTTACACATCACAAATGAATCATGAATCGTTGTTCTAACACTACTACAAATCCGGTCTTTAACATTGCTGGCAAAAGGGCTTTATCAGCGCTATAGAAGCATTGATAATGTAAGCGACGTTAAAGGGTTATCGTTAACAATGTTTATAAAAAGTGTTGATAAAACCTTCTTTGTCAGCGCTTTTTTAGTGCAGTTAAAGGAACAGCTGATAAAGGGGATACTTTTTTTTATTCACCCCCCTTTATCAGCGCTTCCCACCCTTTTATCAGTGCTTTAAATAATCCCACCCTCCCGCATGCACCCCTATTTCCAACAAGTTTTGAACCTGGGACCTCCAACTTAAACACCAACACATTTTTCACTCCCCTATATTGTTTTGTTTTACATTTTATGATATATCTATATATTTATATATACATTTCATTACATTTACACACACACACACATGTATATATGTTTATATATATATATATATATTTATATATAGATAAGGTTTATATATTGAAAAATATATTTTATATGTAAATATGTTTAGTTATTTATTTATAAAATTAAATTTTTATGTGTGAATATATAAAAAATATGTATATATTGTTATATATTTCATTACAAATAACAGTACATTGTGAAAAATGATAAAATTTCAATGACATAATATCAATATGTATGTAAGTCCTAGGAATAAATTCAGTCTCCACTAAAAAATGCAAAAAGACCCCCTTAAACAAGACTGAAAATACATCGAATGTTAACAAATTTGGGTACCCCGACTAAAAACTTAGTTTTGGAGGCCTTCTGGGCCTTTTTGGCCTTAAAAAAATAGTGATTCGGGTTTCCCCAATCAAAATTGCATAGAGCTCATCGTAAGTTTCGATTTTATATATGGTAGAGCCCAAATATACACTCAGATCAAAAGTTATGGTCGTTTGAAATTTAAGTTACGTTTTCAACTTATTTTAGATCTTTTATTTATTTTGTTTATCTTTAAATTGTTATTAAATGACTATTACTCAATAGTAATTAGTAACTTATTAATTAAAAATATATTTAAATCATTTTATAATCCATTTTCACTAAATATCTTATATATTATGCGTAAATGTCTATTTAGCCTTATCTAAAACATATTTAATATATATATATATATTGTATTTATATTAATATAAATATATTAATATATTAATATATTATTGTTAATGAAATATATTTTTTTGAAATATATCCTTTATCAGTGATTTTTTAGAAGTGCTAATAAAATCCCTTTTTATCAAAGTTTTTTAGCACTGTTAAAGACCTCCTTTAACAGTGCTAAAAAAAAGCGCTGTTAAAGACCTCTTTTAATAGCGCTAAAAAAAGCGTTGTTAAAGACTCCTTTTAACAACGATTTTTATAGCACTGATAAAGGGGGTTTTTAACATTGATTTTAACTAGCGCTGTTAAAATCATAGAGTTGGATAAACTCAATTTTGTAGCAGCATAAAGTATCAAAACAATCTAAATGTGTTTGCTTGGTTTTGAGTATATCAGTTGTCCTTTTTACTAAAATCAATGTCAACTTTAAATAAAAAGACGCACTTGGAGTCATACGGTCACGCCGTGCGTCGGTTTGAGGTGCGAATAATTCTTACACATCCCAAATGACTTATGGATCATTATCCTAAAGTATCAAAACAATCTGAATGTGTTTGCTTGGTTTTGAGAACGTCACTTGTCTTTTTTACTAAAATGTCATTTTAAACTGAAAACAAGCACTTTGAGTCATACCGGTCACATAATGTGTCAGTTTGATGTGAGAATGATTCCTATACGTAAAAAATAACATATAAATAATTATCCTAAATTATCAATACAATCTGAGTACGATTGACCAGTTTTCAGTGAGTGACATTTTTTAAACTAAAATATTAATTTTAAACTGATAAAAAACACCTTGAGTCATATCGTGCACTTCATGTATCAGATTGAGTTGAGACTGATTCCTACACATCACAAATGACCTATGGATCATTTTTCTAAAGTATCAAAATAATCCAAATGTGTTTTATTGGTTTTGAGTATGTCAGTTGTTCTTTTTACTAAAATTAATGTCAACTTTAAATAAAAAGGCGTACTTAGATTCATACCGGTCACACCATGTGTCAAATTAAGATGTGACTGATTCCTACATGTCCCAAATAACTTATTAATCATTGTCCTAAAGTATCAAAACAATATAAATGTATTTTCTTTGTTTTGAGTATGACACTTATCTTTTTTACTAAAATGTCATCTTAAACTGGAAACACGCACTTTGAGTCACACTGATCATATCGTGTATTGGTTTTATGTGAGACTAATTTCTACACAAAAAAACGACTTATGAATCGTTATCCTAAATTATCATGATAATTTGAGTGCATTTATTCAGTTTCGAGTGAGTGAAACTTTTTGAATTAAAATGTCAATTTTAAACTGATGACGGACACTTTGAGTCATATTGGGTACATCCTGTATCAAATTGAGGTGTGGATGATTATTATATGTCAAAAATGACTTATGGATCACTGACCTAAAGTATCAAAACAATCTGAATGTGTTTTCTTGATTTTGAGTATGTTAATTGTCTTTTTTACTAAAATTAATGTCAATTTTAAATAAAAAGAAGCACTTGAAGTCATACCGGTCACACCGTGTGTCAGGTTGAGGTGCGATTGATTCCTATACATTCCAAAGTCTCAAAAAAATCTCAACTACCAATGTTACCATGCTTTCCATTGTATTTCTTTATCGAATTTCCAATAATGCATATTGAGTCAATGTTTTTAGCTGAAAAAATTTGTTCAACTAAGAACATAAACTCAATATGTAGTGTTGCAATTGGATAAAGAAATCCAATGGAAAGTGTGGTGACATTGGCAGAAAGAAACATGTTATCTCTTTTGTGACTTGTTGCAAATAGTTGAAAGCAAAATATGACTTCTGAAAAGATCTGTGAAAAAAACTAAATAGGTATTTGATAAAAATGATAAAGAATTTAATTTAAAAATATTAGATAAAATGATGATAAAATTAATTAAATAAGTAGTAAAAACTAGCCTTTTCATGATGAATTTATAAATTCTTAACCCATTTCTTTGTTTTCATTATCTCAGTTGCAGTCTCGAATGAGCATGAGAAACTTCAAATAAGCCACCCCAACTCGAACAAAAGAATCTACCTATATAAGAAAACAATTATTATGTGAGTAATACTAAAAAGAAATAAATTAAACATAAATATGAAACAATACATTAATTATATGGACAATTATTTTATTGTGGAAACATCAATATTACCTCTATGATTGATCAGAGATAGTGTCATTACTCTTCCTGTAAAGGCAATGGAGGGAACTTGAAGGTAAGTGATAAATGCCAACACTATAGGGGTGAAAAGGTTTTGAGGGAGAAGAAGTCTATGGAAGTTTTGGTATAGAAAGACATGAAATATAAAAAAAATATTCTAAAATAAATGAACTCTATAAAGAATAATGAAAATTAAATAAACTTTTCATTATATAATTTTTTGGTAAAATAGAGAAAGTATATCATAACATTACCTTTACATCTTCCCAAGGGTTTCCTTTATTATAGTCTGTTCTTACACGGGATTGGTAACATCATCATGTATAGAAGACATTATCTGTATGAGTAGTCAAACATTTAATTTAGATTATTTTAATGCAGTAGAGAAAAAATAATATTATGATAAAAAACATAGTATATTAAAAAACACTTTTACCTTCTCATTGAACACTCAATTGTTGACTCAAAGTTCAATCTCTCATGAAAATGAGAAGTTTCAAACAAACCACCCCAACTTGAATAGAGGAATCCAACTATATAAGAAAAAAAATTCTTATATGAGTAATACAATAAATAAATAAATAAAACATAAATATGAAACAATCCATTACTTCTATGAAAGTCACATCTTCATGATATTTGTGTACATTCTGTCATCTGGTATGTTACCCATTCATTTCTAAACAAATCTATATCGTCTTGTGGATATTATTTTTTTTGGCAGTCATAATAATACTGAAAAAATATAAATAAACAAAGGATTAATAAATATTTTAAATGAAATAGTAATTATCTGAGAAAATACCTCTTTGGGGATTTTATTTTGTTGATGGAATATGATATCTCTCATAAATTTACAAACATAATAACCACAATCTTTTCCATTTGTTTGTTTCAAACATTGCAGAAAAATTGATAAAATAATCATTTGTTTTGATATGTCTTTCGATAGTGAAATATTATTACATATATCCTAATATTTGTCCAGTTGCAGAACTTGTTAGGCTCCTTGTGCACATGGTCTGTCCTCATGCTATGATTTTAACGATATTTACACACCACCCTATCATAACAGAATTCTCATTAAAACATAATATAAAATATATAACTTGAATTTTAGTTCTAAAATGTTGTATGTAGTGTATTAAAAATAGAAAAATGTCATCATGCGTGGTTGGTTTGTTGGGTATCCATGCAATGAATCCAAGAAATAAATCTTTGGAGTATCCAAATTAACTGCAATGAGCATCTAATGTTGCCTGAAAAAAAAAGAATAAGTAATGAAATAAATGAAAATATATTTGATATGATTAAATTTTAGAGTTTTACCCCTACAATGTTGGTATTAAAAATAGCCTGTCATCTGAAAGTTTGATTTCAAAAAATTTGGCCAGTTTTTTCACTATTTCATTCTTTTTTTATCTATTTCCTTTTTTTTCTATAGAAATGATGTGAGGAATAACGAGTCCAAATTTATTTTCATGGGGTAATCCCTTCAATTGTTATTGATATATATGCCTGAAAAAATATGAAATTCATTTAGTCATAGTTAATATAGTATATCAACTTTTGGAAAAAAAATCATGAAAACATACCTTATGTATACATTTACAACTAAACCTCCTATCCATTCATAGTTGATGATTTCATTTACATTCTCAAGAGCAATGTAGTTTGTAACTTTCTCTATGTGAATTTTTTCTTTAAAATCAACCATGTCATTACTTCCATTTTGTATGTTTCTATCCATATGAAACTTCAATGTTAGTATATGTAGATATTGAATGGGCAGGGTAAAGGTGTTTTCAAAAGATCTTTTTGATTAGTTGGTTGATACTTCAAATGGTTTTGAGTTGACCTTTCATTTCACCCCTTCCCTTTGTCTGTCTGTAATAACATTCATCAGTTCAAACCTTTTTTCATTAATTATTAATGGTTTAACATGAAAAATAAATTGGAAATGAATACGTCCTTGTCGGTATGTTTTTCTACAAGATCTGACAACCATGCTATGAATGTTCTAATAGCTTGGTCTATCGTATGAATATTTGCATCATCAAGTGGAATAGGTAGCTTGACGCTAACCTTATGAGCTACGGTAATCATGACTCTCACATGACCTGTTGGAAGTGGTTTGTTGTGTAGACTATAATCTTGGATGGTGAACATGATATCTCTCATAACAAGGTAATGAGTGAGTGTTGATAGATATAAATAACAGTCATTTTCACCCTATGGAATATCAGTACAAGAAATGTATTAATGTATATCTGATTCATATTTCACAAAAACAATTGTTAGAATATTTATTACCTCAACTAAGACAGCTCTTTGAGGGGAATGACTCACCTCAAAGCTGGTGGGGGTGGGGGTGGGGTGGGGGATATCTTCATGCAACGATTGTTCTTGAGTTATTTCTTTTCTTTGATCCCCCCATAATAGTTGTTAGAAACTCTAACATTGAAATTTTTATTTAAGGGAAACTAATATTGCTTTCATCTCTTCCATTTCTTTATCTTTATCCTCTTGTTTTTTTTCTCAAAATATGTTTGGGGTGTCACCCCAAAACCCGCACCTCTAATGTGACCATACTATTCTGGCCGCTTCAAATCCACTGATAGTAGGTGTTCATCTAGTATAGGTGTTGATGATTCTTATGTATAAGTTGGATAGAAAATATAGGAAAATAAGTAATCATTATTATGTAATAGCAGTTTAAATATTTTTTATTATGTCATACTTACACATGTTTCCCATACTTTTTGTGCATTTTCATCTATTTGTTTCTCATCTTTATTTACATGTGCATCCTTTCATAGCACACAACGTGGGATGAAAGTGAATTTTGATTTGGATTCGTCAATCTACATATAAACGGAGGAATATAATTATGTTGTTGTTTTATGTCACATAAAATCATTAAGGTATATTTAAAATACGTACCATTTTTTTTCAAGTGAAACATACCTCATCCTTGCTTTATGGTAGGGGTACATTGATTTTTCTATCCATTCCTTATTTTTAGTACTCAGTTGTTATTTCATAAATAAAAAATCCTCAATCAAAGTGATGAATAAAAGTATTATAAAATAATGTATTACTAGCCACAATGTACCTGGAAACACATCTTCACATGACGACCAATAAATTCATCCCACACTTCTTGGATTATCAAGTGTGCATACATAAGCGGCGGGTGCAGGTTTATTTTCCCTTCAACATTTTTAAGATGAAATCTCATTAGAATTGTGTGAAAGCCTCTGTGAATCCTTCTTGAAAGCATTAATACAAATTTCTTGTGGGAGTTATCTACTATAAATTCACTCTGTAGGGAATGATGAAGAGTAAGTCAATGTTTTATTATTTTATTTTTTTATTAAAATGAAGAAAGGATATCATAATCTTACTGAAATATCTTCCTAAATGAGTGTCTTAAGCATGGGAACAACATGGTGCCATGAATATACATCAAGAGCATGCACTGCCGAGTTATGAGCTCAATATAACTACCGAACATGGACTTCTTGGGGTTAACAACCCAACCCCACACATTCTATCTGACCTTGAATTTAATGCCTTTTATTTTCACCTTAATATTTTCTACAAACACTATCACACTACGATGCTCCTATTTTTTCTGCATCATCAATTCTTCATTACCTACCATTTCCTAAAATTCAACATCATCAATATATTGTTCCTCTGGATTGGTAACATCATCATGTGCAAAAGGTTGTTGTACATTTACATTGGGAGCAATGACAGGTTGAGAAACCTATTGTTCTTTAGGATTGGGAGCACCAACACATGCAGAAGATCACTGTTCCCCTACATTGGGAGAAACAGAAGGTTGAGAAACCTATTGTTACTTAGGATTAGGAGCACCAATACATACATAATTCATTATCTGCAAAAGTAGTTTAACATTTAATTTAGATTAGATAAATGAAATAGAAAACAGATAATACCATGAGGTAAAACAATGTATATTACAAAAAAAATAACCTGGTTATTAAACTCTTTTTTTAAAGGTTGAAGATATTTGACCCCTCTATCGAGTATCCAAATTCTTTCATTGTGGTTTCCTCTGATGTAAAAAACCCCTTCTATATTGGGACAACTATGAAATGATTGCAACATCCCAATGAAATATTCATCCTCGGTTGAATGTTCATCTGACCCTTTAGTGGTTTTGGTTGATAATAGAACAATTGAACACTTCCAGTTTGTAGTATTTGGAATATAAAATACTTGTACTAACTTTGATTCCATTATAAACGGTTCATCTTTGTACCCTTCCTTACTAAAATACACTTTCATGAATCTCAATCCATCCATTTTTACAACATTCCTGTTATCAACCCACTTTCATTGAAAAATTAGCATTTTGAATGTTGTATAATCTAACTCCTATATTTGTTTGTTAATTCCAAAGTATGACATATTCACATAAATTGGATTTATGCCCTTAGTACCAGAAACATGCATCGCTTCAACCACAAGTGTAACTCCACTATTTTTAATGGTACTACCTTCACCGTGTTCATTTTTATAGAACATATAACCATTAATTACATAACCATTGTAAGATAATATACACAAATTTGGTCCTCTGGATATCCATTGAATTAATTCTAAAATTGAATACATATTTTCATCTAAATCCTTAAAAATGTGGTCTTGAAACTATCCTATAAACTATTGATTATGAGTATTTCATATCCATCTTTCATCCCTTGATGGATTCAAATGACTACGAATTTCTTTGTGGGTTTCAACATATGGGGAAACCTCCAAAATATTATGAAAAACATAAAGGCGACACTGCTCCTGATCTATAATATTGATTATGAAAACATCTCTTACAGAAATTCCTTCACCCATAATCCACTTAGTGTGATAAGATTTCAGTAGACCAATGCTTTTCACACCAGACAGGTAGTTGATACAGAATTCAATGACTTCCTCAATAATATATCAATTCGCAATAAAACCTTATGCCTGACTTCGATTTTTGACATACCCTTTCAAAATCTTCATATATCATTCAATCAGATACATTCATCTATAATGTACATGACCACGTAGTTGAATCTATCTCACCAAGTGAACCATCATATCAAATAATATTGGAAGTAAGAACATTTCCAATTCACATAATATGACGGTAATTTACTTTTATATAGTTATAAATTTCCTTAGGTCTATAACTTTGCTGTATATAGATTTGAAAAAGAAAAATATCTTGGTTATTGTATAACAAACATTCTTGGAAAAAATGTAATGTAAAGCTACATGAATTAGATCTTCATTAAAACATGACAATAATGTGATTTCAGATCCTTTAAATTTAAACCATTCATTGACATTATATTCTTGATATTTGATAAATATCCCTCTAAAACCTTTATATCATTCAAGAAGTTTCAAAACTAATATCTCTCCTTCCTGGAAAGAGTGTAAGTAGATAGAGGAAGAAAAGTTAGTTTTTCACCCTTCACTGGTGCCAACTCTTCCCATATTCTCATGTCAACCATGTCTATCGTAGCCTTAATTTCATCCTTTGTTTTTCAGGTGTGTTAAGTAACATTCCAATTATACCATCACATGATTTTTTTTCAACATGAATAATATTAAGAAAATGTCTAAGATACAAACAATTTTACTGTGGTAATTCAAAAAAAATTGATCACTTTTTCCAACCGGTTTTCGTAAGGTTTTTCAAAAAAGGTTTACCAAAAATAGTGTCCACATATTTTACTTTTTCAAATAGTTTATCACCTGTTAGTGGAGATTGTGTTTTATGTTCTTCTAAACTTCCATCGAATGATGTTATCTAAGATTGATAGTTATGTCATCGGGGTTGAAATTTGCGATGTCTTAGAAACACATTCTTCAATGAATGTTTCAACCTAATTGATTATATACCATGTTTTCAAATGGGACATGATTGAGTTATTTTAATTCTATATCCTAAAAAATTTCCATAAGTAGGAAATTCATTTATCATCCCATACAACATGGTTCTCAACATGAAATCTTTATTTATGTAAGCATCATACAACGTGACACCTGAATCCCATAATAATTTCAAATCTTTGATCAATAGAGCCAAATAAACATCAATATCATTACCAAGTTGTTTTGGTCCTGATATAAGCATAAATAACGTAATGTATTTTCATTTCATGCATAACCATAATGGAAATTTATAATTTACCAACATAACCGACCATGTATTGTGAGTGCTGCTTTGAAAACCAAAAGGATTCACTCCATCTGTAGATTATGCAAGATGAAGGTTTCTCAACTTGTTTCCAAATTTAGGATACTCATGATCAATTATCTTACACTAAGAAGAGTATTCTGGGTGACAAAGTTTCCTATCTTTATTTCTTGTATTTGCGTGCCACATCAATTGCCTTGTAGTCTCCTCACTTCTATATAGGCACCTAAACATTAGAATTATTGGAAAGTACCATATAACTTTCGTAGGACCTGATTCATATTTCTTGTATCGAGAATCACCACACTTTGGAAATTCATTAAGTGATTTGTGGTCCTTGTGAAACAATATACAGTCATTTGGACATGCATATATTCTTCCAGAGATCATACCCATCAAACGTAGCATCCATTTAGCATAATATGTTCAACTAGAGAGCTCATTATCTTTTGGAAGCATATCATTCGAGAGAGCAAGTAGTTCAGTTTAACTGGTGTCACTCTATTCGTTTCCTACTTTCAAATTATACAGCTTCAGTGTGACTGAAAATGCTGTATATTTAGTGCAACCAAAATAAAATGACTTATTTGAATAACTATTTAACTTCTCAAACAATTTTGAATAATCACAAAGTTCATCTTCAACAATCATTATCATTTCCTCAATACAATCTTCATCATCATTCACACCTATAATCATATCCTTGATATGATTTTCTTCATTGTCCACACTTATAATCATATCAGATGATCTATAAAATGCAGTGTTAACCTAGTCACTAGCTATATTATCCTTTTCCCCATGTCTATTCCAACATTTACAACTTCGAACAATTTCATGATAGATTAAGCATTCTTCTAACTCATCTGGACTAATTTGTCTTGAATAACAACAACATAAACATAGAAAAATGATTTGAGAAGGGTCATACACTTGATCTTTTGCAAAATTGATGAACTCTTTCACCCCATATTCATACTCTTTTGTCATACGATTGAAATCCATCTATTCTCTATTCATATCCATCCGATTTGATTCAGTAATATTAATATTTAACAAAATAAATAAATACATAAAAGGTGCCTTTAAAATAAGGGGAACCCAATATTTGAATGTTTCAAATAATTTCATCATGATTTGTAGGGAATGGGTAATTGAATTTAAGACAAGAATTACTCCACTGGTGGTAGGTGTTATCCTCTAAATTCATCTACAATTTTCACCGATACCTGGTATGGGATGAATACTACTCAAAGTATTTCAAGCAACATATGTGCATGTATAAAATAGATGGGGTATGAGTCTCAAGAAATAAAATGCAATGACAACTATTCAGAAGATGAAGCTAATGAGTTCATGATGGATATCCTATGGGTTGGATGAGTCTCAGGCAATAATGTAGGTTTAGGAGTTGCAATGGGGTTAAAAATTAATTCACCTTTTACGAGAGTGAGGTCATGATGAATATCCTATGGGTCGGATAGATTTAGTGATATTCCCTTAACATGGTGCTATTATCAATCTATATTATGTAGGAGGTGATATTATGTGTATCTAGGAGGTCTCTGAAAGTTAATATGATCATATAAATATAGATAACACCCTTAATGAGTAAACCATGGTCTACTGATGCAATTATAAAAATGAATAAAATAAGTTCCCCCCTTAGATACATTGTTGAACATGAAATCTAGAAAAAAAAGCTAATTTTGAAACTCATTAAACACTCAATTAAAAGAATAAATCCAAATTCTATCCATTATGATTTAAAACATAAAATATTGCATATAACAAAATAACTCTTAATTAACAAAATTATTTTTTTTGAAAAAATAATAATCATATTACAAAATTATAAAAATATAAAAGTATAATTTATAGAAATAAAATTTATAAAAGTATAAATATATTAAAATATTGATCAATTGAAAAATTATACATGTATAAGAGTATAAATTACAAATGTATATATATATATATTTATATCCATATATAAAATTATAGATGTATATAGAAGTATGACATTATATATAATTTATAAAAGAATATTTATTTTATAGAAATATACTTAATTTATAAATGTATATAAATTTATAAAACTATATAAAATTATATATATGTTATAAAAGTATACATAATTTATAGAAGTATATAGTTTTAAAAATTTATAAAAGTATAAAATTATAATATATAACATTAAAATTTATGAAAGTATAAAAGTATAATAATTTATAACGAATAAAACTACAATTGTATATTAATTTATAAATCTAGAAAACTATAAAAGTATAAATAATTAATAAAATTTTATATTTAAACTATATATGTAAATATGATATACTATAAAATTTATAAAAGTATATAAATTTATAAATGAATAAAACTTTAAAAGTATAAATATTTAATAAAAATATATAATTAAATTATATTAGTATAATATGATATACTATAAAATTTATAAAAGTATATAAATTTTAAAATGTATAAAACTATAAAAGTATAAATGTTTAACAAAATTATATATATAAATTATATAAATATAATTAAAATGATTCTTATAAAAAAATTGAATTATAAATTAATCCACCACCATGAAAGATACATCCTTAGAAATCTCCATTTTTAAAAATTACACACACTTTCTAGGAAAATCCACAAAGAATTTCCAAAAATGCTACAAATAAAAAAATAAATATTCATAAGCACTCTAAATCAATTTATAAATCAATTTAAAATTGTTAAACTTATTTTTCCAAAAATTCAACATCTATACCTTCACAATTTTTCACAAATTAGCATATAGAAGAACCCACCCACATTAATTATTATACCATGGATAAATATCACATCTATAATTAATATATTAACCCTAATAATCATATTTTTATAACTAGGAAATAAATCCCCAATTCATCTTAACCTATAACATTTGATTCCATAAATCTCTATTATATGAGCCACCTATTAACCTGAAACTATTTTAAAAATAAGTGTTCTATGTATATGAACCATCTCAAACAAGGAAAATATACTTCAATGGATCTTCTAGATGTTTTATAAAAAAATGATGGTAGAATCGAGGCACAACCCAATTCAGTTTGAAAATTGTGTTCATTTCCCCTACAAATGCACTATTTTCCTACTCCTTTCTCATAGATTATGTAAGGACCCAAACCCAGTTGCCCAAAGATGGTGCCTTATTTTATTACATTGACATATAAACAAGGAATATGCATCCCGAAGGACTGAGTAGTTTAGTAGATTTGGAAACAAGATACATACATAAGTTCAACATTACAACTTGAAATTAAAAACAACATAAAAGTTCCATTGGAAACATCCACCACTCTATATTATCCCTGCAAGTCAATCAAAATATACTTCTTTATGTCCTGAGAAAAAATGAAACATAAGAAGGGGTGAGATCAGATGACTAGTAAGGGTAAACAATATAGCGGAAGATAACATAAACATTAGGCATGTTTAATAATTGAAAACACATGCCTTTAAATAAACTTGAACATAATATGTCTGGAATATGAGCTGAGTAAATATTTCCATAATAAAACATAATCATGGGTATTTTACTAGTCGAATAACCTCATGAACTGTGAATTTCTAGCTTCATAATGAGGGAAATGCATATGCTGAACATTCTGAAACATACCATCAATGCCTCAACCAATAAATCTAAAAATGATTTAAGGCCTTGACGAAAACCATATCTAAAAATGGGCAAGGCCTTAGCCAAGTCCATATCTATTTGTCTCATGATACCTACTGATGCATCGAGGGGCTATAATAGGCCCCACCCATCACATAATAAGTCCAATGCATTCCTAATATGAAATAATATTGTTTTTTCATAATAAAATGAGTGATTTTATAAAAATAATGGTTTCTTAAAATAGATTATAGAGTGCCCTTGAAAATAGGTAAAAATTTGGGAAATTCCTTTGAAACGGGCTTGTATTTCAGGAAGAATTTTTTAAAGATCCTTTTAAAAAATATAACTCTCCATAAATGAAGGTATGATTCTGGTTGGTAAACATATATAGGACATTCAAATAGAAATTATGAGGAGTACATATGAATGAATAAGAATTTAATTGAGGTAAGCAGATAATAAAAGTAACCCGAATGAAAATGGAGGTTCGGGTGGAAAATCCTTACCTTAAGTCTAAAGGTGTTCCTCACTTGATCTTAATGATATGAATAATAAAATTTAGGTTCATAAATTAATGAGTACATAACCTAATATACATGTAATTGATTTAGTATAACCATATCAGATTCATTCATGGACTTTTAATGGTTTAAGAGATTCAATTTCATTGTTTAGGAGCGTTTTCTTCCTTGGTTTTCATGATCGGTTTACTTGTATTAATGTACAGATAAACATGTAGAATGAGAATGGTTGTATATAATGGAAGTTGTATGTTATTAGTGAATAACCAGAATATTAAATGGTTATAAAATTTCATTTGGTTATTGGGAGTGAAGATGGATCATTATATAAAACTTTAGTGAAAATTGTTTGGGCTAATTGGTGATTTTTTGATCACAACGAACTCATTTTGATTTATAAATTAATATCATATGTATAAAAGGATTACAGAACCTTACATAAGTTATAATAAATATATTATAGTTTGGTTCAACCATAAAAATGGTTTCATAACCAGAACTGAAGATAGTAATAGAAATTGAAAACCTATCGTCCTTGAATGTGATAAATTAACACATCTCAGATGGTGTTTTCATTTCTAGTATAAAATAAGGGGAAATGAGAGATGATAAAGAATTATTCCTTTATCATAAAAACATTATAGTACATTTAAGGTACTGGAGTCATCACAACATTTTGATGAAAGGAGATGATGAAAGAAAAAGAAAATAAAGGAACTTGAAATAAAATAAATGAAAAGAGGAATTTACCTCTTGATGTAATCTTCATTGAGATCCTCTTTAGGGAAGAGGTTTTGGTATTTATATGAGAAAGAGGGATGATAGAAGTGGGGGAGGATCTTGGGAGGATATTTTAGTAGAATTTATACAAGTCACAAGGCTTGAGAGGAGTGAAGAGAAGAGGGAGTGAGGGGGGGGGGGTGTTATAGTGGAGGAGAGAGGTGATTTGTGAATATCTTATTCATTATTTTATTATTTCCCTCAAGACAACCAATAGTGTTGATTAATGTGACCCATAATAGTAATAAGTTCATGTAAGTTAAAACCAAGTGTGTTTACATCATCCATGATGATAAGAATAGTTAATTTAACTGATAATGTATATATACGGTAAATTATCGTATTTTACTATTCATAAAAATTTGAGTATTTCAGAAAAATCCCAAAAATTCACCACAACCATTTTTCGACGTGTACAATTCAAAAGTGAAATCCCTTTTTTAAAAATAATTTTCTAAACATGATTAATTTAATTTTTAAATAAAATCATAATTTATTCGAAAAATAACAATTTTAAAACAATAATTTGTTTTATATCACTTTGAAGAATTAATCAAGATCTCATTATCTTATAACCTTAAGACAATAAAATAATAATATGATTTATTATTCATAAGGGGTATATTACTATTCATAAGAGTATGTTACTATTTACCAAAAATTAAGTTTGTCTTATTAGACTCTAAATATCTTACTGAACGCAACCTTGTATGTTAGTTTCGAAATTCAAATCACAGAGGTGAAAAAATTATGTTTACTGGATATGTTATAAGAGAGTGGTGTTTTGTGGAGACTTAGTGTTTCATGTGTTTATTTATAAATCCTTGGGGGTGTTACATTCTCCCCTCCTTAAAAAAATTTCGTCCTCGAAATTACCAGAATGTTACCCCACAAAAAGATTTGGGTAGTTCTTCATCATAATCTCCTCAGGCTCCCATGTTGCCTCTTCGATTTTATGATTTTTTGAAAGTATATTTACCAGTTGAGTTGTTTGATTCCTCAACACATGTTCTTTAGTGTCTAGAATTTTGATAGGCTCTTCATAGTAAGATAGGTCAGGTTCTAATTCTATACCTTTAGAAGTGAGGACATGTGTTGGGTCTGGCATGTACTTTCTCAACAATGAGACATGGAACACATTGTGTACTTTATACATGCTAGGTGGCATAGCCAATAGATATGAAACAGGTCCAATTATCTCTAGAATTTAAAAAGGTCTAATGTACCTAGGTCTTAATTTTCCTTTCTTCCCAAATATTATAACACCCTTCCATGGAGATACTTTTAAGAAAACGTGATCTCCCACTTGAAATTCCAAATCCTACCTTCAATTATCGGAATAGCTCTTTTGCCTACTTTGAGATGCTTTGATATAGGTTTGAATGGTCTTTACCTTTAGTAGAGTTTTCCTACAATAATAGTTTCCATTCAAGTATTCAAGTGTCACCATATAAAGAATTATATAGAAAGATATGTCATACACCAAATTGTTGGGATGAAGTTGGAGAAAGGAAGCTTGTGGGCCCAGAGAACTGTATGGACCCAACCCTAGTTTCCCAGAGACGGTTACTTATTTTATTACATTGGAATATAAATAAGGAATATGCATCCCAAAGGGCCAATTAGTTTAGTAGCTTTGGAAACAAGATACATACATAAGTTCAATATTATAACTTGAAATGAAAAATAATATAAAAGTTTCATTGGGAATATCTACCACTCTATATTATCCCTGAGAGTTAATCATAATAAACCTCTTCATGTCCCAGGAAAAAAATGAAACATAATAAGGGGTGAGATTAGATGCTTAGTAAGGGTAAAAAATACAGTAGAAGATAACATAAATATTAGGCATGGTGAATAATTGAAAACACATGTCTTTAAATAAACTTAAACATAATATAGATAGAATATGAGATGAGTAAATATTTTCATAATAAAACATAATCATGGGTATTCTACTAGTCGAATAACCACATAAACTGTGAATTTTTAGATTCATAATGAGGGAAATACATATTCCAGACATTCTGAAACATACCGTCAAGGTCTCAGCCAAGATATCTAAAAATTATTGATGCCTCTACCAAAACCATATCTAAAAATGGGTAAGGCCTCAGCCAAGTCCATATCTATTTGTCTCATGATACCTACCGATGCATCGAGGGGCTATAACAGGCCCCACCCATCCTATAATAAGTCCAATTAATTCCTCACATGAATGAGGATAAACATAAACAATATATAAATTCATATTGAAACTAACACTAGTATAAACATAGTCTTTAACGTTGTTTTCTTTTTATTTTTAACATCAGTTTTTAACCGACGTCTAAGCCGACGACGTAAAAAATGAGATTTTGACGTCTGTTTTTATAAAACAATGTCAAAAATTAAAATATTTAACTTTCAACTTTGGTTTTTTGAAAAACTGATGTTGAATGCCTTATTACATAAGGTTTTTAACTTCGGTTCATGAAAAACCGATGCTAAAAACCTTTATAGAAGACTTTTAACATAGGGTTTTTTCAGGAACCAATGTTAAAAGTAATTTTTGGCATCATTTATATAGAAAAATGACACCAAAAATGATGATCAAGTTTTAGATAATTCAGTTAGCTTCAATTTGACTGGTTATGGATCTAAAACGGAGTTACAGATCAGAAGTTATGATCGTCAGAAGTTAGACTTCTCTATGTTTAGATAAATACAAATCATTTCAAAGAAAACATGAGAAACATAAATGATAATTACAAAAACAAAACTAAAAAAATAATCACAAGTCTTCAAACAAATTTCAATTCTTTTAGAATTTTCTATTAAATCTATATGTTGTTTATCATCATTTCTCTTGTTTTTAGGGTAGAACTCACACGACAATGAAACCAGTGATCGATAATGAATTTTTCATCTTGGTTGGTTAATATAATCTGGATGTTTTATATTCACAACTCAATGGTAAGAATAATGAATCATTATAAGTAAAATTATCATGATTTTTATCAACTAATGAAGATAATAATAAAGAAATTACATTATTAGAATACATACCGTGTTCAAATAATCGATTGAAGACGCTTTGAAAAATTGATTGAACCGAATAGGTTAAAAGTGATGAATGAAAGAGAATACAAATTTATATATATTAAATAAAAATATTTTAAAAGGAATCATATTAAAATTTAGGCATGATTTTGAAAAATTAAATGCGTGTTGTGAAAAAAAATTGAAATACCGATCCCATGTATTTTAAATTTTAGTTTTAATGTTGGTTTTTACAAAAATCGGCACAAAAAGTTAATAAAACTAGTTTTGGCGTCGGTTTTTATAAAAAAACTGATGTAAAAAAGGTCTTTCAACTTGTATCTTATCTTATAATCTTTGATTTTAGTGATCATTTAAATCAAACAGAGTTATAGATCAAAAGTTATGGATGTTAGAAGTTGAACTTCTCTAAGAGAAGTCTTAGAGAAGCCCAACTTTAAAAGGTCATAAATTTTGATATATAACTTTGTTTGACCTAAATTACCACTAAAATCAAATCTTATAAGACAATCTACAAGTTGAAATTCCTTTTTATGTCTATTTTTACTAAAACCGATGCTGAAAGTTAATAAAATGAGCTTATGGTGTCATTTTTTTCAAAAAACTGACATAAAAAAGGACTTTCAACTTATAGCCTTTCTTCTAAGATTTTATTTGAGTGGCCATTTAGATCAAAAAAAGTTATATATCAAAAGTTATGGATGATGGAACTTGAAATTCTCTAATAGAAGTCTTAGAGAATCCCAAATTTAAATGGTCATAACTTTTGATCTACAACTCCATTTGATCTAAATGACCACTCAAATCAAAGCTTAGAATACAAGATACAAGGTGAAAGTCCTATTTGACGCCACTTCTTTGAAAAAAACCAACATAAAAAAGGAATTTAAACTTGTATATTTTCTTCTAAGCTTTTATTTGAGTGGTCATTTAGATCAAAGGGAGTTATATATCAAAATTTATGGATATCGTAACTTGAAATTCTCTAAGATAAGTCTTAAAGAAGCCCAAATTTAAAAGATTATAATTTTTGACCTATAACTCCATTTGATCTAAATGAACACTCAAATCAAATCTTAGAAGACAAGCTACAAGCTGAAAGTCCTTTTTGACATTGGTTTTTTTCAAAAATCCTGCTTGAAAAATGTTAGTACCAATAGAGGCCTATATACCCTGAGAGGGGGGTGAATTAGGGTATGTATATTATTTTCTAAATTCTTCATGCCCCACTGGATCTTGACCTCTTTATTACAAGTGTCACTTTGTTTGCACTTGTGTGTTCATTATGACCACTTCTTTTCTTCTTTATCTGATGATGATGCTTTAAATGCAATGTAGGGAAGCAAGCAGGTAGACACAAAGATTTTTACTTGGTTCACCCTCACTGGGTTACGTCCAAGGAGAATACAATAATGATGTGTCGCTGTACCAAATCCACTAAGGATCACTGCCAATAATGTTCAGGCTAGATCACTTATATGCCCAGGTTCACTGCCTTTACAATGTTTAGGGTCAGCTCACTGTTTTCCCAAGGGTCACTCCCTGTTTCTCTCTCTCTAGATCACTGCCAGTGGAGAGGATCACCTTCTTCCTCTTCCTTTTCTCACTGCTCTGGAAAGGATCCACTCACAGTTTATAGACCTGTAGGTCTCTTCATTTTTATGAATGCATGCATCCTCAACTGTTGATAGATGCTATGTTAAAGTCCAACTTTCATCCACTGATGAATACCCCTTTGCCTCTTAAACACTGAGAAATTACTTTGGAAATACCTTCTCAAAGAACCCTACTTTGCGAGGCTCCCAATTTCGCGAAGCTCAAACAAGCCTTCGTGAATCTCCTACCATTTCATGAAGCACTCTCGTGAAGCTCAAGCTATGACAACCCTACTTTTATTACAAACTTAAACATGATTTATTACATAAAACTTCACTTGATACAACAAAGAATATCAAGATATTTAGTGTCTTTGGGGCTTAGGATTATTACATAAAAACTTAAAACATGAAATACAATATCTTTATTGAAAACTTTCTTTACATGACCACTAAATTCTCTCTTGCATGGGATAACCTGAGGACATGCATAAGAAAAGGGTGAGCTATAATGCCCAGTAAGGGAGTACATATGGAATAACATGAGGAGTACAATACATGTTAGATAATAGGCATATAAATAGAGCATAAAATAAACATGAACATAAAGGCATGATAAAGCATGATAATCATAACATGGAAATGTGGCAAAAACACTTAACATGGAATTAGCATGAGCCAAGGCTCATTGCACATGGAGCATGAGTAAATCCTCATTGCACATAAAGCACGAGTAAACCCTCATTGCACTTGAATTAGCATGAGTCAACACTCATTTCACATGACGTATCATGATACTATACTTTACCCAATGCATTGGAGCGCTATAAGGGCGCACCCTTCTTAAACATTCCATTTCATGCATAAGTGTGCCACATGGATCGTAAAACATGGATTCATAAAACATAATCATTTATTCCACGATAATGGAATGTGGAATTAATACATGAAACTTTGTAATCAATAAGTAAAGGTGCATAAATTTGGATACCCTTTATGGAGAAATGGACATGGTATCCACTACACAATGGCATTGGCTTAGAAAATCGGTGCGATTTCGGCAGCGTAACGGCGTGACATAAGAATTCATAAAAATGATTGATGAGAGAGAAAGGGGTTCCTCATCATATTTACATATAATGGACAGTAAGGAGTTCATATAGATACATGTCCCAAAAATTATAATGGAATTTAGATTCATGATACAAAATTATTACTTGAATGTAAAAGAAGAGAGAGAAGTTCCTTTCAGAATTTCGGCATAGTAACAGGTGTATATGAGAGGCATTTAATGAGAGAGAAAGGGGTCTCCCATCATTAAAACAATAATAGGGTAGTATGTGGGAGGTGCGAAACCATACCCTAACATTCATAATTGAAATTAAAAGGCAAAACAACTTAAAGAAAATTGGACAAAAAAGAGAAAGGAAGAAAAAACCCTTACTTGGGAGTGTGCTTCCAAAGGCTAGAGAGAGGCTTGTGAGAGGATTATTGGGAGCTTGGGGCACCTTGGGAGGATTCTAGAGAGAGTAGTGCAGAGCTTGGACGAACTCCAAAGGCTTTTAGTGAGGAGGAAGTGGAATATTGGGTGAGTTTATATAGGAAAGGTGAGGGAATTCTTTATTATTTAGGTTTGGGTCCACTTACATTAAATTAATCCAAACCACAAACCATCCCATGGTTTTTGCCCATGGTTTTTGGAAAAGGGAATAGGAAAACAATATTTTATAATTCCAAAGTCCGAAATTCTTAAAATATTAGGGTTTATTATGTGGAGGTGAGTCACACTCCCATGAAAATTAATTTAAAAAGGCAAGGTGTTGAATAAGTCTTGAGGGGTCCATTAATGCTTTGAAAAGTAATTCAAAAAAACCCAAAATCACATTATTTTAATGTTAAAACATATATTGTCTGAACATAAAGATTATATTATTTTATTACATTACTATTGGTTCATTATGATGTCATAAAACACATTATATATTTAAACGGTATTTAATTTTTACCCAAAAATTTGACTGTCTCAGAAAATTATGAAAAATTCACCATTGTATAATTTTGACATCCTGATTCCAGAAATAAAATTTATTTTATCTAAATAATTTTCTAAATATGTTAATTTGCACTTTTAAAATAAAAACCAACATTTATCGAAAATTCACGGGTTTTGACAGAAATGGCTTTCAAACCTTAATAAAAAATTTAATTGCATTCATAAAATTATAAGATCATTTATATTTAATAAAAAATAATTTAATAATAATAATATTATTTTATTAAAATATTATTTAATTCAAAAATCCCTTAATTTAATAAAATATATTTCTTAATTAAATAATAACTAAAAACACCATTTGTACTTTAAAAACTATTTACAATGTATCAAAAATGACTAGAAATTATATTAATTATTATATACAAAAAAATAATGTACATGAACATAGTACTACTTATTTGTTACATAACCCCTTAAAACAGCCGCATAAGACCTAAGGGTAAGGTGTGCGATGGTGACAGACTCTTGGGGTGGCTCGGATAACATCGCTCTAGTGGTAATCTCTATCAACTTACACTTTTTCCATAGACGGTCCCGTTCGAGCTTGACATGGTGAAGCTCAGCTTGGGCTTGGTCAAGAGCGAAGCCCAAGGATGCCACCTCTTTTCCGAGCTTCAAAAAATGGGCTTCATATGGGAAAATTCTACTGGATGAGGCCATCGCTTCCTTTTTCTGAGTAAATTGGATTTGTTAAAGTCCTATATTTATACTAATCATGTGATCACTATTCAACGACTATATTAGCAATGGTCAAAATTATTAACATAAAACCAAAGAAGTTGACATTTTATATAAACATAAAGAGACATTTAATTAGATCAAGAGGGATTTCCATTAATGAAACTTTGGGTCGTTACAATATCCCCCCTTAAGAAATTTTGCCCTCGAAATTTTCCTTTTCCCACACTAAAACAAATGTGGGTAACTCAGCTTCATCATTTCCTCTGATTCCCAAGTCACTTCTTCAAACTTGTGGTTTCTCTACAACCCCTTGATGAGGGGCATTGTATTATTTCGTAGAACTTTTTCTCTACGATCTAATATCTTCACTGGTTGCTTCTCATAAGAAAGATCATCTTCCAATTATACCACCTCGGAAGAGAGTACATGTGAAGGGTCCGATATGTACTTCCTTAAGATGGATACATGAAAGACATCATGTACTTTGGCCATGGTAGGTGGAAGTTGTATTTGATAGGCCACAACCCTGACACGATCAAGAATCTAGAAGGGGCCGATGTACCTTAGACTTAACTTCCCTTTCCTTCCAAACCTCATGACCTTCTTCCATGGAGATATGCGTAGAAACACCATGTCTCCAACTTTAAACTCAAGGTCTCGTCGACGATTATCTGCATAACTCTTCTGTTGACTCTGAGCTGCCTTGATATGCTGCTGAATGGTTTTTACCTTCTCCACCATTTCCTCGACCATTTCTGGTCCAAGCAACTTACGTTCATCGACCTCATCCCAACATGCCGGTGTTCTGCACCTTTTCCCATACAGGGCTTCATATGGTGCCATTTGGATGCTCGAGTGGAAACTGTTATTATAAGAGAACTCAACTAGAGGAAGATGTTGAACCCATCCTCCTTTAAAGTCCATTGAGCACGCTCTCAAAATATCATTAAGTGTTTGGATAGTCCGCTCAGATTGGCCATCGGTTTGAGGATGATAGGCCGTACTGAAGTTCAGTTTAGTATTCAGAGCATGTTGAAGACTCTTCCAAAACATAGAGGTGAATCTTGGATCTCAGTCAGACACAATAGATAGTGGTACTCCATGCAACCTTACCACTTCCCTGATATATATCCGTGCCAGTTGATCCAAAGAGAAATCCTCCCAAATAGCAATGAAGTGTGCAGTCTTTGTAAGACGATCCACAAAAACCCAGATTGAATTGTTTCCTTTGGATGTCCTTGGAAGTACGGTGAAAAATTCCATGGTGATGTTCTCCCATTTCCATTCTGGTATGGGCAATGGTTGCATCATCCCCTTAGACTTCTACCTCTCTGCCTTCACTTGCTGACACACCAGGCACTTTGATGTATATTCAGTGATCTCCTTCTTCATATTATCCCACCAATAGTTTTCTCGGAGATCTCAATACATCTTTGTGCTCCCTGGGTGAATAGAGAAATTTGAACTATGTGCATCATCTAAAAGTTCCTTCTTTAACTTCGGAATTGATGGAACACATAGTCTTTTCCCAAACCGCACAATTCCTTCTTCATTAACATTAAACTCCAAGGATTTCCCCTTTTTAATAGCTTTCACTTTTTCTTGAATTCCCACATCATCCTTTTGAGCATCCTTTAACCTTTCCAAAAGAGACGGTTGAGCAATCATTTGTGAAAGGATTGATGATGTTCCCTTCTCTATGATTCCCATGTCCATCTTCATCAAGTCTAAGAAGATTGGATCCTTCTCAATTCTCATCATTGATAGAACTGCTGGGTCCTTTCTACTTAGGGCATCTACCACCTTGTTCGCTTTCCCAGGGTGGTATTGTATTTAACAATCATAATCCTTGATGAGATCTATCCATCTTCTCTGGTGCATATTAAGCTATTTTTGTGTGAATATATATTTAAGACTCTTGTGGTCAGTATATATCTCGCATTTCTCTCCATAGAGATAATGCCGCCAGATTTTCAAGGCAAAGATCACTGCCGCCAACTCCAGATCATGCGTTGGATAGTTTCTCTCATGGATTTTCAACTGACTTGAGGCATAGGATATAACTTTATCATTCTGTATCAACACACAGCCTAAGCCCTTCTTTGAAGCATCACTGAAAACAACAAAAAGTTCCCTAATTGTGGGTAAAGTGAGCACGAGCGCAGTGATAAGCCTCCTTTTCAACACCTTGAAGCTTTCTTCACATTCATCACTCCAAAAAAACTTTAATCCATTTCAAGCTAGCTTGGTAAGAGGGTTGGACAATCGTGAGAAATTTCTCACAAATTGTCGATAATATCCAGCTAACCCCAAGAAGCTACGAATATCCGTTACCGATGTTGGCCTCGGCCATCCCTCAATTGCATCTGTTTTGGAGGGGTCCACAGATATCCTATTGCTTGTGATGATATAGCCCAAGAATGAGACCTCCTTCAACCAGAACTCACACTTCCTGTACTTTGCATAGAGCTTCTCCTTGCGCAAAGTCTCTAGTACAGTTTTTAAATGCTCCTCATGATCCTCCTTGGTTTTGGAGTATATTAGAATATCATCTATAAAGACTACCACAAACTTGTCAAGGTAATCTCTAAAGACTCTATTCATCAAGTCCATGAATATTTATAGAGCATTGGTGAGTCTGAAAGGCATTACTATGAATTCATAGTGCCAGTATCTTCTACGAAAAGCAGTCTTGGGGACATCTTCCTTCTTTACCCTTACTTGATAATATCCCGACCACAAATCCACTTTGGAGAAGTATTGTGCTCCATCCAGCTGATCAAACAATTCATCGATTCTTGGGAGAGGATACTTGTTCTTTATCGTGATTTTGTTAAGTTTATGATAATCGATGCAAATCCGCATTGACCCATCCTTCTTCTTGACGAAGAGGACTGGTGCACCCCATGGTGAAGCACTTGGGCGTATAAACCCTTTATCTAGATTCTCCTGTAGTTGTTTCTTCAGCTCTTCAAGCTCAACAAAAACCATTCTATATGGAGTCTTGGATATTGGTAGCGCCCCAGGTATAAGTTCAATTGAGAACTCAACATCTCTTCTTGGAGGAAGACCAGATAGTTCCTCGGGAAACACTTCAACGAATTCCCTCACAATAGGCATTTCTTCAAGGATGGTTTCTTCCTTGGAATCAACCATCTGAGCTAGATACGCATGCTCATAAGGTAGTAATATCCATGCTTGAGATGATGAAGCTAAAGGAGATTCATCTTCCTCCTGAAACTTGTAAAGAATCGGGGTTTGATTCTCCATATGGAGTGTGATTTCCCTCTCCTGACAATTTATGTTGGCTCTATATAAGGAAATCCAATCCATACCAAGAATTGCATCAAATTACACCAGAGGAAGTATGACGAGGTTTTCCGGGAAATTCAATCCACAGATTATAACAGGGGAGGACTTATATTCATGGGATGCAATGATTTCCCCATTTTCCGTACTCACCGACATCTTTACTTCCATGATTTGTGGTGGTGCTGGGATTGTTCTACTAAACATTCGAGATATAAAAGAATGCGTAGAACCTGAATCAAAAAGTACATTCGATATTCTTGAATGAATAACTAGCGTACCTGTCACCACTTCGTTGTCGGGGTTCATTTCGGCAGAAGTGATGGAAAAAGCTCTTCTTTGCTGCCTTGGAGGTTGTTGGTTGTCTCCGAAAACCCTTGGATTAGGGTACTGTTGTACCTCTCGTACCCCTCGTGGTTTAATTTTCATGATCACAATCACTCTCTTATTTATCTAATCTTGTTTCAAGTGTTTTTATTGATAGGCAAAAGTTTGCCAAGGAATTGGGTCAAGAAGAAAGTCAAAATGGACTGATTTCAGTCCTACCGGCCAACCGGTGGAAGACCACCGGCCAGCCGATGGATCCTGGACAGAAGGCATTCCTCTGTCCAGACCACCGGCCAACCGGTGGACAAGCACCGGCCAGCCGATGGAACCCAGACAGAAGGCTGAGCCACTGCCTCAGCACCGGCCAACCGGTGGCCTCAGCACCGGCCAGCCGGTGGCACCCAGACAGAAGGCTGAGCCACTGCCTCAGCACCGGCCAACCGGTGGCCCACTCACCGGCCAGCCGGTGGTGCCTGAGCCCGAAGACTTCTCCATTTTTCAAGGCACCGGCCAACCGGTGGCCTAGCACCGGTCAGCCGGTGGACCCAGTCAAACTAGCCGTTGGGCCTTTGACCAGACCTGTCCACTTGCCTCTCAACGGCTCCGAAGGCCTCTCCAACGGCTCCAAAGCACCCCAAAGGCCATTTGAGGGTTCCCCCTCCATAAATAAAGGACTAGGAACCCCCGGAAGCCTAAGGAATATAGTCGGAACAATTGTGAAGCCAACAGACACATTTTCCATCATTTGGCGAACCTCCGGCGCATTCCTCCTAGGGAACCCCACTTGCTCCAACACACTTCCACATCCAAGGAGCACCACCAAAGAATCTTGGGAGCGCCCTTCATCAGCTCCATCAATCCATTGGCGCCCAAGACTTCCCCATTACGGTTTTTCATTGTTTTATTTATTTTGAGCATCATTTTGGGTTTGTGCCTACAAACCCCATCTCTTCCTCTCTTCATCTCTTTTGGGTTCTCACACCACCTTCAAGGTGTGAAGAGGTTAGTCAAGCCTTCCCTTTAAAAGGCTTGAGACATAGGTGAGCTAGCCTTCACCTGTAAGAAGGCTAGTGGGTTCTTGCTCAACCATTGAAAGCAAGTGGGTTCTTGCATAACCATTTAAAAGCAAGCTGTAATAGGTTCTAGACTAACCTTAAAGTCTAGTGGGTTTCTTGCTAAAACCATTGAAAAGAAAGCGGTAGTAAATCTCTCAACGGTTGAGTTGGGAGCGGAGACGTAGGCTTGGGTTTAAGCCGAACTCCGTTATCAATTGTGTGTCTTGCCTCTTTTATTTCCGCTGCATCTTTTACTTTGATTTTAAATTGTTAATTATTTTTTAAAAGGCAATTCACCCCCCTCTTGCCATCACTCCTTTCTTTCTCCGCCCAACAATTGGTATCAGAGGCAAAATTTGAGTAATACCTTCACCGGTTTCAAATTCAAAGATCCATTGTGATGGCCTCAACCTCTTTCGCTCCCGAAGGATATTCTTTGGGTCGGGCTCCATTCTTTGATGGAACCGACTACACTTATTGGAAAACCCGCATGACCACTTTTCTTAGAAGTATAGGTTATCCCATTTATAAAATTGTCATGCATGGTTACACTCTCTCTTCTCCCGATGAATCCAAATGGACCCAAGCCGATATTAAAAATTTCGAGCTTGATGGCAAAGCCATGAACGCTCTTCATTGCGGCCTTGATCGTAATGAATTCAATCGAGTTTCCACATGCACCTCATCTCATGAAATCTGGAAACTATTGGAGGTTACCCATGAGGGGACCAACAAAGTCAAGGATACTCGATTGGATATGTTTCGTCAAGATTTTGAGTCTTTTACCATGCATCCATCTGAATCTATTACTGAAATGTTTACTCGCTTTACTGACGTTTGCAATGGTAGAAAGTCTCTTGGTGATGATGTTTCAGCAGAGACGATGGTCAAAAAGATCCTTTGGATCTTACCGAGCTCATGGGCACCAAAGGTGACGGCAATCCAAGAAGCAAAATACATCAAGAACATGCCGGTCGAAGAGCTCATCGGATCCCTCATGACATATGAGATCACCATAAGGAGGCAAGCTGAAAAGTAAGGCAAACCAATCAAAACTCCAAAGAACATTGCCTTCAAAGTTCAACAAGAAGAAAGCTCCTCCTCCTCATCGTCTTCCTCTTCAAGCGGTGATTCCGAAATGGAGAATCTTGCCCGCAAGATGCACAAGTTCATGAAGAAGCACAAAAAGAAGAAATCTCGCAAGGCCCGCAAGGCTCAATCCAACGAAAAATCTGAGCCAAAGGTAACATGTTACGGGTGTGGCGAGAAAGGCCATTTCAAGCCCGATTGTCCACTCAATAAGAAAAAGGCCAAGCAAAAGGAAAAGAAGAAGGCATTCAAGGCCACATGGAGTGATAGCTCCACATCATCCTCCTCCTCCTCCTCAAGCGACAATGGTAATAAATGTCTAATGGCATTCCATGAGGTAACATCCTCCGACTCCTCTTCCTCTTGTTCTTCAAATTCTTTTAATCACATGTCTTATGAGGATCTCCAACATGCGAGAGATCAATTGGAGGAAGGTTTTCACGAACTTTCTTCCAAATTTGTTGATTTAAAAAAGAATTTCAAAAAACTCTCTTCCGAAAAGGAACAACTTCTCAAAGAGAAGGAAGAGTTGTCCCTCAAAATCCAAAATCTTCCCGATGTTGATTCTATGGAATCAACAATCAAAGATTTAAGGGAATCACTTGCCAAGTTCACCCAAGGGGAACAAAATTTGACCAAACTCCTAGGTTCCCAACGCATATCTAGAACCACCGAAGGGCTTGGCTATTCCAAGCAAGCTTCCTCTTCCCATGCACCTACTATTTTTGTAAGGGGGAGCTCCCAATTTAAAATTTTCAATTATTGTAAAAAACCCGGGCACTTAATTTATGAGTGCGATTGCAAAAATGCCCGGTATGGAAGGCCCAAAACTATTTTCTATAATGATGAATTTTATAGGAGAAGACCCGCCACTAGACAAGTGTGGATTGAAAAATCCCTTTTAGCGAGTCTCTCCGGGCCAAAATTTGTTTCGGTTTCAAAAACCTCTCCCCGGTGATTTGTTGTTTTTATTTAGGGGGAGTTAGGATCGTTTTTGCTTTATTTTCAAAATTTTCAACTTTCCATTTCAAAACTTTCAATTTCAATACTTTCAATTCAAACTTTCAATTCAAACTGTTATTCAATTTTCATTTCAAACTTTCAATTCAAACTGTTATTCAATTTTTGATTCAAAACTTTCAATTCAAATTTCAAAAATTTCAATTGGTTTAAAAACTCTATCTTGTTTTTCAACTTTTCCCTCAATCAAGTTTTATGCCCCGTGCTATTTTGATAATCACAAAGGGGGAGAAATTCTTGGTTGATTGGGGGAGAAATCTTTCTCTCATGATTTTCTTTACTTTGTTTTATCCTTTAAAGCATGCCTCTAATTTCAATCTTTTACATTGCATGTTTTGGTGATTGTGATCATCAAAATAGGGGGAGATTGTTGTACCTCTCGTACCCCTCGTGGTTTAATTTTCATGATCACAATCACTCTCTTATTTATCTAATCTTGTTTCAAGTGTTTGTATTGATAGGCAAAAGTTTGCTAAGGAATTGGGTCAAGAAGAAAGTCAAAATGGACTGATTTCAGTCCTACCGGCCAACCGGTGGAAGACCACCGGCCAGCCGATGGATCCTGGACAGAAGGCATTCCTCTGTCCAGACCACCGGCCAACCGGTGGACAAGCACCGGCCAGCCGATGGAACCCAGACAGAAGGTTGAGCCACTGCCTCAGCACCGGCCAACCGGTGGCCTCAGCACCGGCCAGCCGGTGGCACCCAGACAGAAGGCTGAGCCACTGCCTCAGCACCGGCCAACCGGTGGCCCACTCACCGGCCAGCCGGTGGTGCCTGAGCCCGAAGACTTCTCCATTTTTCAAGGCACCGGCCAACCGGTGGCCTAGCACCGGTCAGCCGGTGGACCCAGTCAAACTAGCCGTTGGGCCTTTGACCAGACCTGTCCACTTGCCTCCCAACGGCTCCGAAGGCCTCTCCAACGGCTTCAAAGCACCCCAAAGGCCATTTGAGGGTCCCCCTCTATAAATAAAGGACTAGGAACCCCCGAAAGCCTAAGGAATATATTCGGAACAATTGTGAAGCCAACAGACACATTTTCCATCATTTGGCGAACCTCCGGCGCATTCCTCCTAGGGAACCCCACTTGCTCCAACACACTTCCACATCCAAGGAGCACCACCAAAGAATCTTGGGAGCGCCCTTCATCAGCTCCATCAATCCATTGGCGCCCAAGACTTCCCCATTACGGTTTTTCATTGTTTTATTTATTTTGAGCATCATTTTGGGTTTGTGCCTACAAACCCCATCTCTTCCTCTCTTCATCTCTTTTGGGTTCTCACACCACCTTCAAGGTGTGAAGAGGTTAGTCAAGCCTTCCCTTTAAAAGGCTTGAGACATAGGTGAGCTAGCCTTCACCTGTAAGAAGGCTAGTGGGTTCTTGCTCAACCATTGAAAGCAAGTGGGTTCTTGCATAACCATTTAAAAGCAAGCTGTAATAGGTTCTAGACTAACCTTAAAGTCTAGTGGGTTTCTTGCTAAAACCATTGAAAAGAAAGCGGTAGTAAATCTCTCAACGGTTGAGTTGGGAGCAGAGACGTAGGCTTGGGTTTAAGCTGAACTCCATTATCAATTGTGTGTCTTGCCTCTTTTATTTCCGCTGCATCTTTTACTTTGATTTTAAATTGTTAATTATTTTTTAAAAGGAAATTCACCCCCCCTCTTGCCATCACTCCTTTCTTTCTCCGCCCAACAGGTACTAATTTTCAAAATAACCCGGTTATTTTCATTTGTAGCATTGAACAACGCGTTGAGGTTCGAACGGAGCGTTACTATCCTCTGTCGTAGTCATGGGTCTTTCTTTCCGACAGTTAACAGCTAGGTGCCCTTCTCTTCCACACCTGAAGCATTTTCTCGTCCTCTTAAGGCAATTTCTAGGGTGCTTCTTTCCGCACTTTTGGCAAGTGGGGTGCTGGATCTTCTTAGCACCGTTGGATTTATCCATCGGACCACTAGCATTGAAGTCCACCTTACGCTTATTGTCCCCATGATACCCCTGTGATTCCCCAATCTCCATTTCGACCTTGAGGGAAAATCGGACAATTTCCTCATAGCTGTTGAAGTCACGGATCGCTAATGCTTTCCGCAAGCTAGGATTCAGCCCACTAAAGAAGCGGTCAACCTTACATTCGGGGGTGACGACAAAGCCGGAAGCGTATCGTGTAAGCCTCGTGAAGTTTTCCTCGTACGCTCCAACAGATTCTTCATCCTTTTGCTTGAGGGAAAGGAAGTCCCTTTCCATCTTAAGCTGGATGGTGCGCGGAAAATATTTATCGAAAAACACCTTCTAGAAATCCTTCCATTCCAATGCCTCGATTTCCTCCTCAGGCTTCATATTTTTGATCAACGTCCACCATTGATCAGATTCACTCTCCATACGATAAGCTTCCAGGAGAACCTTCTCTTGTTCAGAACATTGAAGGATGGAGAATATCTTTTCAATGGAGTTGATCCATTGTTCAGCGATCATGGGATCGGATGATCCACTAAAATTAGGAGGCCTTTGTCTCATGAAGCTCTCGATAGCGACTTGTTTTTTCTTAGGGGGGTTGAACGTTCCTCTTGACCCGTGTTTCTATTCAAAACTTGAGTTAGCTGAGAGAGAAGCGTGACAAAGTTCGCGATTCCCGCTCCCATTGGATTGTGCATCTCATTAGTACAGTCATCACACTGATCGTCACATCGGTTGTTAGCTCAAGTTCTCCTATTACCAGCTATTGGCTAGAATAAAAGGAAAGTTAGGGGTAACACATAAAGGGTAATCCAAAGGAAAAAGTTGATGACTTATAAATAAACTTTTATTTCCTTACTCAAGAGTCTATAGGCTTCAATCTAGGCTTTTCATGATCTACTTTCTAACATATATTCTTAGGGGCATTTTTTTTAATTCCCTCAATAAGGGTTCATACTAAGATTTTGAATTTATCAAAACATATACCCCGGGAGTGTCGTAACCAAGAGTACAGTAAGACCCATTGTCGTGCACCAGTTCCTGTTCAAGTCTAGCTCAAAGCGGTGTTTTCGGGTTTTACCCCTAGGATACATCTGTGCAAGAGCCACCTCTACCTGCTCGTATCCAGAAAGGGATGTATTTGTTTGATAAACCACTTACTCAGTACTTACCAAAAATTATGGATGTTTTTATTATACTTAGTCTTGTATCTAAGGCTTTACTAGGGTTTCCTAATCCCAAAAATAACTAAACCTATCCTCTGATACCAACTATGACAACCCTGCTTTTATTACAAACTTAAACATGATTTATTACATAAAACTTCACTTGATACAACAAACAAGATCGAGAGGTTTAGTGTATTTGGGGATTAGGATCATTACATAAAAACTTAAAACATGAAATACAACATCTTTATTGAAAACTTCCTTTACATGACCACTATATTCCCTCGTACTTAGCATTGCATGGGATAACCTGAGGACATGCATAAGAAAAGGGTGAGCTATAAAGCCTAGTAAGGGAGTACATATGGAATAACATGAGGAGTACAATACATGTTAGACAATAGGAATATCAATAGAGCATAAAAGAAACATGAACATAAAGGCATGATAAAGCATGATAATCATAACATGGAAATGTGGCAAAAACACTTAACATGTAATTAGCATGAGCCAAGGCTCATTGCACATGGAGCATGAGTAAATCCTCATTGCACATAAAGCACGAGTAAACCCTCGTTGCACTTGAATTAGCATGAGTCAACACTCATTGCACATGACGTATCATGATACTATACTTTACCCAATACATTGGAGCGCTATAAGGGCGCACCCTTCTTAAACATTTCATTTCATGCATAAGTGTGTCACATGGATCATAAAACATGGATTCATAAAACATAATCATTTATTCCACGATAATGGAATGTGGAATTCATACATGAAACTTTGTATTCAATAAGTAAAGGTGCATAAAGGTGGATAACTGAAATGCACGGCCGATTGTCGCCTATCGACTGGTCAAAGTTCCGGTGCTCTGCTAATGTGTATAGCAGCACTCGTGTCGAATCCTCGACGATGATACTTTGAAATAGTCGTTTGTTTTTAGTTGATTGTATTCTGATTGGGGGGGTTTTTATTGCAGAGCTTAATTGAAATGACTAATGGATGATGTTTAATTTAACAAGTTGATAAAGATTGGGGTGAGTTTATTATTAGGTTATTTAAGCCTGTGATATCCTTGAGATTTGCTTTATATTGCATTTAAATTAACACCCATGTCACAAGTTGATGTTGATTTGAATTTCCAAGTGTTAAGGCTTTAATCCAAGCCTCAACTTAACTTAAGATTCTAATCTTGATCATATCTTGTTTATGGTAGTGTATTAATGGTTCCAATAATTCATGTAAACCACACGTTAAACAAAACAAGTCATTAATCCATGATATGCTAAGTCCAATATACACAATGTTAATTCAACGAATACTCATCGAGCAAAAGCTCTCAATCGCTTAACATACCTAAATTAAAACTCACCCCAATGAGATATTTACTCATACATTATGATGTTTATTAATCTGGTAATATATTTTTATGGTGATGAATTACAAAGAGAAGAAAAATAAAGGGACAAGATAAGAGTAGTGTGCCGAACACACACACGAAATATTTTGAGAATCAAAAATGGAATTTTGATTGAATGAGGAAGAAAAATAAGGGACTATAATTTAAAATGATTCAAACTATTTTAAGACCATGAATATTATACTACAGAAGGTGGAGAATAATAAGAGGTATTGAAAAATAAACAAGCACTAAAATTTGATTGAAATGAAAACAAAGTTACACAATTACAATTGAATGCAAACATAAACAGACGTGAAAGAGAAGTGGAGGAGAGGTCTCTCTTGTTGAAATAAGATCAAAGCATATTCTCCCAGAACCTTGTCAAGGCTCTAGTAATTCCAAACCTCCTCCTTAAGTGCTGAAGTGCCAACCCTTTTGAAAGGAGAGGAGGGGATGTATTTATAGCCCAAGGTGGTGGACTGTTTACATTCCAGAAATACCCCTCCACTTGGATCACCGATATGTACATCCAGACAGCCGAATCTTGAGAAATATCCTTCTTTAATGTTGCAGATAAAGAGTTCTTCTGTCTACTGTGAAACTTTGGAGGCCATTGGACTTATTGATCCAAAGTTAGGGCGGTTTTAGTAAATAATTCTGATCTGTCCATTTCAATACATACTTTTTTGAAGTCCATAATGTGAATCGGTTTTTGAATAGGAAGATGCCCTCAAATAAAAATAATTTCTTCAACAAAGTTGGTCGGCCAAATCTTCTATTTCACGCTGAAAAAGTTCATCTCTAATGAATGTCTACATCAGGAGAAATTTCAATATTAGTATGATATTTTTAATTCCCGTCCAGAATGGTGGGCTGGACTTCAATGCATCAGTTGGGCCCCTTGTATTTGTTATTGGGTTCTGAAATTTTTATCATGGACTCCTTTAAATGTCCTCAGAACTTGGGAGGAGAATTAAGGTATTTGGACTTTTGGATTGAGCCTAGTAATTCGACCTTCATATATGGTCCAGTTTCTTCACAGTTTCCTTGGGCCTTCTTGTGGGGTCCATATGACCCTCTAAATGGACGAATTTGCCAAATGTCACTTCTAATGAAATGTTGGAATTGTAATTGGGAACCCTAAAAACAAGAATCATGAAATTTGGATAAGTAGGGTGATATTTATTGTTAAAACATTAAATAGACTTGAATCTGGATAAATCCAAATAGTGCTCAAAAATTATATTTACTATTTAAACATTAATATTTCACAAAAATTATGCACATTTCATATAAAATCAGTAAAGGGAGTATGTAAAAATATATAAAAATATTAATAACATCAACTCCCCCACACTTAGTTTTGTGCATGTCCTCATGTGCAACAAATAGAAA
The DNA here is from genome assembly GCA_963277665.1 of Viscum album. Classification (NCBI taxonomy): domain Eukaryota; kingdom Viridiplantae; phylum Streptophyta; class Magnoliopsida; order Santalales; family Viscaceae; genus Viscum; species Viscum album. The sequence continues at coordinate 464,607,466 of OY728138.1, forward strand.
AACATGACAAAATCATTTTCACTCACCAACAAATATTAAAATTTTGTTTTCTCCAATCAGGGGAGGTTTAGACTATTTCACTCATCCATTTTGAAATCCACCACAAGTTTTTATAGAAACAATGTTCCAAAACTAATTCATTTTTCCATGCTCAAATTTATAAATGGAAAATGTGGACACTCAAAACTCACACCTCTCAAGATGATAAAATTTATTTGTGGAGGTTCACTCTTTCAACAACCAAAAGTGAAAATCTTAGAGTTTGAAAAGAGCTCTCAGCTTACAATCCCTATCCAAATTTAACAAGAATCAAGAGTTATTTTTAATGGGGTTTTTTGTGGCTATGGGACGGTAGGAATATAATGTCCAAGAGAGAGAAGAAGAGGGTTAAAATACCAACATAGAAAAAGCAATGCACATTTTTTTGAAATGAAACATGGAAGGAAATAAAAACACATATTTACAAGGAAATGATTGTGTGAATAAAGACACAATAGAGGAAGAAAATATGAAGGTAATGAGAAGATGGAATATTTACAAAATAAAAAAAACTTCTCCTAATAAGAATATAATGCAAGTGTTCTTTTTTTTTCTTTTTTTCGAAAGTTGACCTTGAAACAAATATCACAATCATATCCCAACCCATGTTTGATCTCCTCATGACACTAATTGTAATAGTTATAACAAGATCAAAGGTTGAGGAAGAGTTATTTTTGACCTACCCAAGACACAACCCATTTTTTTCATTTTTTTTTCTTGATTTTTTTTTATTTTGATTTATTTTGATTTTTTTTGTTTTTTTTGAACACTTTTCAATATCATTTGTACAATACATTCCCAAATCCCACTGAATGACAACCTCCCCCCACACTAAAATGTATGCTTTCCCTCAAGCATATGATAACACACCAGAAAGTAAGGAAATGATACCCAAAAATGAAATCCATTCCCCCTTACACTTAAATTTCAAAAAATTATGCAATGAAAATCCATGTTGATATTGGGTGGTAAAAAGGTATTGGGCTTGTAATGTGGCTATCAAAGAAAAGGTTTTCATAGGCTCGAAGGGGCTTTCAAAAGGAGGATTAATGTAAGGGAAATGAGAGGCTATTTGGCTATTGTGATTCTCATGTGGTTTAGAAAATGCCTCTATCATATTAATGCACACTAAGGCAGGAAATTCAGCTCGAAGGTCCACAAACTCAAGATTCACAAATGGGGGTGAAAACACACATTTTGAAAAGATGTCCATGGGTGGCCTTGGCATGAAAGAAAATGTTGTTCCTCATGGTTTGGGAAAAGAATTTTCCAAATCAAAAATTGAGCATTCAAAATTTATTAATTTTGACACAAAATTCTTTATCCAAAGTCATGATGAAAATACAAAATTTTTGAGATGAAAACATGTCTGTTAACTCCCCAAAATGGTTGGACAAAATTTCAAAACTCGATGGCGAGTAAGCATGACTTTTTTTTTGTAATTTTTAAGTGATTGTGTTTTTTTGGTTTTTTTTAGTTTTTAAGGTTTTTATAAAATACACACCCACACAAGAAAGAGAAAAAGAAAGGGTTTGATGAATAAAGTGGTAAAAAAAAATGAAAGAGATAGGAAGAAGAAGAAATAGGTAGAGAGAGGAAGAGATAGAGAGAGAGATTTAAAGGGAAAGAGGTGCCCCCTGGTTTAGATTTAGTGGGTCACCTTCTCCATCAAGTGGTAGGTCGGATAGAGAAGTTGGGGATCCAGTGGAAGTTGATGTTGTTCCAGGATTGCATGTTCTCTCATGGTGATGTTTCAACCGATGTCCATTTACCGTAAATTTCCTTTTGGATGAGGGGTCTTGGACTTGCACTGCACCAAATGGGTAAACATTAGTGATAATAAAAGGACCTTCCCAATGAGAATTAAGCTTACCTAGGTGAAGTCGGAATCGAGAATTGAAGAGCATTACCTTTTCAACTTCATGAAATACCTTTCTCAGAATGTGTCTGTCATGGAGTACCTTAGCCTTCTCTTTATACAGATTGGAATTCTCATAAGATTCAATTCCAAGCTCCTCCAGTTCATCCAATTGCAACAATATTTCTTCACCAGATTTTTCAAGATCAAAATTACATGTTTTCACTCCCCAAAATGACTTATGTTGTATTTCAACTGGCAAGTTACATGCTTTACCAAAAACAAGCCGAAAAGGAGACATCCCAGTGGGTGTTTTATAGGCAATTCGATAAGCCCAAAGTGCTTCACCAAGTCTTTGAGGCCAGTATTTTCTCATGGGTTTTACAATTCTCTCAAGCACTCTTTTCACTTCTCTATTAGAGAGTTCAGCCATGCCATTTGTTTGAGGGTGATATGTAGTTGAAGTTTTATGTACAACCCCATTATTTTTCAGAAGAGCTTCCATGGTTCTATTACAAAAATGGGTTCCTAAGTCACTGATCAAGGCACATGGTGTGCCAAATCTTTGGAAGATACGGGTCTTTAGGAACTCACTGACAGTATGAGCATCATCCTTCCTAGTGGGTTTGGCCTCAACCCACCTTGAAACATAATCGACTGCAAGAAGAATGTATGAGAATCCATTAGAAGGGGGAAATGGTCCCATGAAATCTATGCCCCAAACATCGAATATTTCACAAAAGATTAAAGGCTTTTGGGGAATTTCATTTATTTTGGAGATTGTACCAAACTTTTGGCAAGAGGGACATGATTGACAGAACTCATGTGAGTCCTTGAAGAGTGAAGGCCAAAAGAATCCAGAGTCTAGGACCTTTCGGGAGGTCCTTTGTGGTCCAAAGTGTCCACCTCCGGGAAGTGAGTGATAGAATTCTAAGATGGAAGAATGATCATTTTCTTCAACACATCTCCTAATTACCATATCTGCCCCAGTTATCCAAAGTTTATTTTCTTCCCAAAAATAGTATTTTGAATCACTTTTCAACTTCATTTTTTGTTCTTTTGAAAATTTTTCAGGAAAAACACCAGAAACCAAGTAATTTAAAATTGGGGCATACCATGGTATTTTTGGAGTGAGAGATGAAAGGTGCTCAGTGGGGAATTCAGGATCGATGATTTTAGATTGAGAAGAACTAGAAATTCTACTCAAGTGATCAGCAACAGGGTTTTATTTTCCTGGTCTATCTTTAATTTCAAGGTCAAACTCTTGGAGCATTAGGATCCATCTTATTAGCCTCGGTTTGGAATCACTTTTCTTGAGTAAGAACTTAATAGCAGAATGGTCTATGAAGATGATGATTTTGGAACCTAAGAGATAGGACCGAAATTTATCTAAGGCAAAAACCACTGCTATAAGTTCCTTTTCAGTCACAGTGTAGTGAGATTGAGTTTCATCCAATGTTTTTGAGGCATAATAGATGACATGAGGATTTTTTTCTCTTCTTTGACCAAGAACAGCCCCAACAGCTCTATTAGAAGCATCACACATCAATTCAAAGGGTAAAGACCAATCTGGAGGTTGGATTATCGGGGAAGATGTAAGAGCAGTTTTGAGTTCAATGAAGGCTCTCTTGCAAACCTCATCAAAATGGAAAGAGAAATCATTTTGGAGAAAATGAGTGAGTGGGAGAGAAATTTTACTAAAGTTATGGATGAATCACCGATAGAAACCAGTATGACCGAGGAATGATCGGATGTCTCGAACAGAGTTGGGTGGAGGAAGTGATTGGATCACTTCAATTTTGGCAGGATCGACTTCAATACCATCCTTTGAAACTATGTGCCCTAGAACAATCCCATTTGCAACCATGAAGTTACATTTTTCAAAATTTAACACAAGGTTACACTTGACACACTTTTGAAGGACTAGAGAGAGTGAATGCAAGCACGACTCAAATGACTCACCATAAATGGTGAAGTCATCCATGAAGACCTCCATGCAGTGTTCAATGAATTCTGAAAAGATACTCATCATACACCTCTGGAATGTTGCAGGAGCATTGAAAAGTCCAAAAGGCATTCTTCTATATGCATATGTTCCAAAGGGGCATGTAAAAGTAGTCTTTTCTTGCTCCTGAGGTGAGATTGGGATTTTAAAATAGCCTGTGTATCCATCAAGAAAGCAATAGTGTGACTTTCCGGCTAATATTTCTAGCATTTGATCAAGGAATGGAAGAGGGTAGTGATCATTTCATGTTTTAGCATTCAATTTTCGATAATCGATGCATACATGCCATTTGTTCTTTACTCGAGTTGTGACTACCTCTCCATGTTCATTTGTGACAAAAGTTATCCCACCCTTCTTAGGTAAAACTTAAATTTGACTAACCCATTCACTATCAGAAATTGGGTAGATAATACCAGCTTGAAGAAGCTTGGTGATCTCTTCCCTAACTACCTCAAGTATGAGTGCATTAAGTCTTCTTTGGGGTTGTCTAACTGGTTTGGATGTCTCCTCCAGATGGATGTGATGCATTCAAAGGGCAGGGTTGATTCCTGGTATGTCTTCTAGGGTCCAACCTAAGTCTTTTTTGTTTTCCTCTAACATTTGAACAAGATTGGACTCCTCGGTTTCAGTAAGTGTGGCAGAGATAATGACAGGATATGAGTGATCATGGAAGAGGAATGCATATTTCAGGTGTAGAGGAAGAGGTTTCAAATCAGTCTCATCTTTCACTTTTGGGATAGACAACTTAGGAATAGAAGAAGGGACTTCAGTTGCTTCAGATTCATTTTCCTTAATACTATCCAAGGTGGAGCAGTAGAGATCAGAATTGATGTGGAATTCAAGAGAGTTTTCAAGTTCCTCTAGATTGATGGAGTCTATGAATGAAAGGTCCACATCAACTTCACCATTTATGACTTGGTTAATCCTAGTGCAGATTTCACAACATCCTATCTCTTCAGAACAGGATGAACATGATGTAATGGGGTTCAATTGACTCTTAGATGTGTCCTTAGAAGCATGGATTCAAAATGCAGAGTGATCCTCAGATGGGTATCACATGGCTTGGAAAATGTTGAATTTGACCAGTTGGTCACCGAATTTCATGGATAAGATGCCAGAATAGACATCAATCTTGGTTCTCGCAGTCATGAGGAATGGTCTTCCAAGAATTAGGGGAGATCGAGAAGAGTTCGTCTCACCTTCCATGTCAAGGACATAGAAATCAGCAGGGAAGATAAGATCATTGACTCGGACAAGGAAATCCTCAATTATTCCCTTTGGACTGGTTGTGCTTCGATTGTCTAACTGAATTACAACACCCGTTGGGTGCAAGGGACCTAGACCAAGGTTGGAGAATATGGATTTGGGCATGACATTAATTGAGGCTCCTAGGTCTATGAGTGCATCATCAAAGTTGGAACTTCCAATTTGTCATGGAACCGTAAAGGTCCCTGGATCTTTGCACTTTATGGGAATAGACTGCTGGGTGGAAACATTTTTGAAGGTCCTAAGTTGCCTCTTGTGGGTACACAACTTCTTGAGAAACTTGGCATACTTAGGAATTTGTTTTATTGCATCTAAGAGGGGAATGTTGACTTCAACACGTCTAAACATGTCGAGCATTTCAGGATCAGATTCAAAGGACTTCCTTGGTTTAGAAAGAGCTTGTGGAAAATAAATTGGATTCCTAAGTGGAATGGAAGGAGGTGAGGGAATGGATTCAGGTTCTTTTTCAATTTTCTTTTTCTTTTCGTTTTCTAGGTCAAAATTCAAAGGAGGGTTTGAGGATTTATCTTGAGGCACAACAATTTTCTTTCCTGATCTAAGTGCAATTGCACTTACATTACCCTTGGGGTTGGGTAATGGTTGAGCTGGGAGTTGGGAAGAATTTTATTGTTGTTGATGGCTCAGGTGGGATGCAAGTTGACCTATTTGAGTTTCAATGTTTTTAAGGCTAGAACAGGTGAATGAGGCAAGATCTTCCTCTGCACTTTCCCATGGTTTCTTGGAAGAAGAGACTTGTCCCGGATTGGGATTACCTTGATTTTGGTTCTTGGGAAAGCGATTGTATTGGGTTGGGAATTGGGAAGGCTCATTTGGATAGTGGAATCCAAGAGGAGGATTGTTCCTTTGAGGTTGAGGAACAAAAGGATAAGGTTGATGGAAGTTACCACCACCTTGACCATATTGGAATTGGTTTGGATTTTGAGGAGGGAATTGAGGGGGATGAGAGATGGGATTACAATACCTCAAGCCTGGGTTAAAGGTAGAAGAGAAAGGCTCATAGTGAGGTTGGTTGAAGTTTCTAACAAACTGACCTGATTGTTGAGGGTTGGGGTTCCACTGAGCATATGCTGCATTGAGCTCCATTGGTCCGAATGAATCGGATTGATCCTCTTGAAGTTGTAGACATGTGTCTGTTGGATGAGCTAGAGAGCTATACATTCCACAATTCTTGATAGGTCCAGGGAATAGTGACTGTGGAGAAGTTGAGGTTGGGGCTTTGGTTGCCACTGCTAGTTGACGCACAAGACCTGTAAGTTCACTCATCCACTCAGTCATCTTGTTAGGCTCTATGGATTGATTATCTTGGGCTTGTTTGAATTGATCATGTGCTTGAGTATGGAATTGTTGTGTGTTTGCATCCATGTTACTTATGAGATCTCTTGCAGCTGCTGAAGTTTTGTCAACAAGAGCACCGCCACTTGCGGCATCAATGAAGGTTCGCTCCATAGCCAATAACCCTTCATAGAAGTACTGGATCAAGAGTTGGTCAGGGATTTGGTGGTGTGGGCAGGTTTCCACAAGCTTTTTGAACCTCTCCCAGTACTCATGGAGTGATTCATTTGGGAATTGATGGATACTACTTATTTCCTTTCGGATGGAAGCGGTACGAGAAGCAGGAAAATTTTTTTCTAGAAAGAGACGCTTCATTTCATTCAATGTAGTTATGGAACCAGGAGGGAGGTAGTAGAGCCATGACTTGGTAGAGTCATCTAGGGAGAAAGGGAATGCTCAGAGTTTTATTTGTTCTTCAGAAACCCCTTGAGGCTTCATGGTAGAGCACACCACCTAGAACTCTTTGAGATGTAGATGCGGATCCTCACCGGCTAGCCCATGGAAATGAGGTAGAAGATGAATCAAACCCGATTTGAGTTCGAATTCAGCCTCTATGTTTGGATATTGAATACCAAGGGGTTGGTAATTCATATCAGGGGCAGTAAGTTTTTTCAATGTTTGTTCCCTAGGATTGGCCATATCGAATTCAATTGGTAGGGCAATGATTGGTTCTTGGGTGATTTGGTTATCCCTAATGGTTCTCCTAAGTCGACGAAGAGTTCTATCAATTTTAGGGTCAAAAAAATCCGAGGGATTTTTTGGGAGGCTACGGGGCATTCAGAGAGATTTATAAAGGATGAGGAAGGCGAGTTTTTCTCGGTGTTTTTTTTCAGATTTTTTTTAAATTTTGATTTTTTTGTTGTTTTTTTACAAAAAATTAAAAACTAACGACTAATTAAAGCACCATCCCTCGCAACGGTGCCATTTGAAACGCACGGCCGATTGTCGCCTATCAACCGGTCAAAGTTCCGGTGCTCTGCTAATGTGTATAGCAGCACTCGGGTCGAATCCTCGGTGATGATACTTTGAAATAGTCGTTTGTTTTTAGTTGATTGTATTCTGATTGGGGGGGTTTTGATTACAGAGCTTAATTGAAATGACTAATGGATGATGTTTAATTTAACAAGTTGATAAAGATTTGGGTGAGTTCATCATTATTTTATTTAATCTTGTGATATCCTTGAGCTTTGCTTTATATTGCTTTTAAATTAACACCCATGTCACAAGTTGACGTTGATTTGAATTCCCAAGTGTTAAGGCTTTAATCCAAGCCTCAACTTAACTTAAGATTCTAATCATGATCATATCTTGTTTATGGTAGTGTATTTATGGTTACAATAATCCATGTAAACCACACGTTAAACAAAACACATCATTAATCCATGACATGCTAAGTCCAATATACACAATGTTAATTCAACGAATACTCATCGAGAAAAATCTCTCAATCGCTTAACATACCTAAATTAAAACTCACCCCAATGAGATATTTACTCATCCATTATGATTTTTATTAATCTGGTAATATATGTTTATGATGATGAATTACAAAGAGAATAAAAATAAAGGGACAAGATAAGAGTAGTGTGCCGAACACACACACGAAATATTTTGAGAATCAAAAATGGAATTTTGATTGAATGAGGAAGCAAAATAAGGGACTGTAATTTAAAATGATTCAAACTATTTTAAGACCATGAATATTATACTACATAAGGTGGAGAATAATAAGAGGTATTGAAAAATAAACAAGCACTAAAATTTGATTGAAATGAAAACAAATTTACACAATTACAATTGAATGCAAACATAAACAGACGTGAAAGAGAAGTGGAGGAGAGGTCTCTCTTGTTGAAACAAGATCAAAGCATATCCTCCCAGAACCTTGTCAAGGTTCTAGTAATTCCAAACCTCCTCCTTAAGTTCTGAAGTGCCAACCCTTTTGAATGGAGAGGAGGGGATGTATTTATAGCCCAAGGTTGTGGACTGTTTACATTCCAGAAATACCCCTTCACTTGGCTCACCGATATGTACATTCAGACAGTCGAATCTTGAGAAATATCCTTCTTCAATGTTGTATATAACGAGGTCTTCTGTCTACTATGAAAATTTGGCGTCCATTGGACTTATTGAGCCAAAGTTATGGCGGTTTTAGTAAATAATTCTGATCTGTCCATTTCAATACATACTTTTTTGAAGTCCATAATGTGAATCGGTTTTTGAATAGGAACATGCCCTCAAATAAAAATAATTTATTCAAAAAAGTTGGCCGGCCGAATCTTCTATTTCACACTGCAAAAGTTCAGCTCGAATGGATGTCTACATCAGGAGAAATTTCAATATTAGTGTGATATTTTTAATTTCCATCCAGAATGGTGGGCTGGACTTCAATGCATCAGTTGGGCCCCTTGTATTTGTTATTGGGTTCTGAAATTTTTATAATGGACTATTTTAAATGTCCTCAGAACTTGGGAGGAGAATTAAGGTATTTGGACTTCCGGATTGAGCCCAGTAATTCTACCTTCATATATGGTCCAGTTTCTTCACAGTTTCCTTGGGCCTTCTTGTGGGGTCCATATGACCCTCTAAATGGACGAATTTGACAAATGTGACTTCTAATGAAATGTTTTAATTGTAATTGGGAACCCTAAAAAACAATAATCATGTAAGTTGGATAATTAGGGTGATAGTTATTGTTAAAACATTAAACATACTTGAATCTGGATAAATCCAAATAGTGCTCAAAAATTATATTTAATATTTAAACATTAATATTTCACAAAAATTATGCACATTTCATATTAAATCAGTAAATGGAGTATGTAAAAAGATATTAAAATATTAATAACATCAATACACTTGATGGAGAAATGGGCATGGTATCCACTACACAATGGCATTGGCTTAAAAAATCGGTGCGATTTTGGCAGCGTAACGGCTTGACATAAGAATTCATAAAAATGGTTGATGAGAGAGAAAGAGGTTACTCATAATATTTAAATGTAATGGACAGTAAGGATGTCATATAGATACATGTCCCAAAAATTTTAATGGAATTTAGATTCGTGATACAAAATTATTGCTTGAATGTAAAAGAAGAGAGAGAAGTTCCTTTCAGAATTTCGACATAGTAACGGGTGTACATGAGAGACATTTAATGAGAGAGAAAGGGGTATCCCATCATTAAAACAATAATAGGGTAGTATGGGGGAGGTGAGAAACCATACCCCAACATTCATAATTGAAATTAAAAGGCAAAACAACTTAAAGAAAATTGGACAAAAAAGAGAATGGAAGAAAAAACCCTTACTTGGGAGTGTGCTTCCAAAGGCTAGAGAGAGACTTGTGAGAGGCTTCTTGGGAGATTGGGGCACCTTTGGAGGATTCTAGAGAGAGTAGGGCATAGGTTGGACGAACTCCAAAGGATTTGAGTGAGGAGGAAGTGGAAGCTTGGGTGGGTTTATATAGGAAAGGTGAGGGAATTCTTTATTATTTAGGTTTGGGTCCCCTTACATTAAATTAATCCAAACCACAAACCATCCCATGGTTTTTGCCCATGGTTTTTAGCAAAGTTAAGAGGAAAAAAATATTTTATAAGTCCAAAGTCTGAACTTCTTAAAATATTAGGGTTGCTTATGTGGAGGTGAGTCACACTCCCATGGAAATTAATTTAAAAAGGCAAGGTGTTGAATAAGTCTTGATGGGTCCATTAATGCTTTGAAAAGTAAGTAAAACAAACCTAAAATCACATTATTTTAATGGTAAAACATATATTGGCCAAACATAAAGATTATAGTATTTTATTACATCACTATTGGGTCATTATGATGTTATAAAACACATTATATATTTAAACGATATTTAATTTTCACCCAAAAATTTAACTGTCTCAGAAAATTATGAAAAATTCACCGTTGGATAATTTCGACGTCCTGATTCCAGAAATAACATTTATTTTATCTAAATAATTTTCTAAATATGTTAATTTTTACTTTTAAAATAAAAACCGACATTTATCGAAAATTTATGGGTTTTGACAGAAATGGCTTTCAAACCTTAATAAAAATTTTAATTGCATTCATAAAATTATAAGATCATTTATATTTAATAAAAAATAATTTAATAATAATAATATTATTTTATTAAAATATTATTTAATTCAAAAATACCTTAATTTAATAAAATAGATTTCTTAATTAAATAATAACTAAAAACAACATTTGTACTTTAAAAACTATTTACAATGTATCAAAAATGACTAGAAATTATATTCATTATTATATACAAAAAAAATAATGTACATGAACATAGTATTACTTATTTGTTACATAACCCCTTAAAACAGCCACATAAGACCTAAGGGTAAGGTGTGTGATGGTGACAGACTCTTGGGGTGGCTTGGATAACATCGCTCGAGTGGTAATCTCTATCAACTTCCACTTTTCCCGTAGACGGTCTCGTTCAAGCTTGACATGGTGAAGCTCAGCTTGGGATTGGTCAAGAGCGAAACCCAAGGATGCCACCTATTTTACAAGCTCCGACAAATGGGCTTCATATGGGGAAATTCTACTGGATGAGGCCATCGTTTCTTTTGTCTGAGTAAATTGGTTTTGTTAAAGTCCTATATTTATACTAATCATGTGATCACTGTTCAACGACTATATTAGCAATGATCAAAATTCTTAACATAAAACCAAATAAGTTGACATTTTATATAAACATAAAGAGACATTTAATTAGATCAAGAGGGATTTCCATTAATGAAACTTTGGGTCATTACACAAGCCTTCTCAATGCTTAGGCCGTTGTGGAGCTCAATGCGTCGCAGAGCGACTTCCCTCATGAAGCTCACTAAGCCAACGCAGAGCACATGAATTTCGCAGAACTAGAATAGCCACTGCAAAGCTCCTTCCTTTCACGAAGCACACTGCCTTCGCGAACTACCTTTACGAACCGAGAGAAAAATATTTTCTCTGAAAACTCTCTCTTCTCTTCTCGAGGGGGTCGACCTCTATTTATAGGTGATTCCACCGACCCTCGATCCTTCCGTGCGAAGTCAATGCCACATCATCTCAAATCGTGAAGCTTAAAAGTTTCTTATGAAATTATCTCAATCTCACAAAGCACCACGACAATTTTCTGATCGCGGAGCTCGTCATAAACGCAAAGCATCACCGTCAACATTATTTCGCACCTTCGCCGCGAATCTCCCTCGCAAAGCCCTTCACCGCCGCGATGCACTTCAACCTCTGCCGTTCATGAAGCTTGATGTAGTCGCGAAGAACACCATAAACATTCTTCTTGTCTTCGCGAAATTAAATCCATGAATCCTATCTTCGCGAAACTCATGCCTTTTCCATATTTAAATGAGATCTTCAAGGATATCCACTTTTTGCGATGCTCACCAACCTCTAAATTTTGGACCCCAAAAATTTGGAAAACACTGAGAAACGAAACCACCTTGTACTTCTCTTTTTGTACCACCTCCAGATCATCCATTCCCTTTTCATGGTTCTTTGTTAACATGGATTGTCAACAAATTCTCTGGAACTCGACAATTCACCATGGAAACCTGCTTTGTCAAAAAACACAATCAACCCAAAATTGCTGCAATGTTACCTTGAGGGATTTTTGCCCAACAAAAAAAGACTTTAAAATTGTATCTTTTATTTTAAACTTTTATTTGAGTGGTTATTTAGATTAAGAGGAGTTATAGATCAAAAGTTATAGATGTAGGAAGTTGAACTTCTCTAAGAGAAGTATTAGAGAGGCCCAAATTTAAAAGGTCATAACTTTTGATCCACTAAAATAAAATCTTAGAAGATAAGATTAAAGTTTAAAGTCCTTTTTAATGTCGGTTTTTAGAAAAAATTGATGCCAAAAGCTAGGTTTTGTTAACTTTTGGCGTCAGTTTTTACTAAAACCGACACCAAAAGTTAAGAAAACAAGCTTATAGAGTATTTTTTTTTCAAAAAATGGATGTAAAAAAGGAATTTAAACTTGTATATTTTATTCTAAGATTTTATTTGAGTGGTTATTTAGATCAAATAGAGTTATAGACCAAAATTTATGACCTTTTAAAGTTGGAATTCTCTAAGACTTGTCTTAGATAAATTCAACTTCCAACATCCATAAAGTTTGATACGTAAGACTATTTTTTCTCCAAGACGAGTAAATTATAATATTAAGAAGAATAATAAATCTTGGTAATAATATTTGAAGTTAGTTTTTGGAAAAAACCAATGCCAAAATCTAGGTTATGTTAACTTTTGGCGTCGGTTTTTATGAAAATCGAGGCAAAAATCAGTGGTCAAAATGATTCAGCGTTAGTTTTATAAAAAACCAATGCCAAAATTCCTCATGGAATACTTTTAAAATTGGTATATAAGAACCAAAGTTAAAATTCAGACATTAAAGAGCATTTTTCTACTAGTGTAACGTATGAAATGTATATAACTTTCCCCAAATATTATGTATAAACACTAACCATTCAGAGTAAATTGGTGAATGGTTTTAAGATAGCACATCAATAGTAAAAATAATCATAAAACATTAAAAAAATATGGTAGATGATATCATAAAATATTAGTCCTGTTTATACATAATAATCAATAAGAGTGTTGAAACAAATGAAAATACTCTTATAAAATCATCGAGTAATTCTTGAGATAAATACTCTTTTACTTTGGAAAGAAGAGTTCATTTGGATTTTTTTTGTCTAAAACCAGAAGTAAAATAATATAGTTTTTTCATAATAAAATGAGTGTTTTTATAAAAATAATTTTTGCTTAAAACATATTATAGAGTACCCTTGAAAATAGGTAAGAATTCGGGAAATTCCTTTGAAACGAGCTTGTATTTCATGAAGAATTTTTGAAAGATCATTTTAAAACATATAACTCCCTATAAATGAAGGTATGATTATGGTTGGTACACATATATAGAACATTAACACATAAATTATGAGTACATATGAATGAATAAGAATTTAATTGAGGAAAGAAGATAATAAAAGTAACCTGAATGGAAATAGAGGTTCTGGTGGAAAACCTTTACCTTAAGTCTGAAGGTGTTTCTCACTTGATCTTAATGACCAGAATAATCAAATTTAGGTTCATAAATTAATGAGTAAAGAATATAATATACATTTAATTGATCTATTATAAACTTATTAGGTTCATTCCTGGCCTTTTTATGGGTTAAAAGATTCAATTTCATTGTTTGAGAGTGTTTTCTTCCTTGGTTTTCATGATCTGTTTACTTGTATTCATGTACAGATAAAAATGTAGAATGAGAATGGTTGTATAGAATAGAAATTGTATGTTATTAGTGAACAACCATAATATTACATGGTTATAAAATTTCTTTTGGTTATTGTTATTGAAAACAAATCATTATATAAAACTTTAATGAAAATTGTTTGGGTTAATTGGCGGTTTTTTGATCACAACGAACTCATTTTGATTTATAAATTAATATCCTGCATAAAAAAGGATTAAAGAACATTAAATAAGTTATAATACATATATTATAGTCTGGTTTAACCATAAAAATGGTTTCATGACCATAATTGAATATGGTAATAGAAACTGAAAACTCGTTGTTTTTGAATTTGATAAATTAACACATCTTAGATGGTGTTTTCATTTCTAGTATAAAAGAAGGGGAAATAAGAGATCATGAAGAATTACTAATTTATCATAACAAAATTATAGTACATGTAAGGTACTGTAGTCATCACAACATTTGTATGAAAGGAGGTGAGGAAAGAAAAAGAAAATAAAGGAACTTCAAATAAAATAAATGAAAAGAAGAATTTACCTCTTGAAGTAATCTTCCTTGAGATCCTCTTTAGGGGAGCGATTTTGGTTTTTCTACGAGACCAAGGGCTGATGGACGTGGGGAAGGATCTTGGAAGGATATTTGAGCACAATTTAGATAAGTCACAAGGCTTGAGAGGAGTTAAGAGAAGAGGGAGTGAAGGGAGTTTTATAATGGAGAAGAGGGGTGATTTGTGAGTATCTTATTCATTATTTTATTATTTCTTTCAAGACAACCAGTAATGTTGATTCATGTGACCCATAATAGTAATAAGTGCATGTAATTTTGAACCAAGTGTTCTTACATCATCCATGATTCTAGGAATAGTAAATTTAACTGATAATGTATATATATGGTAAATTACCATATTTTACTATTCATAAAAAATTTGAGTATTTCAGAAAAAACCCAAAAATTCACCCCAACCATTTTTCAATGTGTAAAATTAAAAAATGAAATCAATTTTTTGAAAATAATTTTCTAAATATGATTAATTTAATTTTTAAATAAAATCATAATTTATTTGAAAAATAACAATTTTAAAACAATAATTCGTTTTATATCACTTTGAAGAATTAATCAAGATCTCATTATATTATAACCTTAAGACAATAAAATACTAATATGATTTATTATTCATAAGGGTCATACTAATATTCACATTAATATTCATAAGGGTTTGTTACCATTCACCAAAAATTAAGTTTGTCTTATTAAACTCTAAAAATCTTACTAAACACAACCGTGTATGTCAGTTTTTTGAAATTCAAATCACAGAGGTGGAAAATTTATGTTTACTGGCTAGGTTATAACAAAGTTTTGTTTTTTGGAGACTCAGTGTTTTATGCATTTTTTTATAAATCTTTGGGGTGTTACATATTTTTTTCGCAATAAAGAAGAACAAAATGGTACTTTTGGGTCAAAATAATTTAAGATGAATTTGATGGAGTGTAAAGAATATTGTAGAGTAAAATTAGTGCATATGGAATTGGGTATCCATTGAGTGATATTCAACACGATATTTCATATTTTTAGTTAACAACTACCAGATACAGTTCCAATGGGTACTTTATGGACTTTATAGAGACCCAATATATTAATTATTAAATAAATTTTATCTCAATATATAATATATTTCAAACAACCTTATCGATAGAAGGAGATGATGTCATTACTTTTGATGGTCTACCAAAGTTTACAATTTATATTTTCCCTACAATCACTAACCCTTGAATCATAGTAAATTGAAAGTTTGGGGTAAATCACATGAGAAACAGGGAAGCCTAATTAAGATCTCTAATATAATTATTAGAATAGCATAATATTTTCAATTAATTATGCAATTAAAATAAACTAATTAAATTAACAAAACATAAACTAAGATTAACTAAACTTAATCTAATAAAAAAGGATGAAGAGAGGGGAACCAATTTCAAAGGATAATTTTCATAATTTGGAACAATTCAACTTCACTCATAAATTAATCTAACTATTTTGAGGCTTATTAAATTAACTAGTTTTTCCTGGTTAGCCTCAAATAATTCTACCTAGGTTTATTGATCCCTTTGGTCAAGGCATTATAACCAACCTAGGTGCAACAAAAATCAAGAAAATAAAGAGAGGTAAGGGGGAGGAGGAAGAAACGCTATCATGGAATGCTTGACCTTGAAGAAGACATGAAGACGAGGTGAAACATACCTTAGATTTGGAGGGGGTTCGGTGATAATGGTAGGGTTCAGCAGCAACAAAGGTAGTGGTCAGAAGCGGTGGCAACGGTGACGATGGCGACAACAACGATGGGGTTCAACGATGACAACAATAGGGTTCAACAATGACATATGTAGGGTTCGACAGCAACAACAATCAGATTCCACAAAAGCTTGAAGGCGCGAGAGACGAATACTCTATTAGAATTATTTTTATAACATCGAGGAAGACTTTTATCAGCACTTTCAAAAAAGTGATGATAAAAAGTAGTTTTATCAGCGCTAAAATAGAAAGCGGTGATAAAACACCTCTTTATCAGCACTAAAAAAGCACTGATAAAGATAGAATGTTAATAATTTATTTATATTATAATATATATATATTTACAAATTATATATATAATAAATAGATATATATTTATAATTATATATATAATAAATATATTTATAATTTTTTTTATATATTTATATAATTATATATATTTATAAAATTATAAATATAATAAATATATTTATTATATTTATAATTTAATAATTATATATAATAAATATATTTATTATAATTTTATAATTATTTAAATATGTATATATATTTATTTATAATTATAATTATAATTTTTTTTTATTTTTTTTATAAAATTATAAATATAATAAATATATTTATTATAATTTTATAATCATTTATATATATATATATATTTATAATTTTAATTATAAATAAATATATTTATAAATATCTGTATATAATTATATATATATTTATAATTATAATTATAAATATAATAAATATATTTATTATTTAAATATATTTATTATAATTTTATAGGTATTTATGAGAACATAATAAGCTCATGGGTATAACATGAATGAATCATACCTAGAAAAGTATAGATCATAAAAAATGAGTCATCACATATATGAAAAGCATGAATAATAAGGGTGTCAATGTATAAATGAACATTCACGAGTCATGAATACATAACATATGCACGCTCCATCATAATATAGGTAATATTAACATTTTAAACATAACAACCCACAATGATGTCCACAAATAAACTTATGATCATATAATGTCAATTATACTTACACATCAATATATGAACATAAATAATGCCAATCATGTCCATGAATATCATCATTATCTCATGATATATATATATAGATCAAATTCATTAAATACATATATTTATTTAAATACATATATATATATATATATTTATAATTATAATTATAAATAAATATATTTAAAAAGTATTTATATATAATTATAAATATAATAAATATATTTATTAGTTTTTAAAAAATTATTATATTTTTATAATTATTTAAATAAATAAATAAATATATATTTATAATCTTATAAATACTTTTTTTAAAAATTATATATATATTTGAATTATTAAAAAATATATATTAATATATCATATTTATATTAATTATAAACATGCATTTTTAATTAATGTATATAAATAAACATTTTTTTTGAATATAAATATAATAATTATATATATATATATATATATTAACAATATATTTTATTAAAAATTTATTAGTGCTAAAAATAATGTTGATAAATATATCCTTTATCAGCATTAAAAAAATCATTGATAAATGATACACCATTATCAACGCTTTTTTAGCAATGATAAATGTTACCTTTATCATCACTTTTAGCTAGCACTGATAAATGTGGGGCTTTTATCAGTGCTTTCTGCTTAGCGCTTATAAAAACAGGCACATCCCTCACCCTGATTTGTGGTAGTGAGGCGCGACCTGCGGTTGTTCGAGGCGACGATTGTTAAAGGCGTTGGTGGTCTGGTGATGGCCCGTCTCTCTGTGGAGGCCTTAGGATTCTTCAACTCAGCCCTGGCTTCATGTCCCATTGATCCTCCCCAGGTTAGCCTGGTGCAGTGGTTCTCAAGGAAGCTTTGGGAGGTGCTGTGTGAGCGTTCAATGATGTTCCAAGAGGCAAGTCCTATGTTTGGTTGCATGTAGTGATGGAGGCTGGTGTGAGCATCGATGAACGGTGTCAAGGTGATTGGTTGCATTCTGGAGTCCATTGAAGATGGCTCTGGTTTGCTTAAAATAGTGAAAAGGTGATGGTTTTGTATAGTAGTGGTCCCGATGGAAGGAATTTATGGTCCTGGAAAGGTTGTCGTTTTCTATTGAGGGAGCCGCTTCTACTCTTCTCTTACTTTAGGATCTATAGCACCTCTCCTAGTGTGGCCTGGTATAGTGGCTTTCAAAGAAGTTTTATGAAGTGTTGTTTGAGTGGTCGTCGTCCAGGAGGCGCATCCTTTGTTGACTCCATTCCTTCTTTTTGGTTCACACTAGAGTTTCTCTTCTTGGTGGTCGTTGGCATTGTCATTGAAAGGTGTTTTATGGTTTGAATGGGTGGTCATGAAGTGCTACTTTGTGATGCAGTTTGTCTTACGATGGGTCTGTGTTGTTGATTGTGGGGCAATGGTGAATTGGATGATAACGATGGTGAAGAGACGACAGTGAGGTTGAAGGGGTCTTTTTCTAATTTTTTGACCTAGGAGGGTTTTTTGCTTTATGGTGGTGAAGATGATGAAGGGTGACAACGACAATGATAGTGGTGATCTTGCAATATTGATGGCAGGTGATGCGACTTTAGTTGATGTGTGCAACTTAAGGTTTTAGGTATCTTCTGATTCCTTGTCTCTGAATGTGTGTTTTTTTTTGAATTTTGAATTTGGCATCCTTTGAACACTGCTTGTAATTTTGTGATTTTTTGGTTACCGCTCAACCATAAAGTGACTATTTTGAAAATTAAAAATAGAGATTTTAGACATGAACATCATTTACATAAGGTGCTTCAATTTTTTAATTTAAAATAACTTGGGGTGAACATGGTTTATGTAAACCTTTTTAGAACTTAAAAGCTCATGTGATCCATGTTCATGCAAGCCCTTTATTGTTATTATTTTAAAAAATATTTTATTTATATCTTTTTATTTATTTATTTTTATATTATATTATAAAGAATGATTTTTTTAAATATTAATACAGTTTTAAGTTGTATATAATTTTTTATTATATATATTTTTGTTCTATTTATACATACAAACTCTTCATATATTATAAATAAGGTTTTATTTAAATATATATATTTTTAAATAAAATTAATATTTGCATTTGTTTTGTATATGTAATTAAATATCTATAAAAACTAAAATTTTATAAATCTAAAAAATAGTTCAAATTTTGTTGTGTAAAAATTTTAACACTATTAAAATTTTTATGTTACGGTTAGATAATTAACAATTAATCAAATTGAGTACATCAAATGTGATAAATTTTAAAATATGAGTGTTAAAATTTGACTATAAGAATTAAAAAATTATTATACAGTAAATTTTAGTGTTTAGAATAATTAAAAAAAAATGCAACAAACAAATTAAACTCATTTATGAGTTTTGATCACATTATCAATGATGTCTACATTAATGTCTAGGACACTAGCCACATTCGAGCACTTGAATAATGCATTAATTTTTATGATGTTGGTGCTGTTTTGGTGGACTATAAAATATATAAACTGAATCTTCTTCTTATGAAGGTACATGTCCAGAAGCTCCCTCTATATCCATTTATGTCATCTGTGGGGGATCCATAGTCACATGTCTAAAACTTTCTCACACATGAAAAGATGAAGGATGCTATCTAGAACCTTCTCTCACATGGAAATAATACAGATATCGGCTAACCACTTCACCCATATGGAAAGAAGATGGTTGCTTGGACATAGGCATCCGACTACCATGTGTGCTTAAAAGAAACGATGAGTAAAATATATTCTCACCCAGCTAATACTACTGCATATGTTGTGCGAGGGAAAAAATACACAATAATCTTGAATAGAATCCTCTTGAATCCCATTAATCATAGGTTATATCTAAGCATATGATAATACAACTTATGTATGATAAAATAGTGGCGTAGCTTGAGGTCTAATATGATGTCTACATTATCGTGCATGATTGGCTTGCATCATCAAGTGGAGAAGCAACTAACTTATCCTTCTCAATGTTATCCTCTCATGAAATATTACTGAAAATTACATGATATATCTCATCAATGGGATGTCGTAGCTCCACTAAAAACACATGAAAGATTGATTGATCAAATACCAATCCTTCTTCAGGATCATATATGTGTATGAGGCATGCGGCATGATCACTCTTTAAATTTTAAAAAATAAAATTAAATACAATTTTAAAAACCAAATATAGTAGAAAAAAATTATTACCAAGTCGTGGTGGCTTCTCTTGTGTTGTGTAAGATATTAAAACAACTCCATTTTTACCAGCCTTTATAATATAATAGACCAAATAAATGTAGGTTCATTATGGGTGTCCCTCATGAGAATCCTAATGTAATATTCTAAGATTTTAAAATAATGACATTATGCTCGATAACGCATATGACACACAATACCAAGTTTAAAAAAACCATGAAATATTATTATTTAAATATGACCATTATAACTTAGCCATTAAATTGGAGGATATGAATAATATCATCTATATTATAAAAAATTTATTAAGTTTACAATCAATAAAAATGTATTGGTGTAAGAATCCGGTTCTTATTTTTGAGGTACGAGTTTCTTCTTTTCTCTTTTCCTTAGGTGTTTTTGAGAAAATAAGGAAAATGGGGAACAATCCTAAATTTTGGGACTACACACCGTGTACTTTTCCACATACCGTGTACTTTTGGCCATGTGGGATGAGTACACAGGGCATGTATCCATGTCGGTGATGAAAGGTGTAAAAACTGACTACACGCTGTGTAGTTTGTATTTACACGCCGTGTAGTCAGTCGGCAGGTGAATAGTAAGGCGGTGGCTAGCTGGGCGACAGTACACGCTATGTATAGAGGCATACACGCCATGTACCCATGTCGACAGATGAACAGTGCCACGCTGGCGAGAAGCTGCCAGCGGAACAGTTAAAAAAATGGAAAGTACACGTCGTGTATTTTGTTTTTGTCGCTTAAAACGGGCAGTAGCCTCCCCTGTTCATAGGTAAGGCTTAGAATGCCGGAGGGAAGCTTGAGAAGATGGCCGGAGATTTGGAGATCCACCGATCACGAACCAGGAAGCCGATTCCGCCTCTATCGATCTTTCTGGAACCGCGCGGGTAAGAGCTTCCTTCTCCTTGAGTGTTTCTTTCCAATTCTTCCTCAAAGGGAAGTTATTTGAGGTTGAATGAGAATTATTTTACCTCAGATCTATGACATTATTGGACGTTTCATAAGGCGTCATTCGAGTATATCGTTCTTGGGTGTTTAAGGTAGGTGGCTTGGTGTTTAATTTCCAACTGTTAAGCGTTTTTGTGTACCGTTGAGATACGCGCCCATGGATGGGGTGTCGTATGGCTGAGTCCTTATTGAATTAAATGCCTAGAATTGTATAGGTAATTTGAATGTGATAATAAATTACTGTTTTGGATCGCTTCTTGGATCCAGGACCACCCCGAGGGTGCGTTCCTCTGTTTAGCCGTTTGGCCAGGATACCCGAGGGTATGCCTTTATAATAATGATTGTAGAATTGCCTTGAGAGGAATTGAATTTGAATTTCATGTATATTTCTTGTTTACATATTGGGCATGACCCGATTACTTATTTAGCCTAAGGGCAGTGCTGTGATTAGCCTGTGGGCAATGTACTACTTAGCCTATGGGAAACTTCTTCCGTGCCTGTGGTCAGTTGATTCTGTGCCTGTGGGCAACACCTCGTACACTTGTGGGCAATATTTGATATACCTGTGGGCATATTCCTATGTTTGGATTCTCTTTACCTGAGGGTAAGGGTTTACACGTCTGAGGACACTGGCTGTTTTACTTAGAATATTCACTGTGGTGATATCTTAAATTGAATGTTAAATGAATAATAAAATGACAATATAACTGGTAAAGTTAGTCACTTTTGAGTACTGCTTAGTATATTGCATTTTACTACTGCACACTGTTGTTGCATCTTTTCACACAGTTGGGCACGAGCCTTTGGTGGGTGCCTACTGGGAATTATTTCTCCCACCCTATTTGAGTCATGTCTTTGGCCCAAACAGATTACATTTCTGCAGGTGTGGATAAGGGCAATGGTCCCTATACAGGTACTTGATTGCTGCTGAAGAGTAGGGGAGCCTGGTACCAGGCTTAGGCTTGCAATGCTACCGGCTATTTTGTTTTGTTTTTTCTGTAATCTATATTGTACTGTCCTGTACTGTTGTGTAACATGTTCTGGCTATTTTCTTAGAACTTGAGACATGTTGCATCATTATCTATATAACTGTTGGTTATCTTTTACTGCAGTTGTTTAATTTAAATGTGTATGGTTTATTGCTTCCACTATTGTTGTATGTTTTATCTTGTATTCCGCTGTGCTACACTTTGACAAATGAGGGTATAGTTTCCCCACTATCAGACCTGGGCCCTCACTGCTAGTCGACAACCTCTGACATTTGGGGAAATGCGCTTGAGGTTACGTGGTGAACCGGGTTCGGGGCACCCGTTGAGTGGCACCCGGAATCGGGATGTTACAAAGTGGTATCAAAGCAGTTCTTTTCTTTGACTTACTATTTGGAGCCTTAGTCAGGGATAGGATGAGAATGGTAGTTGGTAATAAGCTGTGCTCGGGCATAGCTAACCCGTGTATAGGGAAAATCCAATTTACCCCGTGTTGCAATTTTTTTTCTTTTGATTTTGCAATTTGACAGTTGAATTGATTTTCATCAAGGGGTGACACACTTGTATTGTGCTGTTTATATTTTATCCATGGGTTCTATTTAGTTGCAACCCGATGAGATGAGGGTATTCCATCTCATGAATCATTTAGGCACATGCTAGAAATCACATGCCATGCATAGTTCCATGCCACGTAGGTGCATTAGAAATTGCATGTTGTTGTGATAGATGTTGTGCTAGTAAAAGCATGCTGTTTTGATAGCTGCTTGGATAGATACCTGCTATTTTATAGGGTATTATTGTGTGATCCTGTTATAGAATAGACACCAAACTTTGGTTTTTGGGGAGTATGGGCCCTCATTGATCGAAATTTGGTGGATCATTAGCTGTTTATTCGATTATAACACATATAAGATGACAAACTTTGATTTACAGGAAGTATGAGCCCTCACGGATCGGAATTTGGAACTTAGGTGCTGTTTTTCAGTATTTTCTGGGTTCCGGAGAAGTTTCTGAGGCATACTGTCTGGAAACCCAGTATACACGCCGTGTATTACCTTAAACACGCCGTGTATGTTCTTCTGTTCGGGAAGAAAAGAAAACTTTTTGAGTATACGTCGTGTACCCTAAGTACACGGCATGTAGTCTTTGTCCGTGTCATAGACTGTGTGGGTAGGGACATGGGGAAGGGAAGTGATTGGGGCAAACACGCCGTGTACCGTAAGTACACTCCGTGTAGTGTTGACCCGGAGTCCGCCCGTGTAACTAACAACACGGATGGGGGAGACCTTAATATATACACACCGTGTCCACTATGGAACACGCCATGTAGTCTGACCTGGGATCCAGCCATGTAACTAACAACATGGGTTGGTGTAATCCTTTCGTGTACACACCGTGTGTATATGGAATACACCATGTAGTGTGAGTCGTGTATCCAGCCGTGTAACTAACAACACAGGCTGGCGAAGCTCGTCTAGTACACACCGTATACTTGTGGGACATGCTGTGTAGTCTTGACCAGTGACAGACCGTGTGGACTTAGCCATGTGGCTGGGAAGACGGAGTAGTGTACACGCCATGTGCGGGTGTAACACGCCGTGTAGTATCAAGATGAGTAGTCGACTGTGTTACAAACGACACGGGCAGTTGGAAAATTACACCATACACACCGTGTAGATTATATACACGTCGTGTAGTTTTGTTTAACGGGAGCCATGTGACTTGGCCATGTAGAAGGACCCGGGCAGGGGAAGAGAAGTCAGGTACACGCCGTGTAGTCAGTATACACGCCGTGTAGTCTTGTTGTGAAAACTTAAATGCCTTCTTCCTCCTATTCCCCTTTTGGTTCCTTCGTTTTCAGACTATGATAATCTTGATCTAAGGTGTGCGTTTGACCTTGTAGTGTCATGCCGCCGAGATGTTCACGCATTGTTCGCTAGGAGAGCGGCAACGAGTATACTCCAGAGATGGTGGGGCATGGGCTACTAGTTGATCCTCTAGCAGAGCTAGATGCAGCGCCAACCGTAATACCGGACACAGGTGTGAATGCACAGTTTCGTGAAGGCTTTATGCGGTTCATGCAGACCTTTTAGGGAGCACCGTCGGCTTCCACATCTATGGAAGAGCTGACACGTATCTTCCAACAGCAACATCCACCTAAATTTTCATAGGATGGCGGACCACAGGCTGCATAGTCTTGGCTGGGGTCAATGTAGACTATTTTCGAGCACCTAGAGATGCCTCCAGGGTGGAGGGTCAAGCTCGTGACTTATATGTTGCGTGATTCCGCCAAGAGGTGGTGGGATGTTACCACCCAGTCATAGCATCACAGAGACATGGCATGGAAATATTTTCAGACATCCTTCTATGATTTCTTCTTTCCAGAGATGCTGAGGGAAGATAGAGCTTGAGAGTTCATGAATCTGCAACAGTTGTTTATGTCGGTGATGGATTATTCTGATCATTTCACCGAGCTTTAGCGTTTTTCACCCGTTCTGGTGGGTGATGAGACGTTGAGAGCCAGACGCTTTGAGGATGGTCTTCGATATGACATCCGAGCACTGGTGAATGTTTTCAGGTTTCCTTCAGTACATGCTATTGTGAACTAGGCATTGATTACATAGAGGAACCTGTAGGAAGCTAGTGGTGCAGGCTAGGGCGGTTCAACACCGGTTTCAGGTACTATTTCTGCCGGTAAGAGGAAGCGACAGATAGATTTCTCTCACAGTGGAAGTACCATCCAGAAGAATGTTTCAGGTGTCCAGGTCATGTGCTACCAGTGTGGTAAAGAGGGGCACAAGAGACCTCAGTGTCCCTGAGACCCAGTGGAGTGCTGAGATTGCAGCAGGATGGTTTATCTGTAGTGCTTTTGTAGGGTGTTTCCACCAGTGGATAGTGAGAAGGGTTCTGTGCAGACTCCACGTGTGGGGGCAGGACCAGCAGCTTCTTACCAGTCAGGGAACTGGAATACATCAGGGCGTGCAGGCAGGGATGGTGGACGTGGCCGTGGTATCCAGACATCAGGATCTCAGAGGCAGCAGGGCGGGACAGCTCAGGGTAGCCAGGCTGTGTCACAGGGCTATGACACTGGGCAGGCATATGCAGTGCAACATGCCCATCAGGAGCAGGATCCCAGACCTTTTACTTTCAGAGGTACTATTCTAGTAGCTTCTGTTTTATCTGCAGTACTTTTTGATACAGGTGCTACGAATAGATGTATATCTGTACCCGTTGTGGAGAGCCTTGGGCTCTATGTTTCTTCTTCTTCTGCTGTTATGACATTAGACACTCTGTTGGGGACTAGAACGGCTAGTGTGCGTCAGTGCAAGGAGTTTGCCTTGAGGTTGGTGGGTGTCACTTCCATTGGTACCTCTATGTCTTAGAGATGACGAGCTATAATGTCATTCTCGGGATGGACCGGTTGGTTCCCTTTCGAGCCTTTGTGGATTGCTACCGTCGTAGGGTGAGTTTCACGTCACCAGAGGGCTAAGAGTTTCTATACAAGGGCGAGTGGGATGTTCAGGCAAGTCGAGCTGGACCAAAGCATCGTGGGCGAGGTGGTATCACAGCCCAGATTGCGAGCTTATATCTAGACGACCAGGGGACTTGTCAGCAGGATTTCCCTCCTGTGGTTGATCGTTTTAGGGATGTTTTCCTGGATTAATTTTCGGGTCTACCTCCGGAGAGATAGGTGGATATCTCTATTGAGCTTGTGCCAAGAGCAGCACCGGTGTCCATTCCTCCTTATAGGATGGCTACACCAGAGTTGTAGGAGCTCAATAGACAGTTAGAGGAGTTACAGGCAAAGGGTTTCATCCGACCTAGTACTTATCCTTGGGGTTCTCCTGTCCTCTTTTCAAAGAAGGGGGATGGTACCCTCAGACTCTGTGTGGATTATCAAAAGCTGAACCAGTTTATGGTTAAGAACCGATATCCCTTGCCAAGGATTGACGATATTTTTGATCAACTTAGTGGAGCACGAGTGTTATCGAAGATTGAATTGAGATCATGATATCATCAGCTGTGCATTAGAGCATCTGATATACCTCTCACAGCTTTCAGGAGCAGATATGGTCTATACGAGTATACGGTCATGCCTTTCGGACTCATGAATGCACCAACAGTTTTCATGGATTTGATGAATCATGTGTTCCATCCTTATCTGGATTCTTTTGTGGTAGTATTCATGGACGATATCTTGGTGTACTCTCACACTCGACACGACCATGCCACCCATCTTGATATCGTATTGAGTACACTGATAGAGCATCAGCTATATGCTAATCTCTCAAAGTGCCACTTTTGGATAGACCAGATACACTTCTTGGGTCATATCATCTCAGAGGCAGGAGTTGTAGTAGACCCAGAGAAGGTGAGAGCAGTAGTTTCCTGGGAGAATCCTAAGAACATATTTGAGATACAGAGTTTCTTAGGGCTGGCTGGTTACTACAGATGATTCATACAGGACTTCTCCCGCTTAGCAGCGCCGATGATGGGTTTGACTAAGAAGGGTGTGAAGTTCGTTTGGTCAGAATCTTGTGAGACAACCTTTTAGGATCTGAAGGAAAAGTTGACATCAGCACCGATCCTGATACTCCTAGAGAAGGGGAAGATCTATACAGTTTACTGTGATGCATCAGGTATTGGGCTAGGAGCTGTGTTGATGCAGGGCGATCGAGTAGTTGCGTACGGGTCTTAAAAGTTGAGGCCACATGAGAAGAATTACCCGACACATGATCTTGAGCTGGCTGCAGTTGTTCATGCGTTACGCCGTTGGAGACATTGTCTCTTGGGAGAGCATTTTGTGGTTTTCACGGACCACAAAAGTCTCAAGTACATCTTTACCCAGCGTGACTTGAACCTGAGACAATGAAGGTGGGTTGAATACCTTCAGTACTTCAATTTTGAGCTTGCCTATACACCTGGTAAGAGTAATGCAGTTCCTGATGCACTGAGCAGGAAGACTCAGACATAGACAGTTCATGAGGCTAGTGGTGAGTGGCGGCTTATGGCTTTGTTCTCTGAGATGCATTTGTAGGTGCACGACAGTTAGGGGCAGACCTATCTTTCATATTTAGCTATGACCTCTACCCTCCTGGATAGAGTGAGGATGAGACAACTATCCAATTCATAAGGCCTAGTTATATGGGAGTCGGTGACCAAGGAGGACCCTTCTCCTGGGTGGACGATAGGCGATGATGAAGTATTGCGTTTCCATGGATGATTGTGGGTTCCAGGGGATATACACGAGGAGATTATGCGGAAGTTTCATGCTTCATCTTGGGCAGTTCATCCCGGGGTTACCAAGATGTACCGGGACTTGAGACGTCAGTACTGGTGTCTAGGAATGAAAAGGGAAGTAGCTGGTTTTGTTACGAGGTGTTCCACCTGTCAGCAGGTGAAGGTGGAGCATCAGAGGCCAGCTGGACTGTTACAGTAGTTACCTATTCTAGAGTGGAAATGGGATGATGTCGCGATGAATTTCGTGACTGGGTTGCTGAGGTCACCTCGAGGCAATGATGCCATGTGGGTTGTTGTGGACAGACTCACAAAGGTAGATCACTTTTTGCCGATCAAGGAGACCTTTGGAGTTGACGAGCTCGGGAAGTTGTATATCTGAGAGGTTGTACGTCTTCACGGGGTCCCTCGTTCTATCGTTTCAGATAAAGATGCCCATTTTACATCTCGTTTCTGGTAGAGTTTTCAGAGGGAACTGGGTACATAGGTGCTTCTGAGCACAACTTACCACCCTCAGACTGATGGTCAGCCAGAGCGTATGATACAAGTGCTAGAGGACATGATACGTGCATGCGTCCTAGACTTTGGGGGATCTTGGGAGAAGCATATACCCCTAGTCAAGTTTTCCTATAATAATAGTTTTCAGGCAACTATTGAGATGGCACCTTACGAGGATTTATATGGTTGACCATGCTGATCACCCTTGTGCTGGTTAGAGGCAGGTGAGACAGCTTTACTGGGACCACGTCTCGTGCAGGAGACTTCTGAGTAGGACCAATTGATTCAGAAGCGGATGGCTACCACACAGACTCGACAGAAATCTTATGATGATCATCGCAGATGACATTTGGAGTTCGTGGTCAGGGATTAGGTTTTCTTGCGTGTTTCATCGAGGTTGGGACACTGGCGGATCAGGAGACGGGTTAAAATTTCACCAAGGTATGTGGGGCCATTTGAGATTCTAGAGAGATTCAGACTGGTTGCCTATCGGTTGCAGTTACCACAGAGGTACCGAGCCATGCACGACGTCTTCCATGTATCTCAGTTGCATCGCTATCATTCAGACCCATCTCATGTCTTTCATCCTGAGGATGTTGAGCTTGAAATAGATGCGTCCTTTGAGGAGCATCTGATTCGTATCGTTGATAGGAGCACAAAGTTTCTCTGAGGCCGGTCAGTTCCTCTCGTACGGGTGCTATGGCAGTATGGCCGAGTGCAGGATGAAACCTAGGAGCGGGAGACCGACATACATGCTCAATGGATAGATTTGTTCATGGATATATCTTCACCACCCTTGTAAGGGAAATTCGGGGAAGAATTGCTTTAAAGGGGGAAGTTTGTAAGAACCCGGTTCTTATTTTTGAGATACGAGTTTCTTCTTTTCTCCTTTCCTTAGGTGTTTTTGAGAAAATAAGGAAAATGGGGGAACAATCCTAAATTTTGGGACTACACGCCCTGTACTTTTCCACACGTCGTGTACTTTTGGCCGTGTGGGATGAGTACACAGGGCGTGTAGCCATGTCGGCGATGAAAGGTGTAAAAACCGAATACACGCCGTGTAGTTTGTATTTACACGCCGTGTAGTCAATCGGCAGGCGAATAGTAAGGCGGTGGCTAGCTAGGTGACAGTACACGCCATGTATAGAGGCATACATGCCGTGTACCCATGTCGACAGATGAACAGTGACACGCTGGCGAGAGGCCACCAGCAGAATAGTTAAAAAAATGGAAAGTACATGCCATGTACTTGAGAGTACATGCCGTGTATTTTGTTTTTTTGCTTAAAACGGGAAGTACCCTCCCCTATTCACATGGAATGCTTAAAATGCCAGAGGGAAGCTAGAGGAGATGGCCAGAGCTTTGGAGATCCGCCGATCGTGAACCGGGAAGCCGATTCCACCTCCGTCGATCTTACTGGAACCGCGCGGGAAAGAGCTTCCTTCTCCTTGAGTGTTTCTTTCAAATTATTACTCAAAGTTAAGTTATTTGAGGTTGAATTAGAATTATTTTACCTTAGATCTATGAAGTTCTTGGATATTTCAGAAGGTGTCGTTCGGGTATACCATTCTTGGGTGTTTAAGGTAGGTGGCTTGGTGTTTAATTTCCAACAGTTGTGTATTTTTGTGTACCGTTGAGATACGTGCCCATAAATGGGGTGTCTTATGGCTGAGTCCTTGTTGAATTAAATGCCTAGAATTGTATAGGTAATTTAAATGTGATAATAAACTGCTGTTTGGGATCGCTGCTTGGATCCAGGACCACCCCGGGGGTGCATTCCTCTGTTTAGCCGTTTGGCCAAGATACCCGAGGGTATGCCTTTATAATAATTATTGTAGAATTGCCTTGAGAGGAATTGAATTTTCATTGCATGTATATTTCTTGTTTACATATTGGGCATGACCCGATTACTTGTTTATCCTGAGGGCAGTGCTGTGATTAGCCTGTGGGCAATGTACTACTTAGCCTGTGGGAAACTTCTTCCGTGCCTGTGGGTAGTTGATTCTGTGCCTGTGGGCGACACCTCGTACACCTGTGGGTAATATTTGATATGCCTGTGGGTATATTCCTATGTTTGGATTCTCTTTACCTGAGGGTAAGGGTTTACGCGTCTGAGGACACTGGCTGTTTTACTTAGAATATTCACTATGGTGATATCTTAAATTGAATGTTAAATGAATAATAAAATGGAAATATAACTGGTAAAGTTAGTTACTTTTGAGTACTGAAATGCACAGCCTATTGTCGCCTATCGACCAGTCAAAGTTCCGGTACTCTGCTAATGTGTATAGCAGACTCGGGTCGAATCCTCGATGATGATACCTTGAAATAGTCGTTTGTTTTTAGTTGATTGTATTCTGATTGGGGGGTTTTGATTGCAGAGCTTAATTGAAATGAATAATGGATGATGTTTAATTTAACAATTTAATAAATATTGTGGTGAGTTCATCATTAGGTTATTTAAGCTTGTGATATCCTTGAGCTTTGCTTTATATTGCATTTAAATTAACACCCATGTCACAAGTTGACGTTGATTTGAATTCCCAAGTGTTAAGGCTTTAATCCAAGCCTAAACTTAACTTAAGATTCTAATATTGATCATATCTTGTTTATGGTAGTGTATTTATGATTCCAATAATCCATGGAAACCACACGTTAAACAAAACAAGTCATTAATCCATCACATGCTAAGTCCAATATACACAATGTTAATTCAATGAATACTCATTGAGCAAAAGCTCTCAATCGCTTAACATACCTAAATTAAAACTCACCCCAATGAGATATTTACCCAGCCATTATGATTTTTATTAATTTGGTTATATATGTTTATGGTGATGAATTACAAAGAGAAGAAAAAGAAAGGGACAAGATAAGAGTAGTGTGCCGAACACACACACGAAATATTTTGAGAATCAAAAATGGAATTTTGATTGAATGAGGAAGCAAAATAAGGGACTGTAATTTAAAATGATTCAAACTATTTTAAGACCATGAATATTATACTACAGAAGGTGGAGAAGAATAAGAGGTATAGAAGAAGAAACAAGCACTAAAATTTGATTGAAATGAAAACAAAGTTACACAATTACAATTGAATGCAAACATAAACAAACGTGAAAGAGAAGTGGAGGAGAGGTCTCTATTGTAGAAACAAGATCAAATCATATCCTCCCAGAAACTTTTCAAGGATCTAGTAATGCCAAACCTCCTCCTTAAGTGCTGAAGTGCCAACCCTTTTGAAAGGAGAGGAGGGGATGTATTTATAGCCCAAGGTGGTGGACTGTTTACATTCCAGAAATACCCCTCCACTTGGCTCGCTGATATGTACATCCAGACAGCCGAATCTTGAGAAATATCCTTCTTCAATTTTGTATATAAATATGTCTTCTGTCTACTGTGAAAATTTGGAGGCCATTAGACTTATTGAGCCAAAGTTATGGCGGTTTTAGTAAATAATTCTGATCTGTCCATTTCAATACATACTTTTTTGAATTCCATAATGTGAATCGGTTTTTAATTGGAAGATGCCCTCAAATAAAAATAATTTCTTCAAAAAAGTTGGCCAGAAGAATCTCCTATTTCACACTGCAAAATTTCAGCTCCAATGGATGTCTACATCAGGAGAAATTTTAATATTAGTGTGATATTTTTAATTCCCGGCCAGAATGGTGGGCTGGACTTCAATGCATCAGTTGGGCCCCTTGTATTTGTTATTGGGTTCTGAAATTTTTATAATAGACTCTTTTAAATGTAATCCGAACTTGGGAGGATAATTAAGGTATTTGGACTTTTGGATTGAGCCCAGTAATTCAACCTTCATATATGGTCCAGTTTCTTCACAGTTTCCTTGGGCCTTCTTGTGGGGTCCATATGACCCTATAAATGGACGAATTTGAAAAATGTGACTTCTAATGAAATGTTTTAATTGTAATTGGAAACCCTAAAAAACAAGAATCATGCAATTTGGATAAGTAGGGTGATAGTTATTGTTAAAACATTAAACAGACTTGAATCTGGATAAATCCAAATAGTGCTCAAAAATTATATTTAATATTTAAACATTAATATTTCACAAAAATTATGCACATTTCATATTAAATCAGTAAAGGGAGTATGTAAAAAGATATGAAAATATTAATAAAATCAACTCCCCCACACTAAGTTTTGTGCATGTCCTCATGTGCAACAAATAGAAAAACATGACAAAATCATTTCCACTCACCAACAAATATTAAAATTTTGTTTTCTCCAATCAAGGAAGGTTTAGACTATTTCAATCATCCATTTTGAAATCCACCACAAGTTTTTACAGAAACAATGTTCCAAAACTAATTCATTTTTCCATGCTGAAATTTATAAATGGAAAATGTGGACACTCAAAACTCACACCTCTCAAGATGATAAAATTTATTTGTGGAGGTTTACTCTTTCACCAACCAAAAGTGAAAATCTTAGAGTTTGAAAAGAGCTCTTAGCTTACAATACATATCCAAAGTGAACAAGAATCAAGAGTTATTTTTAATGGGGTTTTTCTGTGGCTATGGGATGGTAGGAATATAATGTCCAAGAGAGAGAAGAAGATGGTTAAAATACCAACATAGAAAAAGCAATGCACATTTTTTTGAAATGAAACATGGAAGGAAATAAAAAAACATATTTACAAGGGAATGATTGTGTGAAGAAAGACACAATAGAGTAAGAAAATATTAAGGTAATGAGAAGATGGAATATTTACAAAACAAAAAAAACTTCTCCCAATAAGAATATAATGCAAGTGTTCTTTTTTTTTCTTTTCTTTTTTTTTCTTCTTTTCAAAAGTTAACCTTGAAACAGATCTCACACTCATATCCCAACCCATGTTTGATCTCCTCATGACACTAATTGTAATATTTATAATAATATCAAAGGTTTAGGAAGTGTGATTTTTTACCTACCCAAGACACAACCCATTTTTTTCAATTTTTTTCTTGATTTTTTTTTTGATTTTGATTTTTTTTTGATTTTTTTTGTTTTTTT
The DNA here is from genome assembly GCA_963277665.1 of Viscum album. Lineage (NCBI taxonomy): Eukaryota > Viridiplantae > Streptophyta > Magnoliopsida > Santalales > Viscaceae > Viscum > Viscum album. The sequence continues at coordinate 464,640,484 of OY728138.1, forward strand.
TTGAAAACTTTTCAATATCATTTGTAAAATACATTACCAAATCCCACTGAATGAAAACCTCCCCCCCACACTAAAATGTATGCTTGCCCTCAAGCATATGATAACACACCGGAAAGTAAGGAAATGATACCCAAAAATGAAATCCATTCCCCCCCACACTTAAATTTCAAAAAATTATGCAATGAAAATCCATGTTGATATTGGGTGGGAAAAAGGTATTGGGATTGTAATGTGGATATCAAAGAAAAGGTTATCATAGACTCGAAGGGGCTTTCAAAAGGAGGATTAATGTAAGGGAAATGGGAGGCTATTTGGCTATTGTGATTCTCATGTGGTTCAGAAAATGCCTCTATCATATTAATGCACACTAAGGCAGGAAATTCAGTTCGAAGGTCCACAAACTCAAGACTCACAAATGGGGGTGAAAACACACATTTGGAAAGATGGCCATAGGTGTCCTTGGCATGAAAGCAAATGTTGTTACTCATGGTTCGGGAAAAGCATTTTCCAAATCAAAAATTAAGCATTCAAAATTTATTAATTTTGACACAAAATTCTTTATCCAAAGTCATGATGAAAATACAAAATTTTTGAGATGAAAACATGTCTGTTAACTCCCCAAAATGGTTGGACAAAATTTCAAAACTCGATGGTGAGTAAGCATGACTCTTTTTTTTTGTAATTTTTTAAGTGATTGTGTTTTTTGGTTTTTTTTTCGTTTTTAAGGTTTTTATAAAATACACACCCACAAAGAAAGAGAAAAAGAAAGGTTTTGATGAATAAAGTGGTAAAAAAAAATGAAAGAGAGAGGAAGAAGAAGAAAGAGGTAGAGAGAGGAAGAGATAGAGAGAAAGTTAAAGGGAAAGAGGTGCCCCTTGGTTTAGATTTGGTGGGTCGCCTTCTCCATCGAGTGGTAGGTCGGCTAGAGAAGTTAGGGATCCAGTGGAAGTTGATGTTGTTCCAGGATTGCATGTCCTCTCATGGTGATGTTTCAACCGACATCCATTTACCATAAATGTCCTTTTGGAGGAGGGGTCTTCGACTTGCACTGCACCAAATGGGCAAACATTAGTGATAATAAAAGGACCTTCCCAACGAGAAATAAGCTTACCTGGGTGAAGTCAGAATCGAGAATTGAAGAGCATTACATTTTCACCTTCATGAAATACCTTTCTCAGAATGTGTCTGTCATGGAGTACCTTAGCCTTCTCTTTGTACAGATTGGAATTCTCATAGGATTCAAGTCGAAACTCCTCCAGTTCATCCAATTTCAACAATCTTTCTTCACCAGATTTTTCAAGATCAAAATTACATGTTTTCACTACCCAAAATGACTTATGTTGTATTTCAACTGGTAAGTGACATGCTTTACCAAAAACAAGCCTAAAAAGAGACATCCCAATGGGTGTTTTATAGGCAGTTTGATAAGCCCAAAGTGCTTCACCAAGTCTTTGAGGCCAGTCTTTTCTGGTGGGTTTTACAATTCTCTCAAGCACTCTTTTCACTTCTCTATTAGAGAGTTCAGCCATGCCATTTGTTTGAGGGTGATATGCAGTTGAAGTTTTATGTACAACCCCATTCTTTTTCAGAAGAGCTTCCATGGTTCTATTACAAAAATGGGTTCCTAAGTCACTGATCAAGGCATGTGGTGTGCCAAATCTTTGGAAGATGCGAGTCTTTAGGAACTCACTAACAGTATGAACATCATACTTCCTAGTGGGTTTGGCCTCAACCCACCTTGAAACATAATCAACCGCAAGAAGAATGTATGAGATTCCATTGGAAGGGGGAAATGGTCCCATGAAATCGATGCCCCAAACATCGAATATTTTACAAAAGATTAAAGGCTTTTGAGGAATTTCATTTCTTTTGGAGATTGTACCAAACTTTTGGCAAGTGGGACATGATTGACAGAACTCATGTGAGTCCTTGAAGAGTGAAGACCAGAAGAATCCAGAGTCTAGGACCTTTCGGTAGGTCCTTTGTGGTCCAAAGTGGCCACCTACGGGAAGTGAGTGACAGAATTCTAAGATGGAAGAATGCTCATTTTATTCAACACATCTCCTAATTACCATATCTGCCCCAGTTTTCCAAAGTTTATTTTCTTCCCAAAAATAGTATTTTGAATCACTTTTCAACTTCATTTTTTGTTCTTTTGAAATATTTTCAGGAAAAACACCAGAAACCAAGTAATTTACAATTGGGGCATACCATGGTATTTTTGGAGTGAGAGATGAAAGGTGCTCAGTGGGGAATTTAGGATCGATGATTTCAGATTGAGAAGAACTAAAAATTCTACTCAAGTGATCAGCAAAGGGTTTTCTTTTCCTAGTCTATCTTTAATTTCAAGGTCAAACTCTTGGAGCATTAGGATCCATCTTATTAGCCTCGGTTTGGAATCACTTTTCTTGAGTAAGAACTTAATAGCAGAATGGTCTGTGAAGATGATGATTTTGGCACCTAAGAGATAGGACCATAATTTATCTAAGGCAAAAACCACTGCTAGAAGTTCCTTTTCAGTCACAGTGTAGTGAGATTTAGTTTCATCCAATGTTTTTGAGGCATAATAGATGACATGAGGAATTTTTTCTCTTCTTTGACCAAGAACATCCCCAACAGCTCTATCAGAAGCATCACACATCAATTCAAAGGGTAAGGACCAATCTGAGGGTTGGATTATCGGGGCAGATGTAAGAGCAGTTTTGAGTTCAATGAAGGCTCTCTTAAAAACCTCATCAAAATGGAAAGAGACATCATTTTGGAGCAAACGAGTGAGTGGGAGAGAAATTTTACTGAAGTTATGGATGAATCACCGATAGAAACCAACATGACTGAGGAATGATCGGATGTCTTGAACAGAGTTGGGTGGAGGAAGTGATTGGATCACTTCAATTTTGGTAGGATCGACTTCAATACCATCCTTTGAAACTATGTGCCCTAGAACAATCCCATTTGCAACCATGAAGTGACATTTTTCAAAATTTAACACAAGGTTACACTTGACACACTTTTGAAGGACTAGAGAGAGTGAATGCAAGCACGACTCAAATGACTCACCATAAATGGTGAAGTCATCCATGAAGACTTCCATGCAGTGTTCAATGAATTCTGAAAAGATACTCATCATACACCTCTGGAATGTTACAGGAGCATTGCAAAGTCCAAAAGGCATTATTCTATATGCATATATTCCAAAGGGGCATGTGAAAGTAGTCTTTTATTGGTTCTGAGGTGAGATTGGGATTTGAAAATAGCCGGTGTATCCATCAAGAAAGCAATAATGTGACTTTCCGGCTAATATTTCTAGAATTTGATCAAGGAATGGAAGAGGGTAGTGATCTTTTCGTGTTTCAGCATTCAATTTTTGATAATCGATGCATACACGCCATTTGTTCTTCACTCGAGTTGTGACTACCTCTCCATGTTCATTTGTGACAACAGTTATCCCACCCTTCTTAGGTACAACTTGAATTGGACTAACCCATTCACTATCAAAAATTGGGTAGATAATACCAGCTTGAAGAAGCTTGGTGATCTCTTCCCTAACTACCTCAAGTATGAGTGGATTAAGTCTTCTTTGGGGTTGTCTAACTGGTTTGGATGTCTCCTCCAGATGGATGTGATGCATGCAAAGGGCAGGGTTGATTCCTGGTATGTCATCTAGGGTCCAACCTAAGGCTTTTTTGTTTTTCTCTAACACTTGAACATGTTTGGACTCCTCAGTTTGAGTAAGTGTGGCAGAGATAATGACAAGATATGAGTGATCATGGAAGAGGAATGCATATTTCAGGTGTGCAGGAAGAGGTTTCAAATCAGTCTCACATTTCACTTTTGGGATAGACAACTCAGGAATAGAAGAAGGGACTTCAGTTGCTTCAGATTCATTTTCCTTAATACTGTCCTAGGTGGAGCAGTAGAGATCATAATTGATGTGGAATTCAAGAGAGTTTTCAAGTTCCACTAGATTGATGGAGTCTATGAATGAAAGGTCCACATCAACTTCACCATTTATGACTTGGTTAATCTTAGTGCAGATTTCAAAACATCCTATCTCTTCAAAACAGGATTAACATGATGTAATGGGGTTCAATTGACTCTTAGAAGTGTCCTCAGAAGCATGGATTGAGAATGCAGAGTGATCCTCAGATGGGTATCACATGGCTTGGAAAATGTTGAATTTGACCAGTTGGTCACCGAATTCCATGGATAAGATGCCAGAATGGACATCAATCTTGGTTCTTGCAGTCATGAGGAATGGTCTTCCAAGAATTAGGGGAGATATAGAAGAGTTCTTCTCAACTTCCATGTCAAGGACATAGAAATCAGCAGGGAAGATAAGATCATTGACTCGGATAAGGACATCCTCAATTATTCCCTCAGGACTGGTTGTGCTTCGATTGGCTAACTGAATGACAACACCCGTTGGGTGCAAGGGACCTAGACCAAGGTTGGAGAATATGGATTTGGGCATGAAATTAATTGAGGCTCCTAGGTCTATGAGTGCATCATCAAAGTTGGAACTTCCAATTTGGCATGGAACCGTAAAGGTCCCTAGATCTTTGCACTTTATGGGAATAGACTGCTGGGTGGAAACATTTTCGAAGGTCCTAAGTTTCCTCTTGTGGGTACACAACTCCTTGAGAAACTTGGCATACTTAGGAATTTTTATTATGGCATCTAAGAGGGGAATGTTGACTTCAACACGTCTAAACATGTCGAGCATTTCAGGATCAGGTTCAAAGGACTTCCTTGGTTTAGAAATAGCTTGTGGAAAAGGAATTGGATTCCTAAGTGGAATGGAAGGAGGTGAGGGAATGGATTCAGGTTCTTTTTCAAGTTTCTTTTTCTTTTCGTTTTCTAGGTCAACATTCAAAGGAGGGTTTGAGGATTTATCTTGAGGCACAACAATTTTCTTTCCCGATCTAAGTGCAATTGCACTTACATTACCCTTGGGGTTGGGTAATGGTTGAGCTGGGAGTTGGGAAGAATTTGATTGTTGTTGCTGGCTCAGGTGGGATGCAAGTTAACCTATTTGAGTTTCAATGTTTTTAAGGCTAGAACGGGTGAAGGAGGCAAGATCTTCCACTGCACTTTCCCATGGTTGCTTGGAAGAAGAGGCTTGTCCCGGATTGGGATTACCTTGATTTTGGTTCTTGGGAAAGCGATTGTATTGGGTTGGGAATTGGGAAGGCTCATTCAGATAGTGGAATCTAGGAGGAGGATTGTTCCTTTGAGGTTGAGGAACAAAAGGATAAGGTTGATGGAAGTTACCACCACCTTGAACATATTGGAATTGGTTTGGATTTTGAGGAGGGAATTGAGGGGGATGAGAGATGGGATTACCATACCTCAAGCTTGGGTTAAAGGTAGAAGAGAAAGGCTCAGAGTGAGGTTGGTTGAAGTTTCTAACAAACTGACCTGATTGTTGAGGGTTGGGGTTCCACTAAGCATATGCTGCATTGAGCTCCATTGGTCCAGATGAATCGGATTGATCCTCTTGAAGTTGTAGACATGTGTCTGTTGGATGAGCTGGGGAGGTATAGATTCCACAATTCTTGATAGGTCCAGGGAATAGTGACTGTGGAGAAGTTGAGGTTGGGGCTTTGGTAGCCACCGCTAGTTGACACAGAAGACCTGTAAGTTCACTCATCCACTCAGTCATCTTGTTAGGCTCTATGGATTGATTATCTTGGGCTTGTTTGACTTGAGCATGTGCTTGATTATGGAATTGTTGTGTGTTTGCAGCCATGTTACTTATGAGATCTGTTGCAGCTACTGGAGTTTTGTCAACAAGAGCACCGCCACTTGCGGCATCAATGAGGGTTCGCTCCATAGCCAATAACCCTTCATAGAAGTACTGGATCAAGAGTTGGTCAGGGATTTGGTGGTGTGGGAAGGTTTCCACAAGCGTTTTGAACCTCTTCTAGTACCCATGGAGTGATTTATTTGGGAATTGATGGGTACTACTTATTTCCTTTCGGATGGAAGCGGTACGAGAAGCAGGAAAGAATTTTTCTAGAAAGAGACGCTTCATTTAATTCCATGTAGTTATGGAACCAGGAGGGAGGTAGTAGAGCCATGATGTGGCAGAGTCAGCTAGGGATAAAGGGAATGCTCGGAGTTTGATTTGTTCTTCAGAAACCCCTTGAGGCTTCATGGTAGAGCACACCACCTGGAACTCTTTGAGATGTAGATGCGGATCCTCACCGGCTAGCCCATGGAAATGAGGTAGAAGATGAATCAAACCCGATTTGAGTTCGAAGTCAGCCTCTATGTTTGGATATTGAATACCAAGGGGTTGGTAATTCATATCAGGGGAAACAAGTTCTTTCAATGTTTGTTCCCTAGGATTGGCCATATCGAATTCAATTGGTAGGGCAATGATTGGTTCTTGGGTGATTTGGTTATCCCTAATGGTTCTCCTAAGTCGACAAAGAGTTCTATCAATTTCAGGGTCAAACAAATCCGATGGATTTTTTGGGAGGCTACGGGGCATTTAGAGAGATTTAGAAAGGATGAGGAAGGCGAGTTTTTCTCGAGGTTTTTTTTTCAGATTTTTTTTAAATTTTGATTTTTTTGTTGTTTTTTTTACAAAAACTTAAAAACTACCGACTAATTAAAGCACCATCCCCGGCAACGGCGCTATTTGAAATGCATGGCCGATTGTCGCCTATCGACCGGTCAAAGTTCCGGTGCTCTGCTAATGTGTATAGCAGCACTCGGGTCGAATCCTCGGTGATGATACTTTGAAATAGTCGTTTGTTTTTAGTTGATTGTATTCTGATTGGGGGGGTTTTGATTGCAGAGCTTAATTAAAATGACTAATGGGTGATGTTTAATTTAACAAGTTGATAAATATTGGGGTGAGTTCATCATTATGTTATTTAATCTTGTAATATCCTTGAGCTTTGATTTATATTGCATTTAAATTAACACCCATGTCACAAGTTGACGTTGATTTGAATTCCCAAGTGTTAAGGCTTTAATCCAAGCCTCAACTTAACTTAATATTCTTATCTTGATCATATATTGTTTATGGTAGTGTATTTATGGTTAAAATAATCCATGTAAACCACACATTAAACAAAACACATCATTAATCCATGACATGCTAAGTCCAATATACACAATGTTAATTCAACGAATACTCATCGAGCAAAAGCTCTCAATCGCTTAACATAAATAAATTAAAACTCAACCCAATGAGATATTTACTCAGCAATTATGATTTTTATTAATCTGGTAATATATGTTTATGGTGATGAATTACAAAGAGAAGAAAAAGAAAGGGATAAGATAAGAGTAGTGTGCCGAACACACACACAAAATATTTTGAGAATCAAAAATGGAATTTTGATTGAATGAGGAAGAAAAATAAGGGACTGTAATTTAAAATGATTCAAACTATTTTAAGACCATGAATATTATACTACATAAGGTGGAGAATAATAAGAGGTATTGAAAAATAAACAAGCACTAAAATTTGATTGAAATGAAAACAAATTTACACAATTACAATTGAATGCAAACATAAACAGACGTGAAAGAGAAGTGGAGGAGTGGTCTCTCTTGTTGAAACAAGATCAAAGCATATCCTCCCAGAACCTTTTCAAGGCTCTAGTAATTCCAAACCTCCTCCTTAAGTGCTGAAGTGCCAACCCTTTTGAATGGAGAGGAGGGGATGTATTTATAGCCCAAGGTGGTGGACTGTTTACATTCCAGAAATACCCCTTCACTTGGCTCGCCGATATGTACATCCAGACAACCGAATCTTGAGAAATATCATTCTTAAATGTTGTATATAACGAGGTCTTATGTCTACTGTGAAAATTTGGCGTCCATTGGACTTATTGAGCCAAAGTTATGGCGGTTTTAGTAAATAATTCTGATCTGTCCATTTCAATACATACTTTTTTGAAGTCCATAATGTGAATCGGTTTTTGAATAGGAATATGCCCTCAAATAAAAATCATTTCTTCAACAAAGTTGGCAGGAAGAATCTTCTCTTTCACACTGAAAAAGTTCAGCTCGAATGGATGTCTACATCAGGAGAAATTTCAATATTAGTGTGATATTTTTAATTCCCGTCCAGAATGGTGGGCTGGACTTCAATGCATCAGTTGGGCCCCTTGTATTTGTTATTGGGTTCTGAAATTTTTATAATGGACTCTTTTAAATGTACTCCGAACTTGGGAGGAGAATTAAGATATTTGGACTTCTGGATTGAGCCCAGTAATTCGACCTTCATATATGGTCCAGTTTCTTCACAGTTTCCTTGGGCCTTCTTGTGGGGTCCATATGACCCTCTAAATGGACGAATTTGACAAATGTGACTTCTAATGAAATGTTTTAATTGTAATTGGGAACCCTAAAAAACAAGAATCATGCAATTTGGATAAGTAGGGTGATAGTTATTGTTAAAACATTAAACAGACTTGAATCTGGATAAATCCAAATAGTGCTAAAAAATTATATTTAATATTTAAACATTAATATTTCACAAAAATTATGCACATTTCATATTAAATAAGTAAAGGGAGTATGTAAAAAGATATAAAAATATTAATAACATCAAGTACTACTTAGTGTATTTCATTTTACTACTGCACACTGTTGTTGCATCTTTTCACACAGTTGGGCACGGGCCTTTGGTGGGTGCCTACTGGGAATTATTTTTCTCACACCCTGTTTGGGTCATGTCTTCAGCCCAAACAGATTACGTTTCTGCAGGTGTGGATAAGGGAAAGAGTCTCTATACAGGTACTTGATTGCTGTTGAGGAGTAGGGGAGCATGGGACCGGGCTTAGTCTCACGATGCTACCAGCTGTTTTGTTTTGTTTTTGCTGTACTCTGTATCGTACTGTCCTGTACTGTTGTGTAACATGTTCTGGCTGTTTTCTTAGAACTTGAGACCTGTTGCATCATTATCTATATAGCTGTTGGTTATCTTTTACTACAGTTGTTTAATTTAAATTTGTATGGTTTATTTCTTCCACTGTTGTTGTATGTTTTATCTTGTATTCCGCTGCGCTACACTTTGACAAATGAGGGCATAGTTTCCCCACTATCAGACCTGGGCCCTCGATGTTAGTCGACAGCCTCTAGCTTTTGGAGAAATGCGCTTGAGGTCACGTGGCGAACCGGGTTTGGGGCGCCCATTGAGTGGCACCCGGAACCGGGATGTTACAATTGGTAAATTATTAGTATATAAGCACTCAATTTTTTAGTTAAGTCATTTTATTCTTCAAAAATACATTTTCTTCAAAAATGTTTTGTATTGTTTTTTGTGAGAAAATATTATAATTAATTTTTATAACTTTTGAAAATGATTTTAATAAAATGAACTTATTTTTTGAAATTATCATATAAAAATTAGGTTAAATTGAAATTTTTAGAATTTTCTGAAAAGTTTGATTTTTCAGTGAATAGTGAAAAATAATGATTTTATTGAAAACTATATTTTCTTTTAAAGTATTTATAAATTCAAATTATATTTTGGATTATTTTTAAAATTTAATTAGTTTATTTTAATTTAAAACAATCTAATTATTATTTTTTTAATGAATTTTATACTTTAATTTAGTATAAAACATTTTATTCTCAAAAGGGCATTTTTTTGAAAAATCATTTTTCATTGCATCTTTTTCGGTTTAATTTTAAATTAAATTCCACCACTTCTATGTTTTGAATTTTGAAAAATGGATTCCATATTTGTAATCAGTGGTTCCAAATTTTGTAAATAGTACCCTTTTATTTTTGGTAAATATAAATAGTATCCTTAGTAATTTTTATTACCATGGTAAATGATAAATCAGTTAATTAAAGTTAATAATAATATGATATGGAATATAAAATGAACCTAACACTTACCTTAATTTTATCAGATAACCCAATTTCATCCATAATCATCCAATATTCTATTATATGGTTTTTTTATTTGGATGTGGTTGTGACCTTTATAATATTTTATGTAAAGAAAAGTAAAAAATGCCACACTCATGTCTTTAATAACTATATTAATTTTAACACGGGGATAACTAGAATACATGCCCAGTTATAGATATTATTTTGAAATATAAAATATTTATCTTCATCATGGTAATTTATTTTTAATTTTTAGTGAATAAATAATTACCTTAGATTCTTACACAACGTTGATGCAATAATTATTCAATTAATGGAAAAATTAAATAAATGATATTAAAAATATTAAATGTAGTATAATGTGAAGTAATTAATGTGAAAAAAATTTATAGATAAAAATTAAATATTATAGAGTTTTGGATGCATTTTATTTAAATTCATATATTTTCTTGATGTTATTAAAGTCAAAGTAAATGAATAGTTCTAAAATTGACATTAATGATATTTTATAACAAATAATATTTTATTAAATGATTTATAATTCATAAAAATATTATTTTCATACAAATGAATTTTATATGGTTAATTAAATAATACATGATCCATTTATGGGTATTTTTTCATTTTATAGTAACATCATTAACCCTTAAAGGTTAAAAAACTTTAATATTATGGTAATTGTCAAAAGAGTCAATAAAGGGTTAAAACCAAAATATAAGTGTAAAAATGTGATATAAACTTATAAAAGAATTATTGGATAATATTATTTCTACTCATACTAATATTATCTTAAAATATTATCAATTTGGAGCCATTTTGACTTCAAAATTAATTTATATTAAATTAATATTTTAATAAATTTCAAGGGTGCCCCTCCCCTCTCTTATAAAAGAGAACCATATATTCTCATTTATTCACAATTAAAAACCCATTTTTTTGGAAAATATCTACAAAAATACCTTCATATAATCCCTTCCCATGTTCTATATGACTTATTTTGGGAAGAATACAAATCTTATAGGTCTTAAGGTATTAAGTAAAGAAGACTTTCCAAAGAAGATGTATAGTTTTTAACCGCATGTTTTAGTTTTATTTCTTCTTCCACTTCCTTAAAATATTATTCAACCATGATAAAATAATAACAAAATTATTATATATATATTGATATGTTATTATTTAATTAAATAACCTATATCCATGTCCAACATCCTTCAATTGGGAAAGGCATTTATCATTCACACGTACGGTGAACTACCGCCCCATGGACCGATGTAATTAGTTTTCCATCACCACCTATCATGGATGGTTATAATGATGGGATTAATGTTTATATATGATATTAATGAAATATTTATCATGTTTAAAAGATAATACATGATTTAATTTATTATCTTTCCATTCACTAAAAAATGATAACGCCGTCCGTGAATACGTGTGAACTACCACCTTCATGAAGTGATGCAATTCATTTTTTATCACCACATAACATGGATGGTATATATAAGTATATTTATAAATGTAATATTATATTATGATAATTATATAAGGATAAAATAATACTCAAATTCTTTCCATAATGATCATTGAAAAATGGAAATGTTACTCATGCGTACGTACAACCTACCATCTCTATGATTGTGACATAGTTTATTTTTCATAACTATATTTAATGATTGGATTTAAAAGTATAATTGATGTATAAAATGATAATTATTTCATTATTATTATTATGGAGAGTATATAATAATTATCTCTTTAACCATACTCAACTTACCAAAGCCATTTTGGACTTATGAAATGAATATCGTCAAAACATCAAACATGAATTTAATTGATTAGATAATTAAAAACAACAAGGTAAGAGATAAAATAAAAGGAATAATAAACATAAAAAAGGTTCTTAATCAAGTAAATAATTAACATAATTTTATTATTCAGGATGATAAAGAATAAACATAATGAGTTGGAATCAAGGAAATGGACTTTCTTTTAAAAAATATTCTTTTAAAGTTTCCCTTAAAACTCTATTTTTACTATATATCCATATTTTAAAAAAAAATTATGGATGAATCTATATGGAAATAAGTGAATTATAAAGGAAAATTTATGTTTCTTTTGAAATTCTTTCAAAAGTTTTCAAAAGGAATATTTTTACGGAATGTTTTAACGTTCTTTAAAAAAAGACAAAAGGAATGTTCTATTTTAACGTATACAACAACAATGAACTTTACTACCACCTCAACCATTATTTGATTTTTGGATTACTTTATAATATTATATATTTTATTAAAAGAAAAAACCTCATTCCCTATGTTATGGTTATTTTCAAAAAGAGTTTTAAAATGAAATAGACATATGAATATCTGAAGATGCTTTCTTATGGGTGCAAAGATTATTTTCAAATCTGAAAGATTTTATATGTTATGATTATGTTATTATTATTGGGAATTTTTATGAGTATGGGTGGTTCCCTTATAAATTATAGGTAAGTGATTTTGTTATAGATCTACAATTAATTGGGTAAAGGGATAAAGTTAACTGATTATATTTCTTCTAATAGATTATGAGAATGTACTACGATGGTTATTCCAAGTATAACTGTGATGGTTATTTCAAGTGTAAATATGATGTTTACTCCATGTATAGTTGTGATGGTTATTCCATGTGTAACCATGAGGGTTACTCCATATATAATAGTGATATAAAAATGATGCCCCAAGTTTTTTACATGTTTTATCTATGCTTGTTATGGGTTTTAAAAGTCTCCTTTGAGAAAAAAGTTTCTGTTTTTCATGTGGAAATGAGTTATTTCATAATCTCAAAGAATAATTTGATAAAGGTAAGTATTTTATGAGTTTTCATGTTTTTCACTAGACTAATGGATTTCTTTCTTTTTTTATGTCCCTTACTGAGCTTTTTGTGCTCATCCCACATTTTAAAATGTTTTTCACAGGATGAGTAGGGATGAGGATATGGTCAAGATGAAAATTGTGAATATGTTTAATGAAAAGAAAACATGTTTCATTTTAAAATTTTTGTTTGTTTAAAATAAATTGATACTAAATAGAAGTTTCCAATTTGTAATATATGGGTTTTTATATAAGATTTATGACCTAGCTCTCTAAAACTCTAAACCTAAAAGATATTTGGGAATGTAAGAAAGTAAATTATAGTTAAATTCACTAGAATATGTAATGTTTAAGGCTGGGTCAATACAGTTGTTATTATAGTAAATTTTAGTAAAATTTTGAGATTAAGATGTTTTCATGTGAGTTTTTCTTAATAATTATAGATACCATCATAGATTTACAAGTTTAAGGTTGATTATAACTTCAAAGTTATAGACATCCCTTTTTATGATTTTAAGTGATGGATTTTGAGGTGATTAAAGATATTTTTAGATATTGGACTTAGAAGGGTAATAGAATTTGGTATAAAGGATTTGAATGTTAAAGTATGATTAAATTTCTAAGGGTATTTTCTTTACAAGGGCCATTTTCATTTTAACATGAAATAATTCATTTAATGTTTCAATATAGTTCCTTTATATAGATTAAGTCTTTTTATCAAGATGGAAGGAAAATGATATTTCAAAACATTCTTATCCCTTTTAGATGATTTTATTATCACTATTATTTCAAAAATCATGTTCAAATGATTTTGATAGCTTCTTGGGTATTCAAATTACCTATAAGAAAATTTTTAATCTATCTAATACCTTTTCATTTCTCTAAAATTTATATGGACCATGATTTGTCTTTTATTTTATTTCAAAATATCAATTTATCCATCTCATTTGGTAAGGGAAGTATAGTGGACCAGAATTCACATACATAGATATTACATGATTTTAGATGTATATTCAGTACATTACAAAAATACATGCCTGAGGACCATAATAATTTAGTGTATTTGGAAACTTGGAACACATTTTTCTAATTTGGTGACAGATATTCAATATATCCCATAAATATATTACCCTTTAGTATCCCTAACTAAACCCTTTCTTTATAATATGGGGAAAAGAAAACATAAGAAAAAGGGTGATCTTAGATACCTAGTAAGGGTAAACAGGGGATACATGTAAACATAATCATGCACATAAGGGTATGAGAACATGATTATGACAATTAAAGATCATACCCTATATATCAAAGATCATAAACATGAGTCATCATATAGAGATTGATAGTTCATAAAACATGAATCATAAGGAAATAAATAACATGAGCCATGGAATCATAACATAAGAATAAAACATGGAACTATGATAGACACATAAGCACATAATAATGATTTCCATAATAGTAAATTCATTTCTTATAATTCCATATTAGTAGTATGAGTTCACTTCCCATACCATCTTGGTAGTCATGGTTCACTCCCATAACCATCTTGGTAGTCATGGTTCACTTCCATAACCATCTTGGCAGACAAGGTCCTTCATGTATATCTCATATGTAATGCCCTAACCCCAGTTACCCAGAGTCGATGCATTATTACAAAACATTAACATGATCACAAAAGATCAAGTCTCGAAAGACCGATTAGTTTAGTAGCCTTGGAATCACTGGATAATTTCATGAGTCTTACATTACATCATAAAATGAAAACAACAACAACATAGTATCCATAGTCCACACTCATATCCCCTCATACTATCCCTGCAGGTCATTCATAAATTACTTCTTCACATCCTGGTAAAAATAAAACATAGAAAGGGGTGAGCTCAGATGCCCAGTAAGGATAACAATATAGCGGAAACTTTCATAAATAAGCATAAACATTTAAGGCAATGTATAACTAAAACAAAAGCCTTTTAAACTTTAACTTCAGCATAATATGGAAGAAATAAAATAATGCCATTTACTTATTCATATGGATATTCTAATAGTCGAATAATCACATGCAATATCAATAACCACTTTCATAATGATGGAATGCATACTTCCAGACTATTATAACCACATAGTCAAGGCCTTGTGCCAAGACTACAAATAAATTTTTTTCAAGGCCTTGTGCCAAGACACTAGTTTGTCTCATGAGACCTACTGATGCATCTAGGAGCTATAGCGGGCTCCACCCGTCACTTATTAAGTCCAATGCATTCCTCATATGAATAGGTTTAAATATAACATAAACATTCATATTAAAACTAGAATACAAAATGTCAATACTTTCTCCATAAACCATGAATGGTATAAAAATAACACATCCACAGTCAAACATATCACAATACCTTCAATATAATATGATATTTTTGTATCATAATAAATTAACTTCAAATAATCTTAAAATCCATCAAAGGTTGTTGACATAGATGAAATCAAAACTATATGAGAAAGTCACATAATTATAAAATAAAACATCTACTTTGAAAATATTACAGTAAGCTTGTAGGGGAAGTTTCAATGATTTATAATGGTGTAAAATAGCCGCACACGCTGTATAAGTTAAAAAGACATTCTAACCTTAATTCTGTTGAAAAGGTTAAAAAGGACCTTGTTTGGAAAACGACGGAAAGATTCCTTTATAAACTTCTTATAAAAATTCAAAAAAGGGTATAAATTAATTTAACCCATAGTCTATAAAATAATAAGAATTATTTGAAATACATTTTTAAGAAACATGTATGTGGATGATAAAGAGGTCCCAGTAGATACATACGTAAAAACAACCTCAGATAATAAAGAGATTGTAAAATTAACCCTTACCTTGTACTTTTCCTTGGTAGAGGGTAGGTTAAACTTCTGTATAATGGTAAAATAAATTTTTATTAAATTATACAAGAATCATATACATTAATATGATATCATATATGATCTTTTAACATTGCTTTGTTAATAATATCTTAGTATTATCGTCGTTTCAGGTGTTAACTTACTCGTTTTATTTTATATGTTTTGTTACATAAGCCATGTTTGTTATGGATAGGTTGTATCTTATTCATATACAGAATAATATCAACTCCTTAAACATTATTTTTAATCATCAAATGATAATTATACTTGAATGGATACGATGGGGAATGAATCTCATCGCGTTCGTGGAGACGGTAGTCCGTACTTACGCACGAGCGACAATATCATTGTTTTGATAATAAAATAATATATAATTGGATGGTATATCATATATACAGAATAATTATAATGTTATATTTATTATTTACTTCAATTACACATCATTATCATACCCATCCAAATAATAATGTTTTGAATAACAATTACACCACGACGTGGAGACGGTAAGCCGTACATACGCATGTATGGTGACATGTCATTAAAAGGATGGATAAAATACTGAATATGGTTGTAACATATTTATAATAACATCACAATATATAGAATATACTGGAGTTATTATTTTAGAATGGAAATAACAAAGAAAGAAGAAGTGTAAGAAGAAAGGAACTTGAAAGTGGGTGGTGAAAACATTACATCTTTTTCGAGTTCTTCCTTTTGATTTGATCAAAATGGATCCTTAAGTTGGATTTATGACTAAAGTAATGACTCTAGGATGAAGGGAGGACTGTTTATAGGGTATTTGGGTAGATTTTGGCTGAACAAAAAGGCTTTTAAGGTATGTATTTGAGAGAAGGGGGAGTGCCCTTTTATAAGAGGGGTGAGGGGCACCTTTGGAAAAGCAAGAAATATTATTTTATAATAAATTCATATTCGGTTTATAATGGCTCCAAAGTGGATTATTTAAATTTTAAGGTTAGTATAGGTCTAAAAACACTCAACCAATAGGTTTTAGACAGGTTTGGGACACTATATCAACCTTATCTTTTAGTTTTAACTCTTAGTTAATTAGTTTGACATTTACCATGTCTCTTTATATTTTTATATTATATAGTTAATAAACTTACTATATACCTCCAAGAGACCCAAAAGTGGTCCATTAATGATAAAAATATAATTATATAAGTCATTTGGCCAAGAATTATATTTTTAGGAATAGAATATCAATTAATAATATAATATTTGTTTTAAAAACTCTTTTATGTCAATTTTGACATTATTTGGTATTTTATTTTTTTCTAAATTCATAACAGCATTATTACTTCAAAAAAAATTAATCTAACCAACCCTAATATGTCATATTAACCTAGAAAATTAGTTTAATTCATAAAAAGTCTCAAATTACATTTATTTGGATATTTATAATATCAATTATTTTAATATTTCATTAATTAGGTAATTACTACATCACCATTGTGTCATAAATAAATTAGATTATTTAATGTCTAAAAATTATAAATAAAATACCATTATGTAGGAAATATTTTTATCTTTCTAATTAATATTTATAATATAATTTATCTTATGTATAACCCTATATTAAAAATGTTTTAGTTATTAAACTTTGATTTTAACTCTTTTAACTCTTCTTTGAATTAAATAATAATAAATGTCCTAATCTAATCCAAGTGGACCAAAGAGGTTCATATTTTATTCCTAAGTCTGTTTTTGGTCAAATTATACTCATCCAATATAATTAGGACATGTGTTAGGGTAATAATAATATCATTTTACCCTTAATTACCCTATTTAATTTTAACCGTGGTAAATAAAAGTAAAAAGTTACTATTCACCAAAAATTAATTTTATCTTATTGAACCATATTTTACTCATTGATATTAACTGTGTCTCTCGGATTTTCGAAATTCCACTCACAGAAGCGGTAAAATTAAGTTTTATGTGAATTTGCAAATTCTCCTAGGAGATGGGTAAAAGACGGTGCCAAGTTCAATAATTTTTTTATATATCTAAAATTATTATAAACTGACTCCAATGAATTATATTGAACTTATATAGGTATTATGTATCTATTTTGACCTAAAATAAATTTAAATAAAATAAATAATTATAAAAATTTGGTTTTAAACTATAACTCACTATTTTTCACTATTCATCAAAAATTGAAAGTTTTTAGAAAAATACCAAAAAATCACCCTAGGATAATTTCGATATTCCGAATCCAAAAATGAAGTCCATTTTGAAAGTTAAAATTTATAAAATTTTAAAAAGTGGGTATTACTATTCATAACGACTACTTTGATTGGTTGTGGTGTGTGTTAGAACTCGAAGTTGCGTACAACACACGCTACTGTATTATTCAAAGGGAAGCGTACCGTGGAAGCTTGGGGTGTTACATCATGAGATATAAATATTTACCCAATGAATTAGAGGGATATATAGGTCCCACCCATATCATAATGAAATCATTATTACATGTTCCATAAAAATGTAAATCATTCATCATAGTATAACCCAATAAATAAAATGGGTTTCTTAAACATCATTCCATAATAACATAATCCATGTAAAACAAATGGATTTCATAAATATAATTCAATCATAAAAATAATCAAACCATAGGAATAATATATATAGTATAATTGAAACATTTCATTATTAAATAATTTCATCTTATATGGAAAATAATTTTGACAAAACACTTGAAATTAATTATTGAAGAAAATATCCTTTCTTCTTTAAAAATGTTTTCTTTTTTTAAAATGACACACAATTTTAAAAGAAAATAATTTATTTGGAAATAAAATTAAAATATTTTAAAGGAAGCTTCATGTAAATAAGGTTTTATGAAAGTGTAAAAATTTGTTCATTCCGTATAAGTTAAAGGAAAACATTCTTCTCATACTTTTGTCAGAAAGTCAAAAAGTACCTCGTATCAAAAATGAAAAAATATTCCTTTCATACAATTTCAAAAAAATTCACAAATAGTTAAAATTGAAATTAAAAAATAGTAGAATAATATGAATAATATTTTATAATACATATTTATAAAACCTGGACATGGATGATAAATATACCCCAGTAAATACTTACGTATAAACAATCTCAGATAAAAATGAGACTGTGATATTATCCCTTACCTTAGGTCTAATTTCTTCTATACGTGTCCAAAACTCCCATATGGTGGTTTAAAAACATATTATTAACTTTTAAAAGAATCATAATAATATTTATTATATCATACACAATTCATTTATGACTATATATTACCTGTTCATTTAACAATTTCATGTTAAAGCAACGTTTTGGGTAATAATAACTCTGTTTATCATACACGTTTTGACTTGTTATTCTTGATATTATTACTTATATTATGATATAATTACTTATATAATGTAAAAGATGATTTATATATCATATATATTTAGTATATAAATATATATAATAGATAGATATATGAAATGGAATACACCGTTTATGGAGACGGTAGGCTATACGTACGCATGAACGCTGTTTCCGTTTTCTTATCGTATTGAATAGAAGCAAGTAAATGATATATATATAATTAAAGTAGAATTATTATGTCATATATTACATTCTTATTTATTATATATACAATATAATCATTCTTGAATGGTTAACGCGGAGAATGAAACTCATCACGTCGTGGAGACGGTAAGTCGTACGTATGTACGAGCGGCGATATCATTCCCTTAATGGTTAAATGGTATGGAATTGGATGGTATATTAATTATAAAGAATAATTATCATGTCATATTAATTATTTAAATCCTTTATATTCATCTTTATATTCATCAAAATAATGTATAAATGAAAAACAGTTGACACCACGATGTGGAGATGGTAAACCATACGCACGCGAGCATTGTGATATTGTTTTTAATAGGATGGATATGGTTGTAACATAATCATAAAAAAATATCAGAATATTTTAGATTCTATATTTATTACTTTATTATGAAAAAAACTTAGGAAAATGAAGTAGAAGAAGAAAAGAACTTTGAAAGAGTTGGTAAAACAATTACCTCATCTTTGAGTGTATCCTTTTTATTTGCACAAAAGGACTCCTTAGGTTGGCCTTATTACCAAAGTATGGCCTCTAGGATGAAGTGAGGGAAGTTGTGAGGATAAATGGGTAGGGTTTGGCAGAGCCAAAAGGCTTTATAGATGTGAATAAAAGAGGAGTGATGCCCTTTTGTAAGAGGGGGAGGAGCACTTTAGGAAACTCCAAAACTATTAATTTATTATAAATTGATTTTTGATTTAAAATAGCTCCAAAGTGAGTTATTTAGAATTTTATATGATTATGGGTCTAAATAACTTCAAAAAATTAATTTTATACATGTTTAGGTCACAAAATTAACCACATTTTTTTGGATTTAACCCTTAGTTAAACAATTTAACTCTTACCACGATAACTTGTCTTTTTTACACTATAGGGTTAATATAGTTAATATAAAATTAAAAAAGAACTTAAATTGGATAATTTATTAAATTTTTAACACTATAATAGTTATTTTTCTGAAATATATATTTTTATGAATTTTTTATCATTTAATAAAATATTATTTATTTTAAAATCTCATTTATGTCAATTTTGACACTATTTATTACTTGACTTTTTATAAAATAAAAAAAACTTGATTACTTCAAAAAAACTACATTTACTCATCCCTAACATGTCATAGTAATCTAATAAATTCTTTAATGGCATAAAATATCTAAAATTATATTTATTTTAATATTATTAATATCATTTATTCGATTTTTTCTTTAATAAATCTATTACTACATCATCATTGTGTCACAATTAAATTTAATTATTTAATGTCCAAAAATTATAAATAAATTATCATGATGTATGTAAACATTTTATATTTATAATTAATACTTATAGTTGATCATATCAATTATATGACCTCTAATTAAAAATGATATAGTTATTAAAATTTGAATATGACAATTTCAACTCTTCTTTAAATAAAATATAATAAAGGTCCTAATCTAACACAATTGGATTAAAAAGGATCAAATTTTCTACCTAATATTGATTTATATTGAAAAAAACTTATGAAATGAAATTAGGACAAGTTTTAGGGTAATTTTATATTATTATAATATTATTTTACATCTAATCACCCTATTTATTTTTAACCGTGGTAAATAAAATTCAAAAGTTACTATTCACCAAAAAATATTTTGATCCTATTAGACCAAAATTTTCATATTGATTACAACCATGTATGTATATTTTGCAAAATTTAATTCACAAAAGTGGTAAAATTACATTTATTGCTAATCCTGCAAATGTGGCTAGAAGGTGGGTAAAAGAGACGCTCAAAAGTTCAATATTTTTTAATATCTAATTATATTATAAGAATGATTTCAATGACCTAAATTGAATTAATACATTTATTATTTATCTATTTGTACTTTAAAATCAATTTAAATTAAAATAATTATTTAAATGTAAAAGTTGTTTTTTAACAACATTGTAGTATTTTTTACTATTCATCAAAATTGAAACTTTTCAGAAAAATACAAAAAATTCACCCTAAGTTAATTTTTCTCATTCAAAAATAATGTGTATATTATCAAAATAAATTTATATGAGTTTATAAATTTAATTTTATTATTTTTTATATAAGGACATGTAAATCAATTCATTTGGGAAAATTGTAGTTTTAAACATATAAAGACTTTACCAAAAAATATTTTTTTCATTATCAAAACCATTATAAATAATATTTTAAAAGTAGTTATTACTATTAATATTACAAGTTTAAGGGCTAGGTTATAGATATATTATTTAAATAATTATAATAAGAAAGTGTTGTTTTGCAAAAACTCGGTGTTGTGTGTAACGCAAGCCAAGTCAATGTTGCGTGTAGTGAAAGCTTCCCTTGGTGTTGCGTATAACATAATACAAACTTAGTGATATTATATAATAAAAAAATCTATATTTAGAATTGTTTGAAGTGAAAATATCACAATATTAAATTAATTAAAAAAAAAATAAATTCACAAAATCTCTGGGTGTTACATTCTACCCCCTTAAAATGAATTTCACCCATGAAATTCATTTGAGTTATCAAAGGTTTAATACTTGAATGTTTCTTTCATAGAAACCCACATCGTAAAAATGAATACTAAAACTTCCCTTAAAAATGGAAAGTTGGAACCACAATGGTTACTCAAAGTAACATATAACTAGGTTTCCACATAGGAGAACATAAGTTGGGAGTAAAAATTGGACATAGAGGAAAAATATAAATATTTATAGGGAGTGATTGAGATCATCAATCACAAATAAATGAATGATCAGAGAAAAGTTTAGGGCATAAACATCATAAATATGTGATGATTTAAAATTCAATCAGTTCAACAAAAATTAAAGTATTAGGAAAACACATTTTCTTTTTTGATCATTATCCTATCATTGAGTAATTATTTTATTGACCAAGAATACAACACAATTTTTATTCTTTGGTTGTGCTTTTATCTATTTACAATTCATCCATTAATTCAAGAAACAGATGTCTAGAAATTAACTTTGATGCCTGAAGCACTAAAATACACTTTTATCAGATATTAAGGCCCATAAAAGAAAGAAAATTATAACTATTTTTCTATAACTATTCTTAAAAATCAACATGGTTAATACATTAATCTCTAAACATAAAAAGTAACACTACCATTTAATCATAAATAATTATTCATAAAAAATAATTATACATAAACCAGGACATTGTGTATGCCAGTGGTAGGTGTGAAACCCTTATCATCCTTCAGTCATGGGTTCAAGACCTGTGACCTTTCTAGACTTGATTAGTTGTCACCCGAAATACATTATTCCCTTTTCTAAAACCACACTAATATAATTTACAAAATAAATACGATGGACATCCTTTAAATAAGGTTAATCACTAAATAACCTTTTATCTAAGGTTTTTAATACAAACTCAATACATAAATACCTCCTCTGAAGTTTAACTTAAATTTTTAATGGATGGTTAACCTTATAACCCTTACAAAAGATGGAAATCCAAATCTTTAGAAATAAAATCATGAAATCAACTTAACATTTATCCCACATATATCACAAAGTACCACTTGTTTTTTACACTCCAAACATGTGAATACCCTTACCGTATATCCCTTGAAACATGGTAATAACCTTAATTACCATAAATTATTTTATAAAACTTTAATTCTTCCTTATTCCAAAGTATACTAGATATATTCCTCAAATGAAAAAAAAATCCTGTAAAATTCATCAATGATAGCATAACCCACCTATTAACAAGTCCTTACTTAGTTCCATAGTAATCAGTACCGTACAATTTACTTATTCATAATAGCATTATCTTAACATAAAGAACATATTAAGGGTTACCTTACCTTAGTCAAAATATCACCTTTCCATTAAATCACTCCACCAATCCATTAGGAACATTCAACATAAACTTGTAAATACTGAGCAAAAAACATAAGTAGAACAACCCTTGTATATTTAATTATTCATATAACTTAATTTTTGAATCCAAATACATATAAAATTTGATTATTCCACTTCATCCTAATGCCATTGATAAGGATACCTCATACTATTACACAATACCTCTTTCCTTTTACATTTAATCCTTATTATCATCCCCATCAATAATGTAACCATTAGTCGAACCACCTTGATAATCCTCTTTAGGATCTTTCCACTTAGGAAATTGAGTTCCATAATGAAAATTTATTCCACATTTAAAACATTTAACCTTAAATGATGTCTTAGGGAGGCCAATATTCTCATCTATTCCATTAACAAAACTCTTCATTTTTCCCTTGCAGTCATTTGCTTTGTGTAATGCCCTGACCCTAGAAGCCCCGAGCCAATGCATTATTTTAATACATTCACATGATTACAAGGAATCAAATCCCGAATGACCAATTATTTTAGTAGTCTTGGAAAATAGATTACATTTATCAACCTTACATTAAAATTCAAAACATAAACTATAACATAGATAAATCTTTGATAATTCTATTATTCTCCTAGATTAACCCTAAATATCAATCATAAAACACTTATTAGAATCCTGGAAAAATAAAAAATAATAAAGGGGTGAGCTTAGATGCTTAGTAAGGGTAAAAAATATAGCAAAAGCTATCATAAATAAGCATAATATTTTAAGGAAAGGTATAAAATTGAAATAAAAGCCCTTTAAACACAATCCTCATCATAATATGGAAAGAATAAATTAAATAATTCAATTTAAACATCTACATGGTTATTTTACTAGTCGAATAATCACATGTAATATCAATAACTAATCTCATAATGAAGGAATGAATAATGCTAGACATTTGAAACATAATATCAAGGCCTCAGCTAAGACATTTGAAAATAAATGGTTAAGGACTCAGCCAAATCCATATCTAAAAATAAATGGCCAAGTCCTTGACCAAGTCCATATCTAGTTTGTCTCATGAGACCTACTGATGAATCGAGGGGCTATAGCAGGCCCCAACCATCACTTAATAAGTCCAATGCATTCCTCTTATGAAAGAGGCAAAACATAACATAAAAATTCATATTAAAACTAGCGTACGAAATATTAATACTTTAACCATAAATCATGAATGGTATCAAAATAGCAGATCCATATTCAAATATATCATAAACCCTTAAATACAATATATAATATTTTATCATAATAAATCAACCTCAATTAAGCATAAAATCTAAAAAAGGACGTTGATATAGATGAAAATAATCTAATAAAATCATTAAAACCATTTGAGAGAAATATCCCTTTTTTTATTTGAAATAATTTATTCAAAATACATGCACTTATAAAAGAAATTTTAAAAAATATTTTTGAATCAAAGTGTCCCATACCACTTTGAAACTTTTTAAAGGATTTAACATTTTGAAACATTCATGTCCATATAAATAAATCCTTAAAACCATTTTGAAAACATGGAAATTAATGAGAAATATTTAGAAGAATAAATATTTAAAACATTTAAAATTATTTTTAGTTAAATATACCCTTATATAAAAATTTAAAACTATTCCTTTTGAAAATATTTTTAAGAAACATGGACATGGATGATAAATATGTCCTAGTAAATACTTACGCTTAAACAATCTCAGAAAATAATGCAATTGCGAAATAAACCCTTACCTTGTACTTTACTTTAGTCAAGGGTGCGTTAACCTCCTGTATAATAGTTAAATAATGTTATTAAATTATAAAATGAACATATCCATATTTATGATATCATATATTATCCTCTTATATCATTTTGTTAATAATATTTTAGTATTACCATTGTTTCATGTGTTAACTGCTTCGTTTTCCCATTCATATTTTGTCGTGTAAGTCATGTTTGTTATGCATAGGATGTATTTTATTCATATTAATAATGAAATTAAGTTCATAATTATTATTTTTACTCATAATATAAATTTTATAATCATTATTTAATGGTTAACTTGGAGAATGAATCACATCACGTCGTGGAGACGGTAGGTCGTACGTACGCACAAGTGACAATATCATTCACTTGATGGTTAAATGGTATGAAATTGGATGGTATATTAACTATAAATAATAATTATAATGATATATTTATTATTTAAATACATTATAATTATCATTATACCCATCAAAATAAATTATAAATGAAAAATAGTTTTCACCACGGCGTAGAGACGGTAAGCCATACATACACACGTATAATGATATTGTTTTTCGTAGGATGGGTAAATGGAAGAATATGGTTGTACAATGATCATAATAACATATAAAAATGTATATTATACTGTATATATTAATTTAGTATGGAAAAAACATAGTAATAGGAAGTATAAGAAGAAAATAAATTGGATTGAATTGGTAAAACAATTACCTCTTCTTCGAGTGTCTTCTTTTGATTTGAACAAAAGGACTCCTTAGGTTGGATTTAAGCCCAAATTGTAGCCTCTAGTATTAATTTAGAGAATTTGTGAGGATAAGTTGGTAGGTTTTTTCTGAGTAAAAAGGATTTAGAGGTGTGAATTAAAGATAAGAAGAAGTGCACTTTTATAAGATAAGTGAGGGGCACTTTTGGAAGATCTTAAAATATTAATTTATTATAAATTTATTTTCGGTTTCAAATAGATAAAAAGTAATTTATTTAGAGCATAATATTATTATGGTTATAAATATCCTCAAACAATGAATTTTAGACAAGTTTAGGTCACAAAATTAACCTTATCTTTTAGTTTAACCCTTAGTTAAACAGTTTAACTCTTAATGTGTCTTCTTGTATTTTTACACTATAGGGTTAATATAGTTACTATAAAATGACAAAATAACCCCAATTATATCATTTATGAAAAATTTGGCATTATAAAAGTTATTTTGACTAAATTTATGTTTTATTACTTTTATATCATTTAATAAAATAGTATTTATTTTAAAATATCATTTATATCAATTTTGATACTATTCAATATTTTCATTTTTAAAAATATTAAAACAACATGATAAATTCTAAAAAATAATTCAAATATGTTAATAACATGTCTAAGTTATTTATAAAATTAGTGTATGTCATTAATTAGGTTTTATTATATTTATATTAATATTTTTAATATCATTTATTTTATATTTCTATTAATAAAATAATTTCTGCATCACTATTGTGACATCATTAATGGTAATTATTTAATATCTAAAAAATATAATTAAATTTCTATTATGTATATACTTATTTTATATTTCTATAGACTATTTATAATCTATGTTATCTCCTGGATATATCTATATTAAAATTATTATACTTATAAGAAATGAGAGTGTGAAATTTTGTCACATTCATTAATTATAATAATATTCATGTCATATTTATGGAAAATGATCCATTAAATGACTTAATTTAGAAAAAATAGGTGATAAAAGTAGAATTTAGTTATCAAATAGGATTTTTACAGGTATTGGGATAATTTTGTAATATTATTTTTACCTTTAATTACTCGATTTACCCTTAACCATGACAATATTTTTTTTTACTAAAGTTACTATTCATAATACCCAATAATAAAAGGAACATAATTACATAATTTAGACCCAATTATTACAAACATGAAATCAATTTTTAAAAATTTAAAACATATAAGTTTCAGAAATTAATTTAAAATAAATCCCATTTTCAGAATGAAAAATGGGTTTTTAAAAATTAAAACATTGCAAAAGATTGACATGTTTTTACATCTGAATTCGATGTAAAATTAATGAAAATTACCTATATTATATTAAATTATAAAAATATATTCTATTTATACTTTAAAACCATTCAATAATATAATTTAAGCACATGAATTATTTTGATAAAAAAAGTTGTTTTCAATTAAAATTTAGTATATTTTTACTATTCATCAAAAATTCAAATGTATCAAAAAAATATAAAAAATTAATCCAAAGTAAATTTTGATATTATGATTTCAAATAATAAGTTTATTTTTTAAATTAAATATATAAAAGTGTAAAATATTATATTTAAAATGACTTCTCCATTAAAAGGCGATAAAACTACATTTTTTAAGAATACCTCTTTTATCTGAAAAATTGATTTTTTCTTATATCATGTCTAGAAAATGAATAATATGAATGCTAAAATTTTATGGAATATATAAAATTTAAAAATGTGATTAATATTATTCATAACCTCTAATTTAATGGCTAGGTAATATATTATATTAAATAATAATATTTTATTAATATATTATTGTTTGGTAAAACTGGGCCTTGCGTGTAACGCAAGCCAAATCCTTTTTGTGTGTAGCGTAACATTAACTGGGTGTTGCGTAAAAATAAAGCAAGCAAAAAAATTAAATTTATTTAGAAATTAAAATATTACAAAGACTCGGGGTGTTACACTTTGTGTCCTTCTTTTCCATAGTCAAAACATCTTCCTGTTCCTCTAAGACATTCACTTAGGTGATTCTTTCCACCTTATTGACAAAAAGAAAATTGAATATTCTTTCCTCTATAGTCTCCATTACCTGAGCTCTCAGTAAAATCCTTTATCTTCCTTGGTGATTCTGAGAGCTGGTTAAGTTACACATTATTAATCATATTCCTTGAAAACTATTTAGGTATGATCACAACATCTTTCAATCTAGTAATCATCCCACTTGACTGCTCACTAGAAAATCATCCATCACATTCAAAATTAATCCAGTTCCTTCTGGTTCCCACCATTGACTAAAACCATAAGCTTAGTGTGAGCATTACTTAACATAGAAGAAAACCACATAGTCATGACAATATTTACTTATCGTACTTCTAAATCATGAAAAATTCCTTAATATACAACACTCTAGGTTCATCCTAGTTTATTAATAGAAAACTTATATCTAGATCCTTCATGATGGTTCGTGAAGAGTTTGTGAATTTCCAAAGAATATCCCTCGGGAGTGTCAAACCATGTGTAGAGAAAGGTCCATTATCTTGTACCAAATTACCCTGAGTCAGTCTTAAAACATCTTATCAGAGTTGTTACCTATATGTACATCTATTCTAGAGCCACATACACTTGTAGTATCTAGATGAGGATGTATTTCTGGGAAACCACTCACTATACCCTTTACCAAAATTCTAGGACATTTTCCTAAATGTTGACTCATCCTTATACTTATCCTTAGAGAAATCCCTAGACATATCCTTAGAAATATACCTAGGAATCTCACTAAAGTTTTCTCATATGAGTTTCCAAAGGTTGACTAAACCTTTCCCCTGATACCAACTATAGTGACCCAGGCTTCACATATATGGATATTAACTCATTTTAGATGTATATTTAGTACATTATAAAAATATATGACCGAGGACCATAATATTTTAGTGTCTTTGGAAACTTAAAATACATTATTCTAATTTTGTGAAAGATATTTAGCATCTCCCATAAATATCTTACCCTTTAGTACCCCTAACTAAACCCTTTATTTATAACTTGGGGAAAGGAAAATATAATAAAAAGGGTGAGCTCAGATGATTAGTAAGGGTAAAAAAGGGATACATGTAAAAATAATTACGAGTATAAGGATATGAGAAAATTATTTTGAAAATAGAAGATCATACCCTACATATCAAATATCATAAACATGAATCATGGCATAAAGATTGACAGTTCATAAAACACGAATCATAAGGAAATAAATAACATGATCCATGGAAGCATAACATAGGAATAAACCATGGAACTATGGAAGATACATAATAACATAATAATCATTTCCATAGCAGTCAATGAATTTTTGCCAAGGCCATTTTTGTAGTATGTGTTTACTTCCCATACCATCTTGGTATTCATGGTTCACTCTCATAACCATCTTGATAGTCATGGTTCACTTCCATATCCATCTTGGCGGACAAGTTCCTTCATGCATATCTCATGAGATATAAATCTTTACCAAATGCATTGGAGGGAGATATAGGTCTCACCCATCACATAATGAAATCATTCTTACATGTTCCATAAAAACATAAATCATTCATCATATCATAACCCAAGAAATAAAATGGGTTTCTTAAACATCATTCCATCATAACACAATCCATGTAAAACAAATGGATTTCATAAATATAATTCCATCATAAATGTAATAAAACCATAGGAATAACAAGGATATTATAGTTAAAAAATTTCCTTATTAGATAATTTCATCTTTTATGGAAAATAATTTTGATAAAATACTTGAAATTAAATCTTGATTAAAATATCCTTTCTTATTTTTTTTCTTTTCTAAAGACGCCATACAATTTTAAAAGAAAATAATTTCTTTGAAAATAAACATGAAATATTTTAAAGTAAGATTCATGGAAATAAGGTGTTATTAAATCATAAAAATCCATTCATTCTGTATAAGTTAAAATAAAACATTCTTCTCATACTTTTGTCGGAAAGTCAAAAAGTACCTCGTATCGAAAACGAGAAAAGATTCATTTCATACCATTTTGAAAAATATTAACCAAAGGATAAATTGGATTTAAAAAATAGTAGAATAATATGAAGAATATTATATAATACATATGTATAAAACATGACATGGATGATAAATATACCACAGTAAATACTTACGTATAAACAATCTTAGATAAAAATGAGATTGCGATATTATCTCTTACCTTAGGTCCGATTTCTTCCGTACGTGTCTGAAACTCCTGTATGGTGGTTTTAAACATATTATTAAATTTTAAAAGAATAATAATAATATTTATTATATAATATATGATTCATTTATTACTTTCTATTACTGGTTCATTTAATAATTCCATGTTAAAGCAACGTTTCGGGTAATAATCGCTTTGTTTATCGTACGTGTTTTGACTTGTTATTCTTGATATTATTACTTATATCATGATTTAATTAATTACAGAATGTAAAAAATGATTATATATCATATATATTCATTATATAAATATATATAATAGATATATATATGAAATGTAATACACCGTTCATGGAGACGGTAGGCCGTACGTACGCATGAACGTTGTTTCCATTTTATTATCGTATTGAATAGAAGCAAGTAAATGAAATATATATATATAGTTATTGTAGAATTATTATGTCATATATTTCATTCTTATTTATTATATAGACTTTATAATCATTATTGAATGGTTAACGTGGAGAATGGATCTTATCGTGTCATAGAGATGGTAAGCCATACGTACACACGAGCAACGATATCATTCCATTATTGGTTAAATGGTATAGAATTAGATGGTATATTAATTATAAATAATAATTATAATTTTTTATTCATTATTTAAATCCTTTATATTTATCTTTATATCCATTGAAATAATGTATAGATGAAAAACAGTTTACACCATGGTGTGAAGATGGTAAGCCGTATGCACGCATGTATGGTGATATTATTTTTCATAGGATGGGTAAAAGGATGGATATGGTTGTCACATAATCATAAAAAAATCTCAGAATATAGTAGATTATGGATTTATTATTTTAGTATGGAAAAAACTTAGTAAAAATAAGTATAATATGAAAAGAAATTTAAAAGTGTTGGCAAAACAATTACCTTGTCTTCAAGTGTCTCCTTTTGATTTGCATAAAAGGAATCCTTAGGTTATAATTATTCCCAAAGTATGGACTCTAGGATAAATTAATAGAAGTTTTTAGGATAAATGGGCTGATTTTGGCCAAGAAAAAAGGCTTTTGAGGTGTGAATAAAATAGGAGAGGTTCCCTTTTATAAGAGGGGGGAGAGACACTTTAGGAAACCCCAAAACTATTAATTTATTATAAATTAATTTTCAATTTAAAATATCTCAAAAGTGAGTTATGTATAATTTTAGATGATTATGGGTAATAATCCCCCCAACCAACAAATTTTATAGATGTTTAGGTCACAACATTAACCTTATATTTTGGCTCTAATCCTTAGTTAAATAATTTAACTCTTACCGTGACAACTTGTCTTTTTACACTATAGGCTTAATATAGTTACTATAAAATTCCAAAAGAATATTAATTGGATCATTTATGAAATATTTAACATTATAATAGTTATTTTTCCAAAATATATATTTTTTATGAATTTTTTATCATTTAATAAAATATTATTTATTTTAAAATCTCATTTATGTCAATTTTGACACTATTTATTACTTGACTTTTTATAAAATTATAACAACTTTATTAATTTAAAAAAACAATATTAAATAATTTATAACATGTCATATTAATCCAATAAATTCTAGTATTGTGTAAAATATCTCAAATGATATTTATTTTAATACTATTAATATCATTTATTTGATTCTTCCATTAATTAATCTATTACTACATCATCATTGTGTCACAATTAAATTTAATTATTTAATGTATAAAAATTATAAATAAATTATCATGATGTAGATAAATATTTTAGATTTCTAATTAATATTTATAGTCAACCATATCACTTATATAACCTCTAATAAAAAATGATATAGTTATTAAAATTTGAATATGACATTTTCAACTCTTCTAAATATAAAATATAATAAAGGTCCTAATCTAACACAAGTGGCTTAAAAGAACCATATTTTTGACATAAGGTTGATTTTGGTTGAAAAAAATTATCCAATGAAATTATGACTAATGTTAGGGTAATTTTATATTATTATAATATTATTTTTACCTTTAATTGCCCTATTTACCATTAACCGTGGTAAATAAAATTCAAAAGTTACTATTCACCAAAAATTATTTTGATCTAATTATACCACATTTTTCATACCGATTACAACCATGTATATCCTTTTTTTGAAATTCAATTCACATAAGCGGTAAAATTACGTTTAATGCTAATCCCGCAAATGTGGCTAGATGGCAGGTAAGAGAGACGTTCAAAAGTTCAATAATTTTTTATATCTAATTCTATTATCAGAATGATTAAAATGAACTAAATTAGATTAATATTTTTATTATTTATCTATTGTGACTTTAAAATTAATTTAAATTAAAATAATTATTTAAATGAAAAAGTCAGTTTTTAACAACATTGCAGTATTTTTCACTATTCATCAAAAATTGAAACTTTTCAAAAAAATACAAAAAATTAACCCTAAGTTAATTTTTTCATTAAAAAAATGTATATTTTATCAAAATAAACTTTTATGAGTGTCTAAAATTAATTTTATTATTTTTTATAGAAGGGCATGAAAAGCAGTTCATTTGAGAAAATAATAGTTTTAAACATATAAAGACTTTACCAAAAATTATATTTTCATTAGAAAAACCATTATAACTAATATTTATTTTTTTATTACTATTAATATTGAAAGTTTAATGTCTAGGTTATAACTATATTATTTAAATAATTATAATAAGAAAGTGTTGTTTCGTAGAAACTCAGTGTTGCGTGTAACACAAGCCAAGTCGGTATTGCATGTAGTGCAAGCTTCCCTTGGTGTTTTGTATAACATAATAAAAACTTAGTGCTATTATAAAATAAAAAAAAATATATATTCAGTTTTGTGTGAAGTGAAAATATCAAAATATTAAATTAATTCAAAAAAAAAAAAATCACAAAATCTCAGGGTGTTACAGGAATTACCATAGAGGACTGGACTATTTCTTTTCTGGAGATATAGACTTCATGTTGAAATAGAAAGGGGATATAAATAACATAAAATATGACCCCGATGTATGAATTTTAGGTATAAATTATTTTCTTATGTTCTAATTATGAAACATGATTAAGTTTATATTGAAAAATCATAAGTAAAAATTTCATATCTTTGGTTTATAGGAATAAAGTATTATGGAATATGAAAAAGAAGTGTGGTTAATGGTTTAAGGATGTATTTACATAGAGAGTTTTCAAAATTATGATATATTGGTATTTTATCAATATTATGAGAATCATGAAACACCTAAGGATTATTCTATATTAGTTTTTTCTTTCAAATTTTGGAAGCATATGTTAGATGAGATCAATTCCTTTAAAAGATGTCATAGTGAAAAGGTGATAATTTTTCAGTGATATTTATTGAATTTTGATAAAATTTTGAGGAATATGTAACCTTTAAGTTTAACATATGAAAAAGGTTATTTGAAAAATAATGTCTTTACTTTTGGTGTACATAAGTTTAAATTTATTGGTAGCCTTTAGGGTTTATATGATCTCTAATTTTGAGGCAATTATGGGTTATTAAAACTTGGGAATACATGTTTTTATCATATTAATAACCATCAGATTGGAAATTGATTTGGTGATTAAGTGATTAATGTTATTTCAAAAGAATATCACTATAATTTTAGGAACCTTATATGATTAAGGTAAATAAAATATTATGGGATTTTATTTGAGGAATAATGGTTGAATTATCTTTTAGAAGAATATAAAATTTTATTATGTATTTATGGTGATTTATGTTATTTATGGAAATTATCAGCATATTTTAGAGATTATATGATTAGGGTATATACATTTTTGGTATGAGACTTTAAGAGTGATTGATGTTATTCAGATATAATTTCTAAATTTATCTTTGAAGAATATGTAATCAATTTTTGGGTTTCAATATTATTCTGAAATATTTTGAAGAATTTTAAGGATAGTTATTTATTGAATAATCTAAGTTTAACTTTGGGTATTACTGTTGAATTTTGAAGATTAAAGTAGTTTTTATTCATTTCAAGTTCTTTTTTCATTTTGGTAATTATATTATCTTATAATAACCATTTTGGTTTTGATTAAAATATAAGAATATGAGGAATATCTTGTTTTTCTCTTATGGATTATGTGATTCGTTAGGATTTGATTTTAATACTTCAAGCATAAAAAAATTCATCTTGGATACTCATCATTTGGAGAAAAAGATAATATTGTGGTGGAAATTGATTAAAGGATGAAATTTTACATGTCAAGTAAGTATATTCCCATATGATATTAGTTTATATAGAAAAATAATTCCTAAACTCTAGGAAAAAATATTGTGAAATAAAAATGTTATCCTATTACCTTAATTTTTGATGAATCGATGGTCCTTTTCACACCTCTTTGGTTTATGGTTTTTTTCTTGTTGAATTTATTGGGATGAATAATCTCTGTCACTCTCTATAATTATTTATAAATTATGATTTTATTACTTTTCTATATTTTCACTTACTGCTAATGTTTTTCTACATGAAAACCTAGTTATGTATTATTCTAGATGGCCTTCATGCTTCCCTTTTCTCTTGAAAGTTTTATTAACTCTTTTTACGATGTGGGATTTCAAAAATGGTATTTTGAAAATTCAAACCCCTAGTTTCTGAGCCTGAGTTAAAATTGAGAGGTCAAAATTTATTAATGGGAGGATGTGATATTTTGATATTTTAAAATAAAGACATTTTGTTCAATAACGTGCATGAAACACAACACTAAGCTTAAACGAATCACAAAATATTATTATTTAAATATGACCCTTATAACCTATCCATTAAATTGGAAGATATGAATATAATTAAATTCATTATGAAATTCATATAAATTTTCTAATCAATAAAAATGTATTGATTAATGATTAGTAAATAAGTAATCATTTTTTAGTAAATTCATTTTATTCTTTAAAAATAATTTTTATTATTTTTTGTGAGAAAATATTATAATTAATTTATGTAACTTTTAAGAATGAATTTTATAAAATAAAATATTTTTTAAATTATAATATAATAATTATGCTATGGTGAAATTTTTAGAATTTTCTGAATAGTTTGATTTTTCAGTGAATAGTAAAAAATACCGATTTTTATTTGAAATTGTATTTTCTTTTAAAGTATTTATAAATTAAAATTATATTTTGGATTAGTTTTAAAATTTAATTAGTTATTTTTATTTAAAATAATCCAATTATATATTTTTAATTTAATTTTATACTTGAATTTAGTATAAAAACATTTCATACTTAAAAAGATTTTTTTTGAAAAGTCGTTTTTCCTTGTGTTTTGCCGATTTAATTTTAAATTAAATTCTGAAAATTTTTTGTTTTGAATTTTTAAAAATTGATTCCATATTTATAATCATTAGTAATAAATTTGGTAAATAAGACTCTTTTATTTTTGGTTAATATGAATAAAATCCTTAGTAATTTTTGTTACCATAATAAAGGGTAAATTAATTAATTAAAGTTAGTAATAATATTATAAGGAATATAAAATGAACCTAAAAATTAAATTAATTTTATTATATGATTCCATTTCATCCATAATTATCCAAGATTAAGTTATATAGCCTTTTTTTATTTGGATGTGATTATGACTTTTATAATATTTTATGTAAAGAAAAGTAAAAAATGTCACTCTTGTTTTTAATTACTATAATAATTTTAACATGGATATAACAAGAGGATATGTTCAGTTATAAATATTATTTTGAAATATAAAATATTTATCTTCATCATGATAATTTATTTTTAATTTTTAGTGAATAAATAATTACCTTAAATGCTTAGACAATATTGACGCAATAATTATTCAATTAATGGAAAAATAAAATAAATGATATTCAAAATATTAAAAGTAGTATAATTTGAAATAATTAATGAGAAACATGAATTTATATATAAAAATAAAATATTATATAGTTTTTATGCATTTTATCTATATTATTTTATAAAGTCAAAGTAAATGAATAACTCTAATATTGATATTAATGATATTTTATAATAAATTATATTTTATTAAATGATTTAAAATTAATAAAAATATTTTATTTGGTAAAATGAATGAGATATGGTTAATAAAATCATACATGGTTCTTTTATGGGTCTTTTTTCATATTATAGTAACATTATTAACCCTTTAAGGGTAGAAAAATTTAATATTATGGTAATTCTCAAAAGGGTTAACGAATGGTTAAAACCAAAAGATAAGGGTAAAAATGTGATCTAAACTTATCAAAAAATTATTGTATGAGATTATTTTGGATCATAATAATCATATATTCTAATATTATCAATTTGGATCTATTTGGATATAAAAATTAATTTATATTAAATTACTATTTTAATAAATTTCAAGATGGCCCCTCCCCAATCTTATAAACTGGTACCACTTCTTCTCATTTATTCATAATTAAAAACCAATATAGTTTATAAATGATCTGATAAAATACCTTCTTATAATCCCTCACCATTTTATAGAGGCCTTAGTTTTTTTAGAATACAAATCATTTAGGTCATAAGGTATTAAGCAAAGGAGCCTTTCCAAAGAAGAGGTATAGTTTTTAACCACATGTTTTAGTTTTATTTATTCTTACAATTCCTAAAAATATTATTAAAAAAGATAAAATAATAACACCATTATCCTATATATACTAATATGTTATTATGTTAATTTAATAACCTATATCATGTCCTAATTCCATCAATTAGGAAAGGAATTCATCACTCGTGTGTACGACATACTACCACCTTGCAGACTGATGTAATTCATTTTCCATAAACACCTCTCACATATGATTATAATAATGAAATTAATGTTTATATATTATATTCATGAAATATTTATCATCATTAGAAGATAATATATCATTTAATTTCTTTTATTTCCATTCATTAAAAAAAGATAACGTCGTTCGTGTGTACGTGTGGACTACCACCTCCACAAGGTGATGTGATTCATTTTTCATCACCACATCAAATGGATGATATATATATAAGTATATTTAAATAATTAATATTATATCATGATCATGATGGAAAGATAAAATAATACCTACCCTATTTCCTTAATGATCGTTAAAAAATGGAAACGTTACTCATGCGTACGTACAACCCACCATCTCCATGATTGTAACATAGTTAATTTTTCATAAAAATATTTAATGGTTGAATTTAAAAGTATAATTTATGTATAAAAACGATAATTATGTCATTATTATTATTCTGGTGATTATGGAACAATGACCACTTTGAACATAGTTAACTTACCAAATCCATTTTGGATTTATGAAACAAATATAATCAAAACATCCAACATGAATTTAATTGATTAAATAATTAAATATAAAAAGGTTAAAGATAAAATAAAAAGAATAATAAACATGAAAAATGTTCTTAATAAATTAAATAATTAGCCTAATTTTTTTATTCAAGATGATAAAAAATGAACATGATGAGCCAGACTCAAGGAAAAAGACTTTCTTTTTAAAAATATTCTTTTAATGTTTCACTTAAAACTCACTTTTTTCTTCCATTTCCATATTTTTAAAATTATTTTATGGATTTATTTATATATAAATAAGTGAATTATAAAGGAAAATTTATGTTTATTTTGAATTTATTTAAAATGTTTTCAAAATAAATCTTTTTATAGAATGTTTTAATGTCTTTTAAAAAAAAGACAAAAAGAATGTTCTACTTTAACGTATACAACTAAAACGACCTTTCCAATCACTACAAATATTATTTGATTTTTGGATTCCTTTAAAATATTCCATATTTTCTTCAAATAAAAACCCTCCTTCCCTATGTTATGGTTATTTTAAAAAAGGGTTTTAAAATGGAATGGACATATCAATATTTAAAAATGCTTTCTTATGGGTAAAAAGATTATTTTGAAAAGTGAAAGTTTTTATACGTTATGATTATGTTATGGTTTTTGGGAATTGTTTATGAGGATATATAGTTCCATTATAAACTGAGGGTAGGTGATTTTTTTATATCTCTCCAATGCACTGGGTAAAGGGATAGAGTTAACTGATTAAGTTTCTCCTAATATATTATGGGAATATTCTATGATGGTTATTCCAAGTATAACCATGATTGTTATTTAAAGTGTAAATATTATTATTACTCCATGTATAATTGTGATTCTTATTCCATGTGTAACCGTGTGGGTTAATCCATATTTAAAAGTGATATATAAATAATGCACCAAGTTTCCTATATGTTTTATCTATGATTTTTATGGGTTTCAAAAGTTTCCTTTGAGAAAAATGTGTGTGTTTTTCATGTGGAAATGAGTTATTTCATAAGATCAAAGAATAATGTGACGAAGGTAAGTATTTTATGGGTTTAATTTTTTTTAATAGAATAAAGGATTTTTTTATGTCCCTTACTGAGCTTTTTATTCTCATCCCACATTTAAAAATGTTTTTTCACAGGATGAGTAGGGACAAAGATGTGATCAAGATGAAAATTGTGAATATGTTTCATGAAAAGAAAACATATTTAATTTTAAAAGTTTTATTTGGTAAAAAATAGATACTAAATAGAATTTTCCAATTTGTAATATGTGGGTTTTTTATGTAAGAGTTATGACCTATCTCTCTACAAATATAAATCTAAAAGATCTTTGGAAATGTAAGAAAGTGAATTCTAGTTAAATTTACTAGAATATATAATGTTTAAGGTCAGGTCCTTATACCACTCTTTTTATCAAATCTTGATGTATAGTCCATGGAATCACCTCCAGTAGACCTAGTATTATTAATTCGTTTTTAAGCTATGGGGTTGTTAAATAAGGGAAATATATTGATCTTATTATATACTTTATTATAGAGTATTCCACTTAGATGACCACTAACTACCATGAAGGAAGGTAGGTGTGATCATGACATGTCTAAAAGACCCTATATAATCCTTAAAGACTTGAGGAGTCTATCCCAGATGTTATATATAGTGATACGAGGATTACCTCAGTGGGAACTGGTGGCTACTGAGGTTCCACTGACCTTTTGGGGTGGCATTATCCAACAATAAGTCAAAGAATGGATTCAATGGATCTATTTACTTTATAAGAATATTGAATTGACTCTATAAAATCATGATCATGTGGTCATGTTTATACTTAAAAGGGATTATTGATGATGGTGGTATGTTATGGTAGTGGAAGTATGGGATCTGTGATCAGAAGATCAAGGTCCTTCATGGGGGGGGAGATCGAGTATAGTTGAGTTAAGCTAGGATTTTATAGGGTGGTTAGATTTAAGGTGTTTATATTTCTTCTCATTCAAAAAGGATACATATGTGGTGTCATCAGTGTAGATGTTAGGTGCATATCAAGCCTTATTATACCTTTAATGAAAATTATTTCCATTTTTTGTAGCTTATATGACCATCTGTAAAGTTTTTTTTTTCAGATAAGGGTATCAATATATATCATAAATTAGTTCTAAGTGGTTAAGTACCCATAATATTTAATGAATATTTGATTTAATAGAGGTAGTTTACCACCTCATGAACTCCCTAGTCTAGTGAGACAACAAAGGAGTCATGGTTTTATGGCTGTATCACATTCAATTGGGAAAGATTTTATACCTAATGGTTAGTATGATGATTCGGGAAGAGTATATGTTACAAGGAAACCTATAGCTAATACCTGAATAGTGCCACATAAAAGTAGAGGTATTATTCTAGTATACCCTACTTTAAATTTTTTCCTATTTAGTAAAGTTTTTTTTGTTCTTCATTTCAATTTAATTAACTCATCTTATGGATGATAAGTGGAAACCTAATGCATATAGGAGTCTAGATACCCCTAGGGAAGAGAGTTTAACATAACATGGAATATACATCTTATGACTTAATCATATCTTTTTATGGGATTTTCTAAGGCCTTATAATGTTAAAGATGACATTGTTGATGTCATTCTGGAACCAGATTGGCTAAGTTAATGTCAAGATTATATTAATTACTATGGTCTAAGGATATCATACTCACCTTCAATGATTAATTAATAAACTCTCTATAGAGAGTGGGAGTTTTTTCTTTTTTGGTAGGTCCTAATTAAAAATAGGTTAGGGTAAACCCTGATGAAATATATGATCTTATCCTTCAAGGAATTAGAGCCTATGGGGGTTTCAAGTTTTACCTCTAGTGATGGGAATCTATCTTGATGTTGTTCCCAAAGAATTATTTTAAGTGAAAGATATAATTCACTATCGATGCCTTATCAGGAATCAAACCCATCTCAATTAAATAATATCATATAACTCTAATAAAACTAAGGGAATTAAAGAATAAAACTAGAGTATATTAAGGATAAAGAATACATTAGGCCAGTCACTTCTCCTTAGGGTTCCTCGGTTCTTTTTCCATTAAATCCAATGAAAGTATACACCTTTGTGTGGATGTAAATAAATCTAAAATAAGTTAATTGATAATATATTTGATCAGCTTAAATGAGATAGGTGGTTTTAAAAATTGAACCATGATTAAGCTATCATAAGATTTGAGTTAGACTATAAGTTTTTTGAAATATTACTATTTGAATCCGATAAGAGAATTTTGAATACCCAATGATGCCTTTTGGGTTGAATAATTTCTCATTTGTGTTCATGGATTTAATGAATATTATATTTCATCCCTATTTTGATTCATTCATTTCAGTATTTTTGGATGATATCCTAATTTATTATAAACCCTAGGATGAGTATGCATGAAATCACTGAGTTTTATAAGAGAATTTGTGAGAAAATAAGCTATATGTAAAACTATATAAATGCTCATTTTGAATAAAATAAGTAAAGTTACTTAGGAATATGATCTCAGAAGTTGGTATTTTAGTTGGTCCTGAAAAAGCAGAAGTTATTATTTCTTGGAAAGTCCATTATAATGTATTTGAGATTAAAATCTTTCTCAGAATATAAAGGCATTACCTCCATTTTATCTAGGACTTTTAGAATATATATGCTCCAATGAATATTTTTTTAAAGAAAGGGGTTGGATTTTTGTGGTTAGATCAATATAAAACATCCTTCTAGTAATTGAATAAGAAGTAAATCTTAGAACATGTCCTTATATTACCTCAGTTAGGTGAGGGGTATGAGGTGTATTATAATT
This sequence comes from Viscum album, assembly GCA_963277665.1. Taxonomy (NCBI): domain Eukaryota; kingdom Viridiplantae; phylum Streptophyta; class Magnoliopsida; order Santalales; family Viscaceae; genus Viscum; species Viscum album. Next base: position 464,681,456 of record OY728138.1, read on the forward strand.
ACTCATCTTTTTGACTCGATTTCAATATTATATAGGATCTCCGGGTAGTAGTATATGGTTCCAGGAAACTCTATTATCATGAACAAAATTACCCTAACCTGACCTAGAATTATCCACCATTTTGCATGCTCTAAAGTGTTAGAGAAATTGTTTGTTTGAAAAGTGATTGTGGTGTTTACATACCAAAAGAACCTAAAATTCATATTCTCACAATGGGAATTAAATCTCAGGCATTATCGTGGGGTGAAATATGATCAATCATTTGACTATAACATATGGTATTCTCTTGGAAAGGGAAATGTCATTGCTGATGCACTTAGTTGGAAAGTTCATCTTCAAAAGGTGTGGGAGGAAAAATAAGAATTAATATTTATTTCTATTATAGTACAGCTTCATCTAGATGCTATGGAGGATCAGAGAGGGTTACATATATACCACATTGATCTTTCATTGTCAATCTTGGAGTAACTTAGGGATTCCCAGATTTCTGACCTTAATTATACCATTATTTAAGAGATACTTGATGGTGGTAAGATTCTTAATAGATGGTTATAGGATTATCATTCCATTATATAGATCCACGTGAGGATAATGGTTCCCAAAAGTATGCAAGAAGTGGTGATAAAGGAATACTATTCCTCTAGGTGAGTGTTTCACCCTAGGATCGTGACAATATACTGTGATATTTGTTGCCAGTTTTGGTGGCGTATCATGAAGAAAATAATTATGATATTCACCACTAAATTATTTACATATAAATGGGTAATAAAATAATATAATAATCATACATTTACTCTTCATACACTTCTTTTACCCATGTGGAAATGGGATTCAATCATTATGGATTTTATAACTAACTTTTCAAGATCAATTAAAGGGTAAGATGTGGTATGGGTAACAGTGGATCATCTAACTATGAAATAAATAGGAAAATATTCTATAATTGGACCCATTATTTTCTAGAATATGATATATCATGATAAGTTAATTTATAAATGACTCAATACTACTCAGATTAGACAAAAATACTATGAATACCACTATAGGTGAACCTTGAAATTGAAAGTTGGTCATCATGAATCTCATTATGTTTCATAAATATTGCAATAGACTAACCATTTTTTAGGTATGAATTAAATCTATTTTATGTTAGTACTAATTTATTTATATATTACTGTTATTATAGGGGTCAAAGGTTGTTGAATATTACGTTTCAAGGAAATGGGCCAGTGATGGAGAAATATGAAAAGTTTTAGATTTCCCATTGGAAGTCCAGTGGGTGTGGAAGTTGATATAGCCACTTCCAATAGGAGTCTACTATGTGGGTAGTAGAACTTTGTTAGGGCCACCAATGTTCTGGAGGGTTCCAAGAACTATTCTGGTGGGCCCATATAGATTTTTTTAAATTGTTAATTTAATTAATTAAGTGAGTTAAAAATGTTAAACATGTGTTTTATTACCCCTTTTACCTAGTGGATATGAATATCCCCTCCCTCTCATCTCTCTCCCTATCTCATTCTCCACCCTTTTAAGGTGGATCTATCTCATGTGAACTCAGATCAGAGTGTCATCTAAGGGTAAGACTACCACTCCTCTTAGTTTTATTTATGGGTTTCCTTGTTGTTTCGTAGTGTATTAGTGGTTATCACCTATTTAGTATTTTTTCTAGGTTTTATGATTTCTTCCATTTAAGGTTGAACCATCTAGGGATTTTTTATGAGAGGGACCCTACTAGTCCTAGGTAGGTGGTCCTCAACTAATCCCTATGGTTTATACTTATTTCATGTGACATGTGATACACGGTCTCATCTCCCTTATGTGATTGACCTATAATTAATTTGAAAATTTTCCCTTTGAACCTATTTGAGTATAATAAGGATGTTTAGGGAAATGATAGACCCTATAGTTGTTATACTTTGATGTATTAATTGTCGATGGTTAGGTTCTAGTCTTAAAGTGTGATGGACCCCTTGCTTGGGACCCCTAAGAGGCTCCCTTGAGTTGAAATTATGGCATGATGGACCCTTAATGGTTGTGTTTAACCCCCTTTAATATAGGGTATGTGTGGAATGGAAAATTCTACTTGAGTCCCAAACCCTTGGGAGTTTTTATATTTTCCCTAAAGCCTTTTTGGCCTATGTTGTAGGTCTGTGGGGACTTTCCCCTCTAATCTTATGGTAACCGAGGAGGTGATGACATGGTTATGTGTATAGATATAGGTCAAGTGATTATAGGCTAAACTAACCCTAATTTTGAGAATATTTGATGATATTTCATCCTTAGTGAGAAATGTTTATATTATGATGCTAAAGATATTAATTGTGTATCTTTGTGATATTTTTCATGATCGTGGGGTGATATTCCCTTTGTGGTAATGATATATGGTTGGGATAAGATGAACACTTGTGTTATTCCATCCATGATGAGGGACACTATGCCCATTATTTAATATGTTTGTAACTTGGATGATATGCCTATGGTAATGAGATGTTATGCCTAGTTAATTGTGATTTCCCTTGTAAGTGGGACATACTTCCCCTATTGAGATCTTCTAAGGGAGGGGATGTGATTCCCATAAGAGAATGATAATCATGGTACATGATACCCTTTATCATGTGATATGTCTTAGGACTAGGGATGCTCCTACCTATTGAGATTATGCCTATGGAAAGGGATGTTATAACCTCTAATTGGTGATGCTATTGGGATGTGATGTACACTTGTATATAATTTATTAAGAATGCTATTCCCATAGTCATGAATGTGCTATCAGTAAACACTGCCATCATACTGATGATCATGTTATCACATATAAATTATGCCCAATATTCTATTATATTGTTGGGATGCATTGAATAGGTAGTGGTTATTATAATATGGTGGTAAATTATTCTTATTGATTACGACTTTGTAAATGTGGCCCAGTTGATGGTTATGTGATATGTTCAGAGACACCCTGATACTGGTTGAAGAAAGTATAAATAAACCTTGGTGTTTGTGTAGTACCCATAGTGGTGACATAATTAGCATTATTACCATTGACTATTTTCTTTTATTTATGATAATATCACTCTATAAATTCAATTTCTTATACTAAATATGTTTAAGGACATCGTTAGTGGTGGATTAATAAGTTTTTCTCACACTTTTCTCAAGAACCTTGGTACTTTAATAGAAATTATGGTTCATGATCTAGGTATGGTAAATGACACCAATATTGATGGGTGAGCTATGGATCTTGGTTGGAGCTAGGTGATGGGGCTGGACATAGATTTGAGATCAGTTCTTCTTTCATCTCTAGTATTTTGATTACTTTTGGGTTGTGCATTACATTATCTACCTATAAGATATCTTTTTCATATATGTATGATTGTATGACATTTCAAATTCTCATTTTTATATAGCATAGGTGATGTTATTACTATATTTGATAGTTATATTTGATGTTCTTATTTACTTCTATTTCTTTATGTGATTCCAATTATTATATTTATCTTGCTGTGATTTATGGATATCTATACTAAAGAAGGTATAGTATCCCTACTCTATAAATAGACCATCTTCACTGATCAATAACCTTTGGTGTATTGGGATGAACACTTGAGGTATATGGAACTTGGTTTGGTCATAATGGAGGTGAACCAGACCAGGGATGCTATAGAGATTATGTCACTAATAAATAAGTAATCTAGGGAAGTTAATCAGGAGGTATGTCTAAACTTTTGAAATTCTTGGAAGAGTCAGGTAAGTCACTTATTAACTAGACTTACCCTTGAAATTCAATGTCATACAAAACACATTCCATGTTTCCAAATTACAAAAGTATGTACATGGACCATCACATGTGATCTAGTACAATGATGTAGAGCTAGAGTCCGATGCATCATACTTGGAACATCTTATCTATATAATTATTTGGATTCAGAAGGTGTTACAAGGCATAATAATCCTTCTTGTTTGGGTTATGTGGGAACATAGAAATCTCCAATAAGATAATTCAAAGTATAAATCTGACATGAAGATACAATGGATAGATTTTTTGCCTCAATATGTTTATTAAAAATTCTTGAGGATAATAAGCCTAATGGTGTGGAGGTTTTAAATACCCCGAGCTCTTTAAAAAAGTAAACCTAGTAAACCCATTTAGTTTTAGTATCTCAATATCATTATAGAAGTATTTTAAGTTAAATAAGATTTAAGAAAAGAATGAGGGAGTTTAGAGTAAGGAGGATAGAAGAGGGAGATACCCCCTTAGGTCTGGGAAGCACCAAGTATTCGATGGTTCCAAACTGGGTTCTCGGTGCATTCTAGTGGGCACCTAATAGGTTTTTACAAATAATTATCTTAATAACAAGGTAATTTGGTCATTTATCCCCTAAAATAAAACCTAATTAGGTTAGGGATCAGAAATTTATCCCCATTTCCCTCTGTTTGGGTATCCTTTAAGTACTCCATCACCTCTTAACCTCTCTTTATGATTCATCCTTCTATCATTGATTAAAGTGGTTCCTTTTAGTTATGGAGACTTATTTTTGTCAAGGTAAGTCTTCATATTCTCTTAATATCCCCTATTAATGTATTATTCTTATGGAAATGAATATATCATACCCTTATAAAATTCTAGGGCTTCTGATATTAATCTAATACTATTAATTTATTCTGATCATGTTACCATGGGTGTTTGTCCAAAGAAACTTAAAAGTATTGCCACATATTTTATTCCCGATTATTATCTATCTAAATCACAATAGTTAAAACCATTATTCCCACTTATGTTGGTTTATTTGGTTTTTGGTGGCATAATCCTTCCTCATGGACCATATAGAACTCATTGCATATATTTTTGGTAGGCACACCCCTTTCTCCATCACTCTCTCTAAGGGATAAGTTAGAATCCATGTATGGATGAGAGAATTAAATTAATAATGAATTCTTTGATGATTAATAAATTCTCAATTTTATTTTCTTAAAGCATAAAGTTCATTTGAGTTGCATTTGAATTTATACTTGATTATGAGCATGCCTTGGGTATTATTTATGTTCCTGTTCCATGATAGTATCAATATGTATATGGAAACTTTGAAATGATTTAGTGTTAACATTGATTTATTAAAAGTGGACTCTAAGAATTTATATATTTATTATTTAAATTTTTTTAAGCATGCCTTCATGTGTTACTTTTTTGAGTTGTGAAATGAATTCTTACACATGACTTGGTGTTTGGTAAGTACATAAGAATGGGAATGTGGATTATATATATATTTTTCTATTTGGTAAAACTTGACTCGGAATATGATGGTTGGGATGGGCTCACATCACCCTGAATTTTCATATCCCTTCCCCCTATTCCCCAATAGGGGATTAGGTCCTGACATTATTTACCCTTTTCCCTATCCCCTGGGATAGGCTTACACCATGCCTTGCTATATTTATCCACCAACAAGATTGCCCAACCTCTGGCTTGAATTTGGTACCAAGCTATTCCTAAGTCAAGTAAATAAGGGTAAGTACTATCCAGATATAGGGATTTATCTATTTAAATTGTTAATGACACACTTTGAAGCATGTTAAGCATATTGCTATGTCTTTTTTGTCTTTACTCTAGCCATATATTGTTGTCTGCATGCACTTTAGTCTATGGTAGGTAAGTAGGGGTGGGGTTGTGACTGTCTACTGAGTTACCATAATCACACCCTGTATATTCCATATAGGACCCATGCATACATCATTATATGTGGACCATGTAAGGGAAAGGTACCAGAGTATAGAGTCTAGTTCCACATAGATCTTGGAGCATTGATGATACCTTTTGGGATTTTTGAGGGTGTATAAAGTGGATTCTAAGGTGATGTACTAGATGTTTGATATGGGAGTTACCACATTTTTGTTACTCTATTTTGACCATTAGGCCATATTTGGATTGGTGGTTTTATAAATAACAAATTTTTTCTCATTTTTTCTAATTTTATGGATTTTGTGGACACTTTAGACTAGGATTAGACATGTGTGCATGTTCATATAGTTAATATTTCTCTTATTATCTATGTATCTGGTTAAATAGGTGCCCATGGGGGAACCCAATACATTTTGGACATGAATGTACATCAAACCCAAGGGTCATGCCAAATTTTTTATGTGGTTTACCCTTTTTTTATTTAGTTACCAAGGGAGGAAAACATCTACCACTGACACTTTATTAAACCCTTACTGTTTACACCATCATCTAGTGATTTAGAGGTGCACCTAATGTGTTATAGCAACTTGAATCAACACCATTTGGGTAATCATATCACAATTATTACAAACATAGTGATCTATTTGTACATGCTAAGCAAGTTGAGCCCCAAATTTATTTTCCCATCCGATCTAGGTTCTTAAGTAAGTGTAAGAACATAGAATAGACAAATATCATGGAGTGAATAATATACAATGTAACTCTAATGAGTCTTGAAATATAGTCATGTATATATTGAATTATAGTGATGTCATCAACATCATCATCTAAATTAATGAAGTGATTACTGATCCAAGTCATGCAAAAATGACTGTTGTTAATGGACTTTCCATTATCTCTAGTTGTTATGCCCAATAACCATTCCACTAGAGTAGACTAATCTTTGAATGTTAGTTTTGTCAATATGAACCATTAATAAGAGGATTAAAATGAATGAAAAATATTCTAAAATAATATTCGTATCTCCCTTAGGTAGATGAAAACTATATTTCTTAGGTCTCTACCTCTCAAAAAGTGTTGAAATAAGACGATGATCCAAAAATGTGAAATCAAACATAGATATATCATAAAAGAAAACACATTGAAGATAAGTAATGATGAAAAAAAGTTGAAATGTGATGAAATGGTGGGATATCCACACTTTTAGATATGGAATGGGATTACATGCTAAGAAATCCCATGATACATGGGTATCCTATGCAGTAAGAAAGGAATGTCATCTATATCTATATATAATATCAATGTTACCATTAAATTTTAATGAGGTAATTATTAAATTATTATGAATTACAACCGAGTGAGTTATATTTTACAATTATATAATTATATGTTTTATAATATTATAATTTATAGGTATAAAAATTAGGAATTAGTGTTAACATTGAGGAGAGTATTTTATGTACAAGAAATACAATAATCCTTATCATTAATATGGTATAACTGAAAATAATATAAACTGAATAAGAAAAAATTGATTACATAGAAAAAACATAAGACACACTAAATTTTCAATTTTGATGAGAGGTCGAGAATCTTATTAATACATTTGAATGCTGCTTATGATTGTGACCTCCCTCAAGAAAAATAGTTCATTTAAGTCTCACTGCTTATTCTCAAGGCCAATCCATCTCATTTCTCATATAAGTAGAATTTATAATTATCCTTGTTCATAACATGTTCATGTTAGGTATTAGATTAGATTATTCACCAGGCATATTTAATGTCGAAATTTTCCAGTGGGTATCCATGGTTTGAAAAAACAGTCAATTAGAGTGTTCATGTTGTCACTAGATCTATATATAGTTCCCAAGATAAGTTAATCAATGCAATGTTGTAATGTAATGAATATATAGAAACTTAAAGTCCTAAAGTATCCATAATCATAATATATTTGTTCTAGTAACACCACCAACACTCAACTACCATTCATTTTGAGGGTATCATGATACTATGCCACCTTAAATCAGTTTCCTTTTTTGTTGAAGTTTCAGTAATGGATGCAATAACATGCTAAAATAAATTCCACACTCATGAAATTCCCTATACCAATAAAGTAAAAAATTAAGGATGATTAAAATTGGGTGATTTTTGAGTATATAATTCTAGTCATGCAACCATTTCTACATCTTTTTCCACTACCCCATATATTATATCATCATTAGATACATCCCCATTAGTAGAATTTTCATTCATTATGTCTGGAGTATCTAAAGGAATGTATTCTATGATTATCTCCACATTTTTATCACCATGTTCATAATTATCAAAATTTATTATTTGATACTTAGCTATAGGTACATAAGTAATGACTTTAACCAGTCTCCCATAACTAGGATTTAAAACAGTTAGTTGGCATTCCCCAATAATAGATATTCTCACATATAATTCCATTAAACCATTTATAGAATATTACATGAATAAATATGTCATGAACTATCCTAGAGGGGCTTGTGCCATTACTAACCCAAGCCTGCCTCTGATAGGCAAGGAGTTAATGACTAGCACCGAGTAGGAATATCCCACAAATGAGATACATTTGACTAAGTACCTGTACACACACACATATATCCAAGCCCAAAATGCTAAAATGTAAAAACACCAAGTAAAGAATGAATTCATACATTAATATCCCAACCATAGAGTACAGTAGTAGGAAATTGGAAAGTAAACAGGGCTAGAATACAAGCCCACAAAAAGAAAGATTCTATAAAAGTGAATGCACAAGTTCTTGAAACTCATCTGCAAAAAACCTTACCTGAAGGGTAGGTGTAGGAGAGATGTCTAAAGTTATAGGATAAAACATTATATGTATAATCTATTTAAGAACCACCTAGTACTGGTCCACCTAGAACTCCGTCGAATCATCGATCGTTTGCATAAGACACGACATGTGCAGGCGAAGCCCATGAAGGGGTGAGTAAAACAATACTCAGTAGGACACCCCAAAACCACAATGGAATACCACTAAGAAATACAATAAATACACCACAAAAGAAATACATGAAGTATACCACAAAGGAAATAAATGAAGTACACCATAAAAGAAATACATGAAGTACAGTCAGCTCTACACATGTATATGTCTGTAACATATATTCCAAGGATATCTAGATATATTCATAACCAGCCATAAAGTAAAGATGTAAGTTACAAAAAATCACTGCCTCAAGATTCTACTCAAGGTGCAATAATTCTAGGAGAACTCACTCCTTGAGCCATGATATCATCGAAGAATCTCATAAAGAGGTCCCACTAATTTGGGCCCCACCCAAATAGAAATACACTGTTCAAAGATCATAATATACAGAGAGGGGATCCTTCCTAGAGAATACCAAAAAACCAATCTGTATTAGCCCGCAACACAGAGGATCCTTCTTAGAGAATTCCAAAAACCCTACTGATGTAGCTCATAATGTAAGAGATCCTTCTTAGAGAATACAAAAAACCCCATCGATACAGCCCACTAGATGGAGGACTAATGACCTGCGCTCAGAGGTCATGTCAATTCTGACAAAACTACATCAGGGGTGATAGAGGATTAATCCAATCCTAAGGAGGGATACCATAACTATATCTAGTAATCAACATCTAGAGGGGACTACTATCCAATGATGTCGACGTAATACTATAATGAACCCTCAAGGAAAGAACTAAGGTAAACTATACAACTATACTGGTCCAATATAAAATCCCACCAAGACATATCAAAAGGATCACCTCATCACAAGGGTCCCAACATCATAGAAATCTCATAAAAAAGACATTCTGTTTGAAATTTTTGACCATTTTAGTGAAAAAGTACGACTCAGGTTCGGTCCGAGTTTGACCCAAACCAACTCAGCCTGAACCGAACTAGCCCGGCTTGCTAGGCCATAACCCATTGGACCATTGGATCCAACCTTATGGACTAATAGAGCGGCCTGGTTCATCCAGCATAGACCGCATGTGTGGGTCGACCCCCATCTCCCGCATATGGCTGACCTAGCTACGTGATCCTGGTCAACGTGGTACCATCACATTCAATGCAAACATCCACCATGTCTGCCGAATCCCCTGTGGTCTATGCCACTGTAGGCTCTATGTAGACCCCCAACCATGTATGTGGTCCCCTTCACCGCATCCTCAATTGCTTCTTGTGACACTGCTCTGGCCATGAGCTCCCATGCGGTCCTACCTGGACCACATTCTACCTCCACCACCAGCTTCCCTACCGGCAGCCCGCCATCTGCCTCATGCTCTACCTAGAATAGCTCTAGAAGGCCGCATACTTCCTTCGTCGTCGACCACCCTGATGGAAACCCACCTAGACTGACTGGATCCACTACTCTAGGCGCCATTGTGCACCACCGTCTTACACCACTGCCTCGACCATATTGTGGCACGCCTTCACCGTCGCACCTCTATAGTGTCATTATGGCGTCATATCTTCGGTCTTGGGTTGTTGTGCCATGTATCAAAGACACAAAAATCATCCTATCATAAAATCACAAAGAATTTGAAGAGCATGAATAAAATGAATAATATTGGGGGAGAAAAAGAACATAGAACAACCCCTGGAATGAACCTCAACCTTTTGTTTATCCCACCCTCGGTCCATTCCACAAGAATAATCACAAAGCATAAAAATATTTAATCAAATCAACCCTGCTTATAAAACCCTGTAATAATAAATCCAACTCACACCATACACAACCTGTGAATCAATATGTTCATCGATTGACTCACGTTCGTTGTAGGGATAAAGAATAGGAAGGAATCAAATCAAAACGTACACCCTAACTTGAGTTGGAACAACTATTGATGAAGAGCGATGTTGCGTCGTCATCGTTCGTTGATCCTTGATCCGTCGAACCTGAGGTTGTGTCGATCTACCATAATTTTCCAATGCTTTCTACAAAGATTATTCTCTCCAAATAAGAGGAATTCTAAGTTTTTAGTAAAACCTAAATTCCTCACCAAGAGCCTATTAAAAGAAAAATGCTGCTGCATTGATTAAAATATTTCAATGACGTTTATGTCCAAAAACTAACTTTCAGAGCTGACCCGTGCTGATCAATGTTAGGCCCAACCTAATATAAAGTTTCTATTTTGAATGAAACAGTGACCTCATATTTATTATTCAGGCCCTCATTTAGAAGTTATTTAAGTTTTAAAGAAAAACTGCCCGCACACTTTATTAAAAACTAAACATTTTTCAACGAATTGTTTTAGGAAAACTAAGCCTTGGAATCACACGCCATCTCATCTCCTGGTCTTGGAATTTTCCCAATTAATTTATAAAAATAAAACCAGAGAAAATCCGAGTCATTAAATTCTCCCCACCTTAGGGAATTACGTTCTTAAAATCCAAAAAAAGGCCTATACAAACAAATGAGGGTACTGAACACGAATCTGAGCCTCCCTATCTCATATTCACTCTTGGAGATTTCTGTACTACCACTGAACATGTATAAGAGGAATAAAATGCCCATGAAGGGTCCTCTCCCATCGATCCTCAATCTCCATTGGGTACTCTACAAAAGTCCCCCTATCATCAATGTCCAGCTCGCCCTAGTCGATGATGTGCGATGGATTATGCACATACCTCCTTAGATACAACACATAGAAGAAATCATGTACCCTATGTAACTACGAGGATAGATCTAGGTGTTACACCACCTCACCAACTCTATGAAGAATTATAAAAGGGCTGATGTACCTCAAAGATAACTTGCTACCCTAGAAAAATCTCCATAACCCACATCGAGTTGAGACCCAAAGGAACATATGGTCTCCTTCCCAAAAATACGGAGGCATTCATCTCCTATAAGCATATGAATTATGTCAACTTTGTGTAGTCCTCATCCACTCCTAGATGATCTGCACCTTCTTAGTAGTAACCAGCTCTAACTCTGGACCCATAAGTGCCGACTCTCCTTGGATAGTCTAGCAAATTGGTGACCTATATGGTCACCCGCACAAGGCCTCAAATGGTTCCATACCAATTGTGGAGTGGTAGCTATTTTTGTACGTAAAATATACCAGAGGTGAGTGATCCTCAAAACCATGGGAAAAAACTAGGATGCAAGCACGTATCATGTCCTCTAGAAATTTAATGGTCCTCTCAGTTTGGTTGTCCGTCTATGGGTGAAAAGCTGTGCTCAAGTGCAGCTAAGTCCTAAACACCTCATGAAATCTCTTACACAACTAGGAAGTAAAACAAGCATCAAGATTTGAGACTATCATCGATGTAAATCCATGGATTCAAATTTTCTTCTGCACATAGAGGCATCCCAAGCTATCTACTGATCCCTACTCCTAGATAGGTATGAATTGGGATGACTTGGTAAGTCGATCAATGATCACCTAGATGGCATCGTGCCCCCTTGGATGTATGTGGTAAACCCGTCACAAATTCCATTGATATACCATCCCACTTACACTCTGGAAACTCAAGGGGTTGGGTCAAGCCTACTAGAACCTAGTGCTCAGCCTTCACCTACTGACAAGTGAGGCATCTGGAAATAAACCCTGCCACTTCCTTCTTTATCCACAACCACCATAACTAACGTCAGAGGTCCTGGTACATCTTATCCACACTCGGATATACCACCAAAGGGGACACATGAATCTCCCTCAATAACTCCTCTCATAACGCCACCAACACCACTGTGCATCCTCTGAAAAGAATGATGTGCTCCCCACCTTTTGAATATTCATCAGGGGCATTGCTTGTGTACATATTAGCATGTAAGGTCTCAGAGTCAGAATCCCCAAGTTGTGCCTCCCTGAATTACTGTAATAGTGGAGGGGTTACAACCATAAAATAAAGGTAAGTTTCTCCATATCCATCCACAAAGGATATCTACAACATGGCCAACTACTCTAACGCCTTGCTCAACAACTGTAAGATGGATCTCTTGCTGAGAGCATCTGCCACCACATTCCCCTTACTAGGAGTACAAACAATCTCAAAGTCATAGTCCTGGAAGAACTCTACCCATCACCTCTATCTCAAGTTTAAGTCCTTATAAGAGAAGATATACTTAAGAATCTTGTGGTCAGAGTAGATGATAAATCGCTCACCCATCAGGTAGTATTGACATATATTCAATGTGAATAATACCACCACTAGATCAATATCATGGGTCGCATAGTTCTGCTCATGCTGTCTCAACTAGTGCGAACCATAGGCAATCGCTGCTTTCCCCTGCATCAGTACACAACCAAGGACAGTACCTGATGCATCACAAAACTCTACATACCTGATTCCCTCCTCTATTAATCTCAATATGGGAGTTCTCATCAACCTCTGACTTAGTTCCTAAAAGAACTATTGGCACTTCTCTTTACATATGAAAGGATTCCCCTTCTATATCAAATACGTAAAGGGTGTTGCTACTCTAGAAAATTTGGGTACAAACATTCGATAGTAACTATCCAAAACCAGGAAACTCTGCACCTCGGTAACACTATTGGGTGGATCCCAAGCAAGAACCACCTCAATATTTGCTGGATCCACTACAACTCTAGCCTTTGAAATGAAATTTCCTAAGAAATGGACCTCTCGAATCTAGAACTGACACTTCGAGATCTTCCCATAAATCTAGTGCTCATAGAGTGTATCTAGGACCATCCTCAAGTGTATCGTGTGATCCTCCTCAAAAAATGAGTACACTAGGATGTCATCAATGAAGACCACCCCAAACTAGTCTAAGTAAGGCTAGAAGATCCTGTTCGTGAGTCCCATGAACACTACTGGGGCGTTCTTCATGCCAAACGACATCACTAATTACTCGTAGTGGTCATATCGACATATGAAGATAGTCTTCTATACATCCTCATCCCATAGACATAGATGTTGATAAAACAATCTGAGGTCTATCTTTGAGAACCATTGCTCCCCTTTCAACTGATCGAAGAGGTCATCAATCCTCAGTAGTGGATACTTTTTCTTCACATTCACCTAGTTCAGGCACCAAAAGTCCACACACAACCTCAAGATCACGTCTTCCTTCTTAGAAAACAAAACTGGGGCTGGCCAAGGTGAAACACTAGGTCTCACGAAGCCCTTCTTCTGTAGGTCCTCTAACTGCACCCTCAGCTCACAAAGCTCCATGGGATCCATTCGATATGCAGGTGTAGATATCAGTGACATCTCGAGGTATAGATCAATGTAGAAGTCTACCTCCCTAGGAGGAGGTAATTTGGGAATATCCTCAAAAAATATGTCCTCATACCCCAACACCATTGTTGGAAACCGAGGAATCCCATCATCCACTACATCGAGGGTGAGGCAATCCAACTGATGAGCAGTCAGCTATAACCTCTTATGAGTTAGTCCATCCCACACTGCATTCATTTCCTTTTCACTAATAAAGGAAAACCTGGTCCCATCACCCACTACTACAAAAACGGGCAAGGTAAGCGCTACCCTTTATCAGCGCTAAAAAAAGTGCTGATAAAGGGGGGCCTTTATCAGCACTAAAAAAAGAACTGATAAAGGGGTACTTTTAACAGTGCTAAAAAAGCGCTGTTAAAAGCCCCCCTTTATCAGCGTTTTTTTTAGCGCTGATAAATTCCCCCTTTTATCAGTGCTTTTTTTATCTCTGATAAAGGGGACCCCTTTATTAGAGCTTTTTTTAGTAGCACTGATAAATGGGGGATTTATTAGTGCTTTTTCCTAGCACTGATAAAATTTATATTTAAAAAAAATCATGAAAACTAATATAATTTTGTATAAGTATATTTATATTGATATAAATATAATATATATATTTTTAAATTTGTTTTAGATAAGTATAAATAGACCATTACATAAGAAATTTAGTGAAAATGGATTTAAAATATTTAAAAAATATTATTAATTATAAATTTCCTAATAATCATTGATTAATAATCATTTAATAACAATATAAAGACACAAAAAATCAAAAAAAAAAAATGAATAAAAGATCTAAAATAGGTTGAAAATGTAACTCAAACTTCAAACAGCCATAACTTTTGATCCGGGTGCCGTTTGAGCTCTAAAACATATCAAATCGAAGCTTACGATGAGATCTACATGATAGTGATAAAAGGGAACCTTCAGTCACATTTTTCAAGGCCCAAAAATGTTTATAAGGCCTCCAAAACTGAGTTTTGAATTGGGTGCCCTGATTTTTTAACATTCAAACAGGTATAAATTCTGATCCAAATGTCCTCTAGGCCTATACCACATATCATATTAAATATTGTTTCATTTTATTTGATTTAACTAGTTGTGGATTTGAAACATATTTATGGATTAGAAGTTATGGTCATTTTAACATTCTTTATCTTTTCAAATACACACAAACACACACACATATATATGTATTTATTCGTAAATATATATGTGTGTGTGTGTGTGTGTGTCTGTGTGTGTGTGCATTTTTTTATTTATAAACACACATAAAAAAAATATTTTATAAATGTATTTAAAACTAATCTTATAAATATATATTAATATACAAATAAATATATGGATAAAAAATTATAACTAAATATATATATATAAATAAATATAAATATAAATTAATATACAAATAAATATATATATACTAATATATGAATACATATATATATATGTATTAATATAACTAAAATTTATTTATATTAATATGAATCTATATTAATATATGAATAAATATAACTATAACTATATATATATATAAATAAATATAAATATATATTAATATACGAATAAATATATATATATATATTAATATAAATCTATATTAATATAAGAATAAATATAACTATATATATAGATATATCATTAAATATAGAAAAAAACGAAATGGATTAGTGGTAAAGGTGCAGGCCCGCAAGGGGGGAGGTCGCAGGTTCGAGTTCGGGTGGAAGCAAGGAGGTGCACGCAGACATGTTGGGCGATGTTTGGGCAAGGGAAGCATGTGGGAAGTGGGAGGGGGTCTGCCTAGCGCTGATAAAGGGGGAGTTAAGCACTGTTAAAATCCCCCCCGCATTATATATTTTTTTTTTTATTTTTTTAACATTTATCAGCGCTTTTTAAAATCACTGATAAAAGGGACCCCACCTTTATCTTCACCTCAATTAACAACACTTTTTTAGCATTATTAATGCACTTTTCTAGTGCTAATAAAGTCCATATTTTTAGTAGTGACCATAGACACACCACACTCTGCACCTAAAACAGTCAATCAGAGCATGAACTGTGGATTACTAGTCCTTACCAAGAATGACATCATAAGGCCTCGATAATGCTACCAAGAGATCCCAACTAAAACTCTCACCTCCAAGAGTAAGGTCACACTACTTTAACTATTGCGTGATCATAAAATCCCCTCCCATAGAAGTTTTTATGCATATGGGTCTAGTCAACAGTTCAACTAGAATCTCTAAGCCCCAAACAAGTTCCATGGAAAGAAAAGAATGACTAGAAACTGTGTCTATAAAAACTAAAACTAGGGTGGAAAAGACACAGATCGTACCTCTAATAATCCCTAGAGTCTTGGGGTCATAATCCTCCATTTCTTGAATTTGGCTTTATCCTTATCCACCATCTCCCTAAGCCTAGTGTGGATGAATTGGGGGTGGTGATGGTAATTGGTCGAACCTCCTCCCACCTCCTACTACCCGACATTCTCATCTAACACCTCCTCCTCTATTTTTAACACCTTGATACTATCTCTACCTCTACCTCGGTGGTCCCTCAACCATCCCCCAATCAGCTGTACATTGGGTCGGGTAATCTCATGTCAGTTTCCCCTGACTGCCACATGCATAAAACTATCTATCTCTAGGCTGATTCAAGCTTCCTTAGGATCCCTACACTGATAATCTAGTATATTAGGTTTGTCTCTTGAAGTGTCTAACCTTATTGGGACCCCATGACTGTCTTCAGATACCTACTATCGAAATATCGGCCACTTAGTGCCTGCTGGTAGCTCCCACTGCTGGTGTCTGCTCCGCTAGAAATATCTCTACATGTAGAGCTCACTCTTGTACCCCAGAATATGTATGAATGATAAAGGATATCATGGATTCCTTGATCTCTTGGTGTAATACCTAATTGAAGGTTTGAGCCCTAAATAATGGGTCTTGAACCATATCTTTGGAGTAGCGAGAAAGATTAGCAAACCTCGCCGAGTACTCTGCCACAGTCTGACTTCCCTACTATAGATATAGGAGCCCCTTTATGTACAATTATCACAACATAGATGGAAATAACTCCTCTCTAAAGAGATGATTGAAGTATGCCCAATAGAGAGTCACACCATCATGTGTCTAGGTCACTAAGATCCACCATCGCCCCACAAATCCGTGGAAAATACTCGCGGTAAGGACTGTCATCTTTTCGGCAGGTGTCCTCACAAGATGGAAGACATGTGTAACTACCTCTAGCCAATCCTCAACTACCTTGGGGTCTGTATCACCCCAAAACCTAGGAGTTATCTGCCACTGCAACTCATGAAATGCACTCAGCCTACGTGCATCCTTAATCAGTTTCACTGGTAGTAACTACTACTCAACGGGTAGTGGTATCACTGGTAAACCACCCAGAGGTGCTATCTATGATACTGTCCCCTATACCAATGCCTTATTACTAGTTGGATCATTCTCACGATCATACAATAGAATCCTAGATGGCTGTCTGCATGTAGGAATCCAAAAATAGGATAAGATATACCACAATCAATAGAGTATACCTGGTGAATTGACTCAAGAAGGACATGAGAACACACCCAAATACTATATGATGCACATACCATTGTTTTCCCTATAACCAGTGTTTTCATGTACCGAGTCAAAAAGAAGGTGTCTAGAGTCCGTGTGTATGGATACGTCGGCTGCCACACCAACACTAGATTCCCTGTTCTGAAAGCCGAACTCGAAACACTCGACACTGTTGCCCCAAACCAACATAAAAAACTCTTGATCCTTAAGTAGAATTGAACCCCTCTGATACCACTCTGTTATGACCCATACCAGAGGGTCCCATTCCATGAATACACTAAGCTCACCTTCGATAGGCTAAGGGATAATGACTATCATCAAGTAGGAATATCCCAAAAATGAGAGGTATTTGCCTAAGTACCTTCACACACACACACACATCTCTAATCCCAAAATGATAAAAATGTAAAAACAGAAAGTAAAAAATGAATGCATACACTAATATCCCAACCACAGAGTATGACAGTAGAAAAATAGAAATTAAATAGCACAAGAATACAAGCCCACCAAAATAAAGAGTATATAAAAGTGAATGCACAAGTTCCTAAAACTCATCCCTATAAAACCCTACCTGAAGGGTAGGTGTAGGAAAACTATTTGAAGTTGTAGAAGCATACCTCATCCGTTTGATCTCTCTAAGAACCACCTGGTCCTGGTACACCTAAAACCCAGTCAAATCATTGATCGTCTGCATAAGACATGACACGTGCGGGTGAATCCCATGCATGGGTGAGTAAAACAATACTCAACAAGACACCCCAAAACCATAAAGTAATACCACTAAGAAATACACAAAGTACACCACAAAGGAAATACATGAAGTATACCATAAAGGAAATCTACAAAGTACACCAAAAAGTAAATACACGAAGTACAATCATCTCTACACATGTATATTTATGTAACATATATACCAAGGATATCCAAATATACTCATAACCATCTAAAAAGTAAAGAGGTAAGTCACAACCAATCATCGCCATAGGATTTTGCTTGAGGTGTGCTCGTTCTAGGAGAACTCACTCCTCGAGCCATGATATACTTGGAGACTCTCATAAAGAGGTCCCGCTAATTTGGGCCCCACCCAAAGAGAAATACACTGGTAAAATATCATAATATATAGAGAGGGGATCATTCCCAAAGAATACCAATAACCCAATCTATATTATCCCTAAACATTGGGGATCCTTCTTAGAGAATACCAACAACTCTAATAATGCGGCTTTTAATATAGGGGATCCTTATCAGAGAATACCAATAACCCTATTGATATGAATCAATAGATGGAGGACTAATTTATTGCACTTATAGGTCACATAAATTCCCAAAAAACTCTATTAAGGGTGATAAATGATCACTCCAGTCCCAAGTAGGGATACCATAACTCTATTTGAGACCCAACCTCTAGAGGGGACTACTATCCGGTGATGTGGATGCAATACCTTACTGAACCCTTAAGGAAAGAACCAAGGGAAACTATCCACCTATACTGGTCTAAGATAAAATCTCACCAAGCCATCTCAAAAGTACTATCTCATAGAAAGGGTCCCAATGCCATAGGAGACTCGTCAAACAAGCCTTCATTTTGAAAGTTATGACCATTTTAGTGAAAAAGTCCGACTCAGATTCGGTCCAAGTCCTACCCGAATCGGATTGAACCAAATCGAACTAGTTTGGCCCACTGGGCTACTGGGCCGCAACCCACTGGACTACTAGACCTAGCCTTCTAGGCTACTATAGTGGCCCGGTTTGTCTAGCCTGGCCCACACATGTGGGCCGAACCCCATATCTCGCATGCGACTGGCCCAAATTGTGATCTTTGTCAATGCGACACTATCACATTCAACACGGACAACCACCGCATCCATCGGATCCCCCATGACCTGCACTGATGTAGGCTCCATACAGACCCCCAGCCGCATATGCAAACCCCTTCACTGCATCCCCAGTTTCCACCTACGGCACCACTCCGGCCGCGGGCTCCCACTTGGTCTTGCCTAGGTTGAATTATACCTCCGCCTCCAGCCTCCCCACTGATGGCCTGCAGTCTACCTCATGCTCTACCTGGACCAGCCCCAGCGGGCCGTATCCTATCTTTACCACCATCCATCCCACTGACAGCCTACCTGGACCGACCGGAGCCACTGCTTTGGGCGCCGTCATGTACCACCACCTTACGCCACTGTAAGCCACTGCCTCAGCTAAATTGTGCCACACCTTCACCGTCACACCTTCACAGTATTGTTGTGGCATCAAATATTTGGTCTTGGGTTGCTGCACCATGAATTGAAGATGCAATAATCATCCACTCATAAAATCATTAAGAATGTGAAGAACACGAAGAACATGAAGAATATCAGGGGAGAAAAAGCACATGGAACAACCCCTAGAAAGAACCTCAACATTTTTTTCATTTTGGCCTTAGTCCATTCCATAATAATAATCATGAAGCCTAAAAATCTTTAATCAAATCAACCCTGCTAATAAAATCTCGCAATAATAAACCCAAGCCTCAATACACACAACCCGTGAATCAATCCGTTCATCAATTGATTCACGTTCATCATAGGGATAAATAATGGGAAGTAATAAAATCAAAACGCACACACTACCTCAAGTTGGAATGACTGTTGATGAATAATTATGCTGTGTCATCATAGTTCGTCGATCCTTGATCCATCGAACCTGAGGTTGTGTCGATCCATCGTCGTTTTACAATGCTTTATCTAGAGGTTCTTCTCTCTGACTCAGGGGAATTCTAGGTTTATAGTAAATCCTGAATTCCTAATAAAAATTTTGTAGAATTGAATAAAATATTTTTATTAAAATATTTTAATGGCATTTACGTCCAAAAACTAAATTTCATGGCCAACCCGTTCCGGTCGATGTTAGGCCCCACCTAAGGTAAAGTTGTTGTTTTGAATACAATGGTGCCCTCATATTTCTAATCCGGGTACTTGCTTAGAAGTTATTCCAGTTTTAAAGAAAAACCACTTATGATCTTTATTAAAATCTGAACATTTTTCAACAAATTTTTCTGGGCACACCGTGTCTTGAAATCACACACCGTCTCAGTGCCTGGTCTCAGAATTTTACCAATTAATTTATTAAAATAAAACCAGAGAAAATCTAAGTCATTACAAAATATGATGTTTCCACCCAATCCTCATCATTAATCAAATGATATGTTATATTTTATAATCACTCATAATATTAATGATTCCTATAATTAATAGATTTTATTACTTGCTTGACTCTCATTTTTAAGGAATTATGAATTTTCTTATGCACATTTTCTAATGTTTTAAAATCTCAAATATTAATAACTCTTGATGGTTTTATATTGTAATTAACACCTTTATTATAGTTAATTACTTATTTACAATAATATATATAAGTTTATGTAATTACTTAAAAATAATAATTATTAAGTTATTTTTTATAATTATCTTATGCGATTGCATAAATAAATAATTAACCAAAATTTCCAAAATAAACATTACTTTATCATGAAATTTTATCTATTAATTGGTTTATCAAGTGATAATAAACCAACCCAGACCCAGGGGTAAATCTTCTTTAATCCATTCTAGCCTCAATTTTTAGTATCAACCATTATTATTTGAGTTATATTATTTTTATTAACTCCAGACCCAGAGTTGTAACATCTCACCTCTTGTGGAATCCCTATTTTTTATACTATTACTCACTTATAAGTGATGGTTATCAAGGGTATAGTTATACATAAAATTAACCATAGAAACAAAAGTATTTACATTATAAGAGAGAGGTTTGATACACAAATCATCAAGAGTTGAATTTATAAAAATCATTACAAATTATAAAACCATTAAATCATTAAAATTAAAATAAATAAATATAAACATACATTGGTTGATCATTTCAAGATCAATAATCATTTTATAATTTACCAATTTTATATAATATTTATTAATTATTATTATATATGTGATCATATAAAAAAATAATTAAAAATTCACATATAGAGAAATATGGATTGATCATGAGTTATTATATGCTGAGACCTTTGGGGAAATATCCATGCACTACAAAATTTATAATCATTTGTGATAGGTTATTTTTAGTGGTCCATCACTAAAATGTTTTTTATGATGGATATATCCATCTATCCTTAATAGGTTTTTATGATGGAAACCGATTCTATCACAAAGAAAAATAAAGAAAGTATTTTCAATGAAAATAACTCTCCATAAAAAATCATATTTAGGATAGATAATTAATTCCATATCAAAATATATTTTTGTGAAAAATAGATGATTCCATCACAAATAAATAAATAAATAAATAAATTAAATAAAAATAAAAATATAGAACTTTTCATGAAAAAAGTAATAACCATTTAACACATTGTATGTTTATAAAAAATATCATACAATCACTTTGGGGGAGGGGTAATAGCTGAAGTGTTGGGTGGAGGGAACTCCATCCCTAAACCATATAGAATTCATCACATGTACTTTATCACTAGCTCATGCTATTAATTTTTCTCCTCTTATTATTTCTACTGATATTGACAGTTCTCTTACTTCTATTTACGCATGATTTGTATAATCTAATTTTAAGCTCACAATGTCTCTTTATATTATATAGTTTATGAATACTATATATGATCTCCCTTCAATATAGATGATGACATTGTCACAATACCATAATAACTGGAAACGGTCGATCATGAACCAAAATTGATCACCCAATCTTTCTTAATATTCTTCATGGTCAGCCTCATCCAAGCTGACTCATCAAAAAATGACTCACAAAAGGACTATCCATTAGTTTGGTCATAACTATCTCTTACACGAGAAGTTGCATCCTCATACATCTTCAAATGTAATTAAAAATTAAAATAGTGAATAAAATTAATTTAAGTTAATTTTAAAAACCCAAAAAATACTAACCATAATATGCCACTATTTTTCACTAGTAACTCTCTAGTAGTAGGATCAATATACATCCTCTTGTAAACATTATAATCCATAATACCGAGATGATCAATGACCTGCATAAATATAGGATAATCATTTTTCATTAAAAGTACATATAAATTAATAAACAAAATTAATTACCATATCTCATCAATGAATACTAAACATACGACTCCCAATTTTTTGTGTGACCTCCTTCCTCTAGTTTTTTTGATATAATGACGTCTACCTATAAAAAGTCTGTCTAATCTAGAATGAGTATAATTTATTCCAATCTTGGGCTAGGATTTAATCATATTGATTATAGAAGCAAGGATAATAAAAAACTATAAAAGAATCTCTCTATATGTCTCTCTTTCTAAGATTGTGTAAAAATAGATGAAAATGCTCACACATATAAATCTCCCATGTCTCCCAGATGGATTATCTCATGCTATCATTGACTGGAGACCATAAACCCTACAAATAGTTAATAATATAAAGTTATTAATTAAATAAAATTTTAAAAAATATTATTTATTTTCATACCATCTAGTGATTGAACATGAAATTTCAGAAATCAATGGGAACTTGATCCCATGACACCCATGACCTAGAAAAATAACTCTGTAGAATTGCACCCACCTGCCCAAAAACTATATATGAAAGGTTGTGTAAAAAATAACAGATAAACAAAAAATTTGTATATAAATAAATTAATGAAAATTAATTAAAATACACAATTGAATATATCGCCTCAATCATGGATCAAAATCAAAATATGAGTTTCACTTGAGAATAGGGTCTAGAGTCATCAATCTCGCTAGGCCGCAACCCCTCCTAGTCGATGATGCAATGGTTATAACCCACAAGTTGGATGATGGGTCATCATGATGATCATTGGGAGGCTCAACATACATGAGGTCATAAAACAACTCATTGATATCATCTCTAGCCATCTAAAAGAAAAATGTTACCGATAAATAATTATTAATATAGATATCAAATACCAAATATAAAAATCACATAAATATTTATTAAAAGAAAATAATATATATTAAACATGACTATAATCAGAATATAATTGTGTTATTTTTTATCTTCATATTCACATTTATCTGTGTCAATGTATTTATCTTCCTCCTTATCATTATTAATTTACATATGAGCTTCAATTTCAATATCCCATAATATTTTAAATTCATTAGTTACATAATCGAAATTATTAACACCATCAGCCCTTAACTGTGGGGTTTCATTATTGATATCTATATCTCTTCAAGTAAAAGATGTATTTGGTGATGTATATTTTTTTGATATATTTCACTTCAATAGAACCAATTTCATTTTTTATAAATTGATTTTCATGAGATTTAATCTTTACTACACTCCAACAGCTAGTTACATATTTCAAATTAGCATAGTAATTTTTATAATAAACTTGATGTGTCGGCATAAATGGTTCATTTTCTACAAGAATAATTTTATATTTAATTTCAATGTCTCCATTTCATGTATGAACACTGAACCCTCAATAAATATTAAACCAATGACATTTAAACATTATTATGTAATTTTTTCCTAAACATCATAGCTTAATTATTTTATTCACCATGCCTTATAAGTCAACTTCACTTTCTTTATAATGAGATCCTTTAAAACAAACACTGATGTTCATTTATTTTTTTATTCAATATATGTGTGTGAATTAAATCAAAATTCATTAACAACACACACATTATAAGATTTAAACCAATTTGGATACTGAGTTCTTAATACACATAATCAACTATAAATTTTATTTTCATGTTGAGATACCTATAAAAATAAGAATTATTAATATATATACAATAAAAAATTGATTTCATATGTTTGACCATAAAAAATTTAACTTACTAGTCTTTGAAACCAATAATCAAAATTACACTGTCGATGTTCTTTAAGAGTAGCTGGTGTAATTTGTGTGAATTGTTTTTTGATATGATCATCATATAATCTATAAAATAATTAATATAAATTTACTATTTAAAAATATTTTAAAAAATAAGTAGAAGTAGTACTTACTACACAAATAATTTCACTTATTTACAACCGAGTGGAATATATATAGGAGCTCTATTTTGTTTTTCATTTGGAATCCATCATTCATGAACACCACCAAAACCAAGACCAGGATGATTAAATACTGATAATTTATGGTTTGTGACATATTCAAAATTCCCCTCATTATGACCCATTTGATTATATTTTTAAGGATATTTATATTGAAGATAATAATTACTTAAATTTGATTTTTCCTCATGAAAATATGCTTCTACAATTAACCCTTCAACTGATGCTTTTTTACATATATTATTCTTTAATTTTTACCTGCATATCTCATATGGGTACATCCATTGGAACTGTACTGATCCTGTATAATTTTCTTTATATGATAAATATAATACTAAATGTTCCATTGAATCAAGAAGGATAACATATTTTTTTTTTCAAATTTACATAAAATTTTTACAACTTGCTGTAGCATACTTAGTGCATCATAGTCTACTATCTTGCACAAATGTCTTGAAAAAAATATGATATTTCCATCAACATATACCAAATTAAATAATTAAAAAACCATATAAGGCCATTCAATATTAATATTTCCATCATGACATAACAATCATAGTTTTTTATTTGGTAATATGACCATTTATGATATAACAAGAAAAACTAGAGGCATAGCTATCTGGTAACCTCATATATACAATCTACTAATATAATAATAAATAACATTATTTAGAAATTGAAAATATGCTTTTGGACTTATTAAATTATTTGATATGTCATTTTCAAATTACTCGATTTCTGGATACCTGCGAATTTGATAAATATCTAAATATACCTTCACAACATCTTTAGTCTTATCAGGTGTGTCTAACATGATATAAAATATGTTATCAAAGTATTTATCCTCAATATACATGAAATATAACATGTGATGAACCAATAAATCAGACCAATATGGTAGGTCCCAAAAATACTCTGCTTTATTCAATTGTGATCTCTCCCAAAGCCACCTATTTTTTTGGTTTATAATTGGTCCATAGGTAATAAGAGGAAATGAAGAGACCATATATTTTACCTGAATAACTAATAGCACTGTTGGAGGTCCATCTCTTTCAATTCTATATTTTTTAAAATTATTTCTAATCCTTCAAAAAAGATGATATGTAGGAATAAATCTTCAATGATAGTCAAAATAACAAGGTTTTTTCCACTGATAATCATAAATTATTTTCTGTCACCAATGTAGTACGAACATGATTTTGTACCATGTGTACTCCATTCAGATAACATGTAATACGCTGGTAAGTCATTGTCTATACACATTAATGTAAATTTAATTGTAAAATTCTATTATGCAACTACATTATGTGTAGTTAAACCATCACTCCATAATAAATTTAACTCATAAATTAGTGGCTTCAAATAAAAATCAATATTCTTATTTAGATGTCATGGAATTAGTAATGATAAATAGATATTTGTTACCTTTATCAACATATAAGGAGGTAAGTTTTATGGAGTTATGACGACATGCCAACAAGAATATTAACTCCTGTAAGAACCAAATGGATAGTAACCATTATTATAAAGACCTTACTATACGTTATGAGGTTCATAAAAAAATGAAAGATGAAATTGATCAAAGGGTTTTCATGAATCACCATCATAAGGTGATTTAAGTTTTTATTAATAGAAATATTGGATATAATTTATGTCATTAATGTGGCTATATTGTGAGACATAAATAAATGATGTAGTCTTGGTGTTAGCATAAAATGCCTCAACTATTTAATAGGGAAAAAATATGGACTTTCCTTATTGTACCACTTTATACCTTAATTGTCCACATGTAGGATAACTGACTAACAACTAAAAAATTCATAAAAAATATTGCTTACGATTAATATAATAGAGGTAAATGATTGAGGAGTAAAATATTAACAATTAATAAGAGATTTTGGTTATGATTTTTTTGATATAAAGGAATAAAATAAGATCAATTCTTAAGAAATATTTCTTATGATTAATCTGATAGAAAAGAATGATTGGGGAATATATGAGAAATTTATAAGAAATATTGGTTATAATTAATCTGATAGAAAAGAATAAATATGGAGGGATGATATGAGATATATCAGAAAATCAGAGATTAGAAAAAAATGAATATGATATTTAATAAAGAATAAAATATGAACAATTTATAAGAAATATTACTTATAATTAATCTAATAAAATAAAATTATTAAGGAATAAAATATAAGTAAATAATAAGAAATATTGGTTATGATTAATCTGATATAAATGAATAATTACACAGATATGATATGCAATTTCTACTAATTTCTACCAATTTCTATTAATTATTACTAATTATTACTAATTTCTACTAATTTATACCAATTATTACTAATTTATACAACTTATTACCAATTAATACTAATTTATACTAATTTATACTAATTATTACTAATTATTACTAATTATTACTAATTATTACTAATTATTACTAATTATTACTAATTATTACCAGTTATTACTAATTATTACTAATTTATATTAATTTCTAAAAATTTCTATTAATTTCTACAAATTTATACTAATTTATAATAATTTATATTAATTATTACTAATTTCTACTAATTTCTACAAATTTCTACAAATTCATATAAATTTATACTAATTTATACTAATTTATACAAATTATTACTAATTTATACTAATTATTACTAATTTATACTAATTATTACTAATTATTACTAACTATTACTAATTTATAATAATTATTACTAATTTCTACTAATTATTACTAATTTATACTAATTATTAACAATTTAAACTAATTATTACTGATTTCTACTAATTATTACTAATTATTACTAATTTCTAAAAATTTATACTAATTATTGATATTTTCTACTAATTATTAGTAATTTCTACTAATTATCATTAATTTCTACTTATTCCCCCTAATTATTACTAAGTGTTTTATATTTTTTACCAGTTTTTACCAATATTTACTAATTGTTACCATTTTTACTAATTATCACTATTTTTAAATAATTATTTTTATTTTTAATTAATTATTACTAATTTTTACTAATTAATACTATTTCCCACAAATTATTAATATTTTTAATAATTATTATTAATAATTATTAATTATTCATAATTATTTATATTTTTTTATTTTTTATTAACCAAATTTATAATTTTTTAATAATTTGATAAAATTTTAAATTATAATTTATAATAATAATAATAATAACATTAAATAAATGAAATATTAATTTTACATTTAATATTAAAAATAGTTTTAAAATGTACTATATTTTTTTATATTCAAAATTTTAATAAATTAAACAACTCACAAAATATATTAAATTATAATAAATAATACACTATAAAAATATAAGTAAAGACTAATAAATTAAATTAACAAAAAAATTCTATAATGAAAAAAATTAATATATCAAATTATTAACTATTTTAAAAAAGTTTAAAAAATACCTTATAACTAAAGTTTGGATCGCAAAACATAGATCTGCAACTCAAAAATTAATTCCTAAAAAAACCAGAGAGTTTGAGGGAGAAAAGTGACAGAGAGGTTGAAAGGGTGAAAGAGTTTGAGAGAGAGAGAGAGAGAGAGAGAGAGAGAGAGAGAGTGGGGGGGGGGTGATGTATTTATAATGATTTCTTTTTGTAACAAATTGTGCGTCATAAATAATCCATCAATTGGATTATTAGCGATGAAATTGGTTATTTGTGAGAGACTCAATATCTGTCGAAATAGATACCCACGATAAAAAAATTTCCCTGCCTATCTGAAAAATATTTGCGATGGAAATAGTTCGTCATGAATGAACTTACTGATAGATTATTTGCGACAGACTCTGACAATCTTTTGTAAATAATTATTTACACGATTCTATATATGGAGTACTGTAGAATTCCATCATGAATAAGCCATACCCGCCATCGCGTGTGTAGTGGAAACACAAGTATTTGCAATGTATATAATGTCTATTGAAAAAAAAATTCCTGCCACTATTTGTGATGGACATGATGTCTGTTACAAATATCCCATTGCAAAAAAACTAATTTTTCTGTAGTGACAAGTATCGGTTAACTTGAGTTGTAGCATCCATTATTATTCTTTGATTCATCTTATTTGAATTAATTTTAAATTCATATTTGAATCGTCTAACCTCTTATAGAATCCCTATTTTTTACAATGTTACTTACATACAAGTGAGGGTTTCCATGCATAAAATTAACCACATCCATACAGGTCCTTACATTACCA